>CM031234.1:774636942-775236942 GCA_018340775.1 Taxus wallichiana var. yunnanensis | reverse complement strand
GATATCCTCCATGACACAATAACAAGATTAATGCTACACATATGATGAACGAGTGAAGTAAATGCATAAAGTAAGAAATAAGTGACGGAGTGATTGTAATATTTAAAAAGTGTGGAAAAAAAAGAAAACCACATCATATTTGGTTACGCCCTCAATGTGGTTGGCCTTTCCAAAGAAGGAATATATTGTTCCAATTGTACTTCAGGAACAAGAGAAGCTGAGGACAATTTGTCACTAAGATTAGAGAGCTTTCCTAGAAGAGGTTGAGCTTTTTCAGCAAGATCCAATGGGTGGAAATCATTTTCCAATAGATAATACAGATCCTTAACTTCTTGTGGGACATAATTCATCACACCTTTGGACACCGACATACAAAAAAGGAGAAAACAACTTAGTACAGACCACAAACTCATTCTTTGCATCCAAACAAACTTTGACCTGTGTGTAGAATATAAGATTTTTTAATAGATAATGAGCATGTAAAATGTAAACTTAATTGTGAAGGAAGGTTGTGTCAAGAAGATTCATAAGAGACAATTCCTATTCATAACAGCTATACAACTTTGAACTCTAGGTGAATTACATATGGAAGATCACCCATCTTCCTGGCACGCAACATTCAATTCAAGTGATATCAAACAGATGTTGTAATATTTAAAATGGAGTGTGGAACAAAACATATGATTCAATAAAGTTAATGTATATTATAGGTTAATTGGACAATTTTTGAGAGTAAACAACTAAACTTTAGTAATTTCTAATATTTTTATCTTACCAAATCTGAAAGAGTTTCCGAGCGTGACAACTCTAAAATGAATTATCATAAAGTGTTAGACAACAGGGAGGATCATCAATTGATGCAAAACATCTAGTATACAATAAATACTCCTTCCAAAGAAAATAAATAAATAAAATGATACAAATGTATAATCTAGATAGAATCATGGATGTAGCGCACCACTTCCCGGGCATCCCTTTTGGGATCCAAACTAAATCCAAGAAGGCCAGCCATCTTTAAGGTCCTTTCCTTTTCATTCTCGATTTCAAAATGAGGAGCACCATGTCTGTGATCATAGGGCATGCTCAACCGAAAAGAAACCATGCTAATAGTACAAATGATGTCATCAATCAAAGTCTAACTTCATAATCAGGTCGGAGTTCTTGCCTTGTAGCTTTTCTAGAGGACATAAAGCTTGTACCCAAAAATGGATGCATTGAGTTTTAACATGCCAACATTCTGCAGGAAGCCCAAAATGACAGGTACCATACCAAGCAACAAAGATATCAAGGAACTCATAGTATATACTCTGTAGTACAAGTAATTCCCAAGGGGATTGCATGAGTATAGATCATTCATATTTAAGACACGATTTCTTACAATAAAATAGTCCACAAAAATGATGCCTCCTATAGGACCCAGCAAAGCAGGATAACCAATCAACCAAGTGTAAATGAAACTTTCATTGGATTACAGTAGCCTCTAGGGCTGAAAGAGGATTCCAATTATAACAGTCAATAATGCCCCCTTCTGAATGTAAACCAAGAAGGGCTGAAATTAAGTAAAGCATTAGCAGGGGCAACTAACTATCCAGTCACTGCTAAATATTCAACGTTAACTTGGGTTCCTGCATGGTTAATGCCTTCGCATATCAAATATTGTGCATGTATTATTGTGCAAATGGGAGTAGCCATGGTCCGAGTCATGCACGAAGAACATGTTTTTGTAATTGTTCATCTCCACAGAGGCCACTCTGTTGTAAGGCAATTCTCCCCACAAATTTGTGCTCATATACACCTCGGGCAAATGCATGGCTTTTCACTAGCGGAACCAAAACCTGCTTCCTCAACCTGTCGTGGATCGTATAGGCGTAATGGCGATCATCTGTCACGTCTGTGTAATTTCACGGGAAAACCTTGCGTGCAATGTTCTCGTAGAGCAGAGTAGAGAGATCGTACAAGGAATCGAGAGAAGGGCACCATTTCACCGCCAAGGTTAAGCTAGGGTTTTTCAGAGACTTATTCACCTCCAAGTTCTTGACCAGCAAATCGGAAAAATGCAGGGATATTTTGTCATGCAATTCTCTGTAAAGGGAGTCTTGGTGGTAGCGTTGCAGTGCTCTGCTCGAATCTTCCAACTGTTTTTGTTCCCTAACAACCCTTGCTTTTTTGCTGTCCAGTTTTCCTTTCAACATATCTGCTACAATTCTCTCTTCCCGGGCTTGAGGGTTCCCAGCTTCATGTCTTCTCTTGCAGCCCTTCCGCTCAAAAGAAACAAAGTTGCATGTTTGTTTCTCCTTGTGAAACAAAATTTGCAGGCAACAAATAGTAAGGATTAATCAATGTGAATGTTGAGTGCATCATGATACAAAACAACCTTAGTTTAGAACAATTTAAAAGGAAAATAAATCCATATGTTTACAGAGTTGAAAGCCAAGATGCAAAGGTTGTATGCACAAATCAAATACAAGCAAGAAAAAAATGTTTACAACCCCATTCCCTCTATAGGTATTACAAATGGCCAAGTCGTATTTGAAAAGGTCAGGAGCTGATATTCACTGCCAATACAAATAAGAGCAAGGAAAGGGATGCAACATTGTAAGCTAAGTTGTATTTGAAAAGTTAATATGTCATCAACTATTTTCGTCAAGGTCAGGAGCTGATATTCACTGCCAATACAAATAAGAGCAAGGAAAGGGATGCAACATTGTAAGTATCCAGATCAATCATCATTTACATCATTTGGGTCTATTTCATCATAAATATTGCCCCCAAAATTAAGTTCAATCGCTGTTAAAATAGAAGAGTGGTGTAGACCATCAGAATTATGGGACTAAACTTAATAAGCAAACATTGGTACCGCTCCTATTCTCACATAATCCAGTTCACCATTTTGGCACAAGAATTGGTCCTTCAAAATGAATTTAAAACATAAGAGGAAGAACAGAACTCCCACATGATGTCAACATTACTCATGAGCCCAAAGTGGGTGATTCATGAATGATTTTCTGAATCAACTGCAAATACAATTCGTGAATAATATATTAGATATAGATTTAAAATGTATCAGCTGACTAGACAAGAGAAAACCGAAAAACCAGAAGAATTCAAATAGCAAATGTGTTCAAAGACAACAAGAAATTTATTATGTCCAAATAGACTGGAAAATAAAAAGTACCTTTTCAGATTCTCCACCAAAAAAAAAAACTCACAGCACATTAGAACTTTATGTGCTCTGCTACTGTGATTTAGCAAGAGTTTGCTCTTCTGGGTTCCATACCCATCTATACTCATGTCAGTCACTCAATGAAGGAGAGGTTATACACATTTTCTTGCGCAGATCTCCCTGCTATCTGCCATAAGAACTGTAGCCGCTGTTAAGCGATTTGCCAGTGTTCAATAGTCAGTGGGGTGTCACGAAATGAAAAACGTTGTAGCAGAGCTGAATTCCCCTACAATGAAACAAATTTTTCTTTCAGATAGTTCGTATGAGAAAAACAAGACTGTATCAGGACTAAAAAATGGAGTGGGTATGTCAGAGGAGTAAATAAGGGATTCATGAACAGTTACATGGGGTGAATGAATGTCATTTTGTTCACAATATCCTGAGATCCGGGCAAATGTTTCTTGCTTCTTGGGATGGCCAGATATAGTAATGGTGCCTTCAATATAACTTACCTTTAGAAGTCGGCAAATCATCTCTTACAATCAGTGTCGTAGGAGAATTATTTGCATCACAATTTTCTAGTATTATATTCGCATATATTTCATGCAACGATTCTTCAGAAACCACGGACTGAGGTTTTCCAGGAGCTGCAGAAAAGTTTTATCATATACAGCTTAGCCTTATACCACTTAATTTCTCCAATAACATAAAAATTTTCTTGAGTAGTCTGACACTTACCTTTGAGGAAGTCTAAAGCCAAAGTATACAATACATTAAATAAGATATCATATCCTAGTAGAGCTCCAATAACAATCCAGTACAACCATTCATGTGGAAATATCCCGCGGGATCTCAACACAAGTTCCCCAACAGTCTGGTTTGAGACATTCCCTGCAGGCTGCAGTTGCCACCGATAAATGTTCAAAATAAACGAGGGCAGAGGAATTTATCATGATTTGAGAAAAATATATCCTGAATTCCATCAAACTAGCCTCATCCCATTTTTGTCCATAAAACTCATTCACTGCAATAGCGTTTTGAGCATATGACAGTGGAGAGATCCAGTACAAACGGACAACAGCAAGGCGGCGAGTGATGAAACAAGAGCCCAACAAGAGGCTCAGGCATTGATCCACATGCACAACACCGCAACACCATCATTTCTTCTTTTTTCACGAAGAGGATGATAAGCATGATGAAGACTGCATATTTGGATTTGTAAAAAAATCATACTTGGCCTCGAGCCACACAAAACCATCCGAATCTGCAGGGTGCACAGTAAATGTATTTAAGCGTGAACAGTAAACGCATTTAATGATCAGGAGTACATCCCATTTTTCCCTCAACAGTAGCAAATAAAGGGGATGACCAATAGAATCCTGCCAAAAACAAAAAATTAAAGGATGGAACTTTAGCTCTAGCCACTTAAATACAAATGACAAAATTTGATTGGACAAAATGCAAATAACTAATTGCAATGGTGAAGACAATATCCATGCCTTCGGCAGGATAATAAATGTCGTGCATTGTCATTTTAGATATATCTATATTTGTATATTTACTTCGAGGTGCATTTCTAACTCACAAGTGGATAACATATGAATACATCCAAAACATAACATAAAAAGGATAACAGTGATCTAGGCGAGTGCAATATAATGAACAATAAAAGGGGACTTAAATGACAACGAATTTTAAGAAAACCAACATACCTCAACTTTAATTAAGATTTGAAGGGGCTTCTATGAGTAATTGCAACATATTGGAAGAAGATAAATTATAAAATTTTCAATGTATTTTATGAGCCTATATTATTTGTGACTTAATCCAATTTGGTAGATGAATATCGACGATTTCAATGTATTACTCACTATATTTGTAGTGGTTTTGAAGAGTAAGCACATGTATGAAAAGGCTTCTTTGAATCAAATGAATGATTTCATTCCTAGTTTTTTATTAATATGTGCAAAACATGACGAAGAATATTTTGGTAATCATTTCTTATTTTTAAATAAATTTAAATTTTTACAATAGATGTACAAAGTTGTGGGTCAATTTTGTGGCCATTTTGGTCACTTTTCATAAAGGGATTACACCCTTATATAAAGAGTATATGCTATTTGTAAATCCCTTTCTAAACCTATTTTAAATAGTTATGGGAATTACAAAGTAAAAGGGTGTACACCCTCTGTAGTAAAAAGGTGTAGATTCTTTGTAGAATATAAAAATAATTGTATCGTACTTCCCAGACTTTGTGACTTACAAAAAAGGCTTTGGAACTTAGAAACATAACACATAAACCCTTTGAAAACCCTTAGGCTCATTATGATTCATCTGGCACATGCCTAAAATTCCCCCATGACCTAAGGTGAGTTCATTCTATCAATTTAGTTTATTAATTTGTTGTTTTAGATAAATTAGGGTTTTTGAAATAGAAATTAAATGTTTTCAATTTTATTTTTCTTAATTATATACTAATGGAGGTATTGTCTATAGGAAATGTGGGGGAGGGGGTGGATGTATAACATGTTGATAATCCACCAAAAATCCCATCTAAAAACCCTACAAATCCACAAGAGGCCCAAAGCCATGAAGAAGAGGAGCCATTTCATCGATATAATACAAAAATATAGTAATTGGAAATAATTATTAATAGTTTTCTCGAATCCTTGACAAATAATGTATGTAGTGTACTTGCAAATATGTGTGAAATTATTTGAAATGAAGTAAAAAAATATTAGGGTTATTATATTTAATACAAACTAAAAGGGCTACATGTAAATAATTTTACCGGTGATGGGTTTTCATACGATGTCATTAAACACATGAAAATATCAAAACAAGAATTTTTGCTTTGTTTCATAACCCTGAAATCAATAAGCCCCGTTAATGAGTAGGAAACCTATTAGCATTGATCGACTTACTAACATAGAAATAGAAAAAGACGTTTGAGATAGGTGGTAGATGGTATTTGACGAGTCTCCATTCAACAATAATGAGGTTCCGTTGTATTTTTGTGAGAAAATGATATTGTGAGAATTTTCTTAACAAAAAGCCACATTATTTTGAATTTAGAACATCTTAGGGAAGGGGAGGTGGATCATCATAAGATGGACATGGCACTAGGCGAGACCAAAAGTTACAAAACCATCCCTCGAGAGGTACGAGGATAAAAGTACATGTTGTCATCCATAGTGAAATTCATCGAATGCTCACAAGAAGACCATTTAGGCACTTAGCAGCTTTAAAGATACATTGATTTCCCTTGAGAGACATACACTAGATACACAATGTTTTCAAATAGTAAGGGTTATAGGTGGTAGTGCGAGTCATACTACCTCTTGTAGGTAGTGGTGGTGGTATAGATAGTGGTGACATTATATTTTTATGCATCAATGTACATCATGTGGGATGATCTGCGTACCAAACCATATACATAGACTACATATTTAGAACATACATGCTATTTTGTAGAGCACAAGGATACCATTTGAATACTCGATGTAACAATCTATGCCATCTATAATTACTCTACCATACAGGATTCTACATAAAATGATGTGCAAGACATCCACATATCCCCTCTAGCTATCATATCTATTTTTACCCACTGGTAAAATAGAAAACTTAGAAGGATGGGTTTGAGTGTTGGACATCGATTCATGGAGCAATCTAGAATGATACAACTGGGAGTGTGCAACGTGAAAGAGGACCTGGGCTTCAACAAAAGATTATGATAGCTATGTCAGGAATTATAAATCCAAAAAATTCCTATAGAAGTCATTTTTCATGCCCTACATGGTGGAAAATATGAGAAATATTGAAGCATCATATACTTCCTAGGGCAATTCATTCTTCTGGCGCACAACAGGAAATACCGAGAAAGAATGAATCATTTCAAGGTGATAAATTAAAAATTATATCTTGATACTGCTACCATTGGATTCAAGTGGGTTTTTTTCATGCAAAATCATATAAAATTTCACCCCAAAACTCATCCGGAGCTCAAGATATCACCTTCGGAAGTTGGCCTCTCGGGGTTGGGTCTAGGTTGGACGCCTTTGGGGTTGATCGATTGGCTTGGTCGGGTGTAGGTTGGATGCCTAGGTTGGTTAGGTAGGTTGGTCAAATCACATTTATTAACAAGTATGGAAAATTTTAGATGCTCGCCGTACCCTTCACATTTGCATACAGACATCGTTGGTTCGAGTCGCCAAGGTCGGAGTTGGGCATTGACGACGAGGTTAGTCAGTCAACAGATGAATGACCATTAGATTGGTTGGATATATTGTTGTACAAACATCAGGTTGGATGGGCACCAAAGTTTGCTGGCCTAGTAGGTGGACAACCATCAAATTGGTCGGGTCACATTTCTCGACGTGTACAAACAATTTTAGATGCCCGCCGCACCCCCTCACATTTGTACGGACATCATGTTGGTCGGGTCACGGGTAGGTCAAATGGACAACATACGAGAGGTTGGTTGGGTCACTAGGTTGGTCAAGTCACTAAGGTTGGACGAAGACGATGAGGTTGGTCGATCAACAGATGAATGACCATCAAGTTGGTCGGGTAGCTCATTGTATAGACAGAAATAGATGGTTGTCCAACCCCCTCGGGTTGGACGACCCACGATGTAGAGATGTCGACCGGGTTTGGTCGACCACGTGAAGAATGTATGACCAACATAGTTGGATGGTCGAATTTAGGTGACACATGGATGGATGGGTCACATGGTTGGGCGGCTCATGAGTCCCAGGTGAGGCGCAGGTAGTTGAACGAATGACAACCCAACAACCATATTTAATGTGGTATGGCACCCATGTTTTTTTATAGAAGTACCCTTAGGAAGTGAAATTGTATGGGTGCCCATACCTCTTTAATGAGGGTGGGTGAAAAATGGCTATATAATGCAATCAAACCCTCATTTTTAGGGAGAGACATTTCGGGAGCTGGGGAAACTCTTACAAAATTTTCCCTCAACTCCATTTGAGCTATAAGCCTTCTCTTGTTCTTGATAAGCATATTTATGCCTCTGAGCATCAATGTAATGGTCTGTGCACCTTATAGAGAAATAAAATCATGTTTTTGTGGTGTTTTTCAACCCTTTCTCATGATTTGTTGTTTTTTGTACCTCTCCATTTCATGTTTATTTCTTGTGCATGTATTTCACATTTGTAGGTGTAAGATGTTATGTTTCATGGAGTGCAGATGGAAGATGGAGCTTGGGTCTATGTCACTACTATTCTGACCTCACCCAACTCTATTTTTCCTCTTCTTCCTCCCTCAACAGAGTATCTCACCCATTTTTCTTGTGTTATCACCCCCTTTTTAGTGTAGGATTTCCCTCTTCGTGCACTTTCTCTCTCTCTCTCTCTCTCTCTTTGTCTCCTTGGCATTGTTAGGATTGTTGTAGTTAGGCGTATTTTCTGCATTAGGAGTAGTTTAGCATTAGGATTAGGTAGAGGAAGCCGACCTTCTCTCGGAGGGTTATCTCAAGTTTGCAAGTCCCACAGCTTGAGGGATAACCCCATGTTAGCATAATTACACCGATTTCGCCACACACACGGGACAAATCGGGGTGTCTTTGTAATTTTGACATAACAACTACTAGAGTTGTCAAGGGCAATATTGAGTGAGATACTAAGGACATAAATATTTCTAATTACCTATTCACATAGGTAAATTAATCAAAATTTTGTTATATAAGTAATAATAAATCTATCTTAATATATGTTTACAAGTAATTGATTCATAATTCTGACTTCTTCCTTTTTTTATAGTTGATGGTAAAATCCATGACCACCCCACATAGATTATAATTTTTATTGCAACAACCAAGCATCCGTGTTGCGTGTGAGATACTTGTGTTTACGATCAAAACTAAAAAGGGATGTGAACGTGCATGTATGTATGGTATAGATAATGAAATACAAGAGACCTATCTAACATGTGTAATAAGACAAACATGGACAAGCAAATGCAAACAAGAGTAAAAGCAACCAATAAATGTAGTATGATGTGGATGGATGGAATGGAATGCATAATGAATGATAGGAGTCACGTGCCCCCGAGTGAATGGAGTTGTATGCAGTGAGGTTCATTTATTTTTCCCCCTCAACAATCAAGAATGAACCGTAAACAAGAGTGCGTCATCGGGAAATGGTCGAACTGTGTGTTGTGTGTAGCGCGTTGTGGTGAATGCGTATATGTGTTGATGATATGTGACCTAGAGATGATGTGTGCATGACCCTATAGCTGAAGCGTATATCACAATAAGATGATCGAAGAAGTGATGATGTAGCCTAAAGTGTATACCACTACAAGATGAATAGAGGGAGTGGTGATGTATCCTAAAGCATATACCACTACAAGATGATGGAATAGGTGACCATTTAGCCTATAACGTAGCTAACTAACCCGAGAATGTCACATGATATATGGTTCAATGATGAATGCACAAAAGTGATGAGGTCCATTTGTGATGTATACCCTCAATAGTCTAGTACGAACCGTGAGACTAGAGTGCATCATAGGGCAGTGAGTACAACACGTAAAAGTAGATGTATGTAGTATATGTGATGATGAGAGACAACCATGTGATGTGTAAAATGCGTAGTATGTATAGTGATGTTATGATGTAGCTTGAGATGTGTAATTCCTATTGTAGCAAAGTGTGTGGGGTTCATGTTTGTAAAATTCCCTTAAATAAATAAGTGTGAACCAAAGCACAAGAGTGTGTCATCATGTAATGTTGATGCTAAAGTGTGTCAAGATGTATATGGTGTATGTGATAGACTAGATGTGAAGTGATGAGGAAATAAGACGCTTGTCGATGTTAGGGGAGAGAAATAAGTGTGATGCCCCCAAGTGTACCATGATGATGGAGATCTATGAAACGATGTGAGAGGTGTCATGGCATTACGGGAGAGCATTATGTGTGTCATGATAAGAGTGAGGTCCAACACAATGGTAAGTCAAGCAATAGTAGGACCATGTGATGGTGGCAGAATTTGAAATGTGTCTTGGCCATCAATAGGAGTAGTTGCTTTGACAAAATTGATTGGTTAGAAATTTTGTGGGATTGATGATTTGTAGAAGAATTGATAAGATAAGAAGGTGGACTAATCTTGAGAGGGGTTGCATAATTTGACTTCGTAATGTTGTGGATGAATTGAGAGGAGGAGGTGTTGAACTATTTTTAAAGGAGATTGCTTATGTTGACTTGGTGATGTCGTAGATGACTTGAGAGGAGGTGTTATATTGATTTTGAGGGGTGGTTGCTTAGGTGGCTCTTGATTGTCCTTATAAGTAATGGTATAATGCTCATTAGATGAATCAAGTTTAAGAACCCATTGAAATGTAACAAGTGGGTATGAACATGTAATGGAACGTTGTGTAGTGAATGAGATGAAACCTTGACGCTTAAGATGTTTTATTATTCGTTGTAAATCATAGCAATCATTTTCATTATGTCCATTGATTTGATGATAATTGCAATATGGAAGACCTTGATATTTTGCAAGTCAATAAGGAGGGGGTAAGTGCACGAAGTTGGGGGCCAAAAAGTAGACAAAAACTTGAAAAAAGAAAAACGCGTACGTGTTCTATTATAACGTGATCACATTTTAAATTTTCAGGTTTGGGATTTACCAAGGCATAATACGTACGCGTTACATAACACGTACACATTACATAACACGTATGCGTTACATAGCGTGTATGCATTATAACCAAGTATGTGTTATGCCTACTATAAAGAAAAAAAGAGGCCGAGCCTCTATCATTTTATCTCCCTCAAACGTGAGTTTCAGAGCTTAACCATGCCCTCACATTTTTTCATTCAGTTGGATCTCAAGCTCAAAGGATCGTTTATGGATCTTCGGAAGATTTGAATCGACGATGGTGCCACGGAGAAGAGGTAAGCAAAATTCATTTTCTCAAAATTGCATTGAAATATGATAATTATAGATTAAAATTTGAATTGAATACATATTTTTATTGTTACAGTTAGAGGTCGAGGGAATCAACCACAACCAAACCCTGTTATTCCTGTCATCCCTCCCGACACTCCCACAATTGCTCAACATCCCCGGGTAGTCAAGAAGATTTAGCAGCCCACATAGTTGAAAACAAAATTGAAATTGAGGATTTAATCAAAATAATGAGGGATTCACAATCTATAAACCCCCATCATGTCTCTCTTGTAAACACATTAGAGGCATTACTTGTTCAAGTCGACATAATGGGGAAAATTGATCATTGGACAACTTACAGAGAGGGTTGTAGGGTTTATTATTCAAACAAATTGTCATATGTGGATGTAAATAAAAAAGAAATTTCAAAAGACCTCATATGCGCCTTATTCACAGACCCTCACACTAATTTTCCTATTTCATTTGTCATGTAAATGGTTTCCCATTCATTGGTGCAATAATAATTTGATTAAAAATATTTTTTGGGAGCGATGGTGGATGGTGTTTGATTTTCCACCTTGTAATAACAACGAGGTGCCACTATAGTTTTTGAGGAAACTCTATTGCAAGTTTATCCTCAATGAGATCCCAAATTATTTTGATTTCCAAGATTTCTAGGGCCGAGGAAAAGGATTTGCACAGGATTGACCAGGTGCACAACATGCATCTATTCAACAAGGTAGATTCCCCACACAGAAGCCACCTCACCCTAAGATTGTCCCTCAAGTAGTGAAAGAGACATTAGAGATTGATACACTCCATGCGCTTTGGGGCTATCTGCGACCCTTGTTTAACATACGAGGGAGATTTTTGAGCCAAATACTCATGGAGGTACATAGATTATTCCCTCAGGGAGTACTAGCATGAGGCCACATCTTTACTCGTCATGTGGTAGCATATGTTTGGGGCCCGAGGAGGACGATACTTTCATGTGTACTAATTTTGGTACACCTGTTGCTAGGGGTGTACATGATAATGTCACTATGTTAGATGTCCTTTTGAGTGAGACATTTGGATTACATTCATCAGCGTCACCTTTGCAGGTAAATTTGTTATGTGTGTTACAAAAAGTTTGGAGTACTTGATTTACTTATAAATTTTAATTTTTTCAAATAATTGTATTTGTACATGTATATGCATTGATATTACAGCGTGCAAAAGGCACATCTTCATCCCGACCACGGATGGCGAAGAGCACCATGCATACACATACATTCACAGAGGTAATTTAGAATGTTAATTATGTAAAATTTTCACATACATGTGTGTGTGTGTGTGTGTGTGTGTATTTGCATGTATATATACATATATATTAGTTTTGAAGTCAAATATATGTATGTCCATCTAACTCACGTGATATACATGTTTGATAAAGATGTTGACTTCACTAGACACCCCACCATCTCTGCAACAAGTAGATAAAGGTGTTGCCAGTTGTGATTTCATCTACACAACAACTCACTGAGGTATTCAAACAACACGTAAATTTTGTTAAATTTCTCATGTAATTCATATTATGTTAAATTACATGTTAGTAATGTCTTTCATTGTAGAATTATTAAATTATGTTAATAATGTCCTTCATTGTGTATATGTAGGAGTTACCTATGACAGGTAGTAGCCTTGTTCATTTGATTCATAGGCGTGGCGGGGTAAAAACAATAGTTCTATATTGATAAAATTAGTTAAAATATTGTCATTATGTACATACATGTACTTAGTTCTATTTTTGCTAATTCTGATGTTAGATTTTCTGATCTTATGTGTATGTAGGGAACTTCAACCCCCTCCATTTTGACTTTGAGGGCACAGAATCCTCCATCTCATCATCTTTGTACCCTCGTTAAATGCATGCAGAAACTCCCGATGACTCATCTGAGCATGAGATGCAAATTCGGCGTGATCGACAACTTGTGGTAAGTTTGTTTATTTATGTAAATACTTTAATTCTAGCATGGTCTTAAATACATGTTGAAAACATATATAAATTAAGTTTTGACAAAAAAATATTGTTTGCATTTATATATAGGTGAGTATTCGGTGGAAGAGGAATCGACGCATGGGCTTGGACTATCCAAAGTCATCTCATATATCTCCATCTTCATCTAAGGGAGGGCCTTCTTCGAGCAAGGCCAAGAGAGGGATAGATTTTGATGAGTAGGAAATATATGTCTTACATGACATTGTTTTTGTATGCCTATGTGCATGGCATTGTATGTACGCCTATATGGCATTTGAACTTGATGGTATATGACCTATTTGGGCATTTTTATATTTATTATGCACATTAAAATACCATTTGGAACTTGATAATTTTGTATGAGACCTTACATTTCTAAGATTATTTTCACATGAAACTAATATGATGTGCACTTGACAATATTTAAGACATTAGGGATTATTTTTTCATTTATTGGTGATGTACATGTACTAGAATTTTCAAAGTATAATATGCATCAAACTTTGGAAATCAATATTTATATAATGTATGTGTATAAAGAGTTACCTAATCGAGTAATTATTCATTCAATTTATCAATGTGTATATGTGTATTTACCTTACTTGTGCTTCTTCTTGCTCATGGTCTCTTTTAATGGTTCCTATCTTATCATGCACTTACTACATTCTTTTATGCTTCTTAGTCTTCCCCGTTAAAACACCCGAGAGTCGTCACAATTTGATGCCTTCATTTGTTGATATTTTGAGAATGTCTCTCCATATACATTACTCCAATGCTTGAGAATGTCTGCAGATGTAATGACATTCTGATTCAAACACTCAATGATTCTGGATTGTCTAATCCTGTCCAATTCGTGTTATTACCTTTAAATCTGTAGGCATTTCAAGTTATTTGGAAATCACATCACACCCTTCACTAGGCTTGATGACTACCCCTATCCTTTTGAAGGAACTTTTGAAAGCATCCATGGGTTTTGTTATCCATATTTAGCCCTCGGGAAAAATATTGAATCAGCCAAACCCCGCAGAAAGAATTAGAGAAAATACGTTTAAAATACCCGTGATCTAGTTGTAGAGAGACTCTACTATGGAATGGTGGGGCCTACGAAGGATCAAACGACCCTATGCAATAAGAAAGAGAAGAAACAGCTCACCACAAGTGAACCCATGCCTTAAATTCATGCAAAAGGTTACGGTGGTCTCATAAATGAAGGAGCAAAGTGCCGTAGAGAGGTCGGGAGCAAGAAGGGAAGAAAATGGTGAGGACTTGAAGTTTTCATGCTCAAATGATTCAGAAAGGCTCCAAAATTGAATAAGTATGGAGGAGTCGGTAGAGGAAGCTATGTGTCCTAACAATGCTCCTCCAAAGATGAATCCAAAGAGAGACCCAAACAAGCGCGGTGCCTCCACATGTTATATCAAGAGGGGCAAAGTTAGTTAAATAGTCAATGCATCGGCCAAAAGCACTCCCTTATGCGGAGGCTGCCAAGTGTCTTAATGACGCTGATTCAAAGTTCAAATAGAGAAAAGGTTTCCAAACAAGCACTAGACTGATGCGTGACCCAAAGGAAAGTGACGAAACGGAGGCAAGGGCAAATGGTCAAACAGAGTCAAAAGGCGGAGCTTCGGGGCCGCGGGAGTTTCTTAAGTTTTGTGTTCTTTTACACAAAAATACATAAGGTAAATTGCGGACCTGTGGGCCCAAATTTTTTTCCAATCTAGTTTTCACATGTCAAAAACCAAAAGGGGGACCCATTTTTCAAGTTGTTTTCCCGCCCTCATGTACGAACCTGATAAAAACTTTGAAGGGGCATATATTTCGACTCTGGGCTCAAAATATAACAAATCGACACCATGAAAGCGTCTCGACGTCCTCTACACCATGTGAGGATAAAAATTATTTTTTGTAGGCCTTGGTAGGTAAAAAATGAAGAAAAGTTTTCCAAGTCATTAACGAAAAATCCAATCTCTTCAACTACCAGGTTTGATTCGATTTGTTTCCGCCATTTCCTCTACCTTCAAAACGCCAAACCAAGGATCGATGCATAAAAGACGGATTTGGGAGTATATTTTAGCACAAGCATTAACGACAGTGGTTGAGCTTTGACCTACATTTCCCACTTCTCTCTCTCTCTCTTTCTTCTCTCTAATCAAATCTATAAAAGGCAGAGGCATGATTCATTGTAAAAGGTTGTTGTTCATTCTTCTTCTCTGCCCCCTCTCCTTTTCTTCTCTAGGGTCGAACCTGGAGTTTTAAGCCTCCTCCCTTGGCTTTGTTAATGGCATTTTCTTCCCTCTTTCCCATTAATGGTGTCTTGTGTGAACTCCTAGAGCAATAAAATCTATTTTCATGATGTGTTTTGTCCATCCTTGGTTGATTTTGTTGTCTCTTCTTACCTCTCACAATTACAGGGGTATACCGTGCATATCTCGATGTCCATTGTAGGTTTTGGGAGATGTGTTTAAAGGGTTTAAAATGGTGTTCTATGTGAACTTTATCCTTGGTCTGTGATGCATCTGTCCATCCTCTCCATTGCTCGCCTCTCTCCATTTCAAGCAGTTGGATTTGTGATCGTGATTACCTTTTCTCGGTGTTATCACCCTCGTAGTGTAGGATTTATTTATTTTCATGCTCTCTCTCTTCTTAGTCCATTGGAATTGTTAGATTAGGAGTATATAGTCACATTTCCTTCCTTAGAAGTAGTTTAGTGCTAGGATTAGGAAGAGGAACCAGTCTTTCTGGAGGATCATACCCATTTGCAAGTCCCACAGCTTGGGGAATGATCCAATGTTATGTAGATCACACCAAATGACCCTACCTTAGAAAAGTAGATCCATAACTCATTTGGGGGTGCTGTGATTTCACACTAACAATTTTGGCACACCTAGGTGGAGTGGGGACAGTGTCAGAAGCACCTTACCACTTCACTTCTATAGGTTTGATGTGCTCTTAGTGAAGGTTTCAGCCTTTGGAGGCACTTTGAAGCACATCTAGCGACTCCACCTGGTCAACAACCCATCCTATGAGTTGTAGACCTTCTTCCCATCTATTTCCACTCATTTCATCCATTTTCTTCTTCCATATCTTTCATTTTCTCCCATTCCATGAGGTTGCGCAATCATGACTTCATTCCCTTCATGGAACTCACACTTACAACAATACAATCCACCTCGGACAATGTATTTCCCAACTCCTCCGAGATCAACATTATAATTAGATCCAAGATCATTATGCTTACCCATATGAGCAAAGTGTCAAAACCAATTTGACTATGAAGCTTACCAAGGAACAAGGGACACATATGATGGCGATAGTTATGTAGAGGATGCTTTGGTCTACTGGAGAAGATTCAAAAAATGGAGGTTGGCATGGTTCAATTTAGGGAAACAACTCAAATGATGGCTTTAAAAATTTGTTTGCAGAGCACCTTGTCCATGGGAAGGCCCTTTTCCAAGACACTACATCCCTCAGGAGAAGCTAGACTTCATGATTGGAATGTTGCCCCAACTTGCACAGTGGATTAGGGACATTGGGGCTTATGAGAAAAGTGAGGAGAACCTTATCAATGGGTAATTCGGTCACCAGCTCCCGTATTTCATCGTCTCTTCCTTAATCTTTATCATTTCAAGCAGAGGCGGAGTTAAGCCCTCACTTGCTACCCCAAGTGTTGATTTCATTTCTCCATCTCCTAGTCTTCCACCTCAACCTAGTTTCTCGCCCTTTTCCCTTCCCAATCCAATTCCCCTCTACAAGATCCAAAAGCAACACCTTCCCTCTACCACCACGACAAGGAAACAACTAGTGGAGACCCCACCTACTACTCCTCTTGCCTTCCCAAGTCCATGTTAGGAAGAGACTCCAAAAATCAGCCAATGATAACATCAAACAAAGGAACCCAACAGAGAAGAAATGATAGAAAATCAAGAGTTCACCAAATTTGCTAAATTTGAGTTTTCATAGGTTCCCTTGTTGGTTAAGCCTATGGAGGAGGCCGAGGTCAAAGCGCAAGTGGTGGAAGCTCCAGCTACAACACAAGAAAGGGAAGAGGAGCTACTCCTAATCCAAAAGAAGAGGAGTACAATCTAGATGTGGAGGAGGACCATACAGCCGAGAGGCTCCAAGTGTAGAGCGAGGCTAGAGAAGAACCTTCACTTCTTCCTCCCACTTCATCCCCTTCAATCTCTAATGTTGAGGAAGATTTTGATCTTTCAAACGTCATGTTTGAGGATGAAGGGAACCATGGTGAGTCAATTATAGATTAGGAGGACACCATGAAGGTGGTTGAACACCGCAACAAGACAAAGCAAGGAGGCAGACACTGTCTCGACTTGGAGGATTGCCTCGATGGAGGGGAACCCATGGAGATCACATCATTTTTTCCTCCATCTCTCATATCCCAAACACATGATCCTGCTGCCATGGAGGAGAACATTCAAGAACAACAACCTACATTCCATGATGGCCCTTTAGAACCAAGGTTGGAAGATCTTGATCTTCCATGTTCTTCAAAGGAGGAGGAAGAGAAAAGGCAGGAGGATGTAATCATCACTCTTACACCATCCACCTAAGAAGGCCCATAAGAAGACTCCATGTTTGGAGTTAAAACTCAGAACAAGGGACACATTCAAAGGATCAGACCGTGCCCAATCAGGTACTTGGATTCATTGGAGCCAAAGGAGAAGCCAAAACCAATCATGCCTACTTCAGGGCATGAGGATGAATACCAAAGCACCAAGGGTCATCATCAATATCTCAAGGACTCGAATGCAAGTCATCTTGAGGAGGTATTTTGCATTAATGTTGATACCTTGATGATTTAGGTGGAGGATCGGCTTATTATCATTTTTTCACTCATACATGCAGTTATATTTAGTGTCAAATCATTTGCATGGCTGCCCCTCTTGAGAAAGGGAAGCTACTTCTCCCTGCCTGTAGCAGGCTTTTTTTAGCATTCTTTCTCTCTAGTTAGTGTAGGAGTAGGAGTAGACTTTGTTTCCAGTAGAAGAAGTGCTTATGCACACTCTGCATGTCTCACTTGAGGCATGTATGATTTGGTCTTTGTATATAAGTTTTGTCCATTTTTCTCCAAGGGTGCATAAGGCCAAGCTCTTCAATATTCATGGCAAGAAGACTCATAGCGGTCTATAATAATTGCTAGCTCCAAAAGAAAAACAAATGCGAAGTAGCTAAAGTTATTTCAAGACAATCCATTTGAGGGACAAATTGAAGCCCCGGGTCAAAACAATTTTCTACTCTCAGAAACTCCATTTCCAAGATTTTCTTATGAAAATTGAGAGTGCAGAAGTGTGGGCGCAGCTCGTGGTCGATAAAACATATAAAAGGTATGTAGTCGGGCTCACGGTGGCTCGAGATCAAGACTTCGAAATTCAGATCAATTTCATGTTTATCAGGTGAGACTCCATGCCCAATGGATGCTTCAAGGCCACTAGTCTCTTCATCTAGCAAGTAGATGTCCCCATGAGTCACCAAATTATTATCCATATTTAGCCCCGAGCAAAATATTGGATTAGCCACGACCCTGCATGGAAAGAATCAAAGAAAACATGTTTAAATCATGCAAACTAGTTGTAGAGAGACTCTACAATGGAATGGCGGGGTCTGCGAAGGATCAAATGACCCTGTGCAGTAAGAAAGAGAAGAAATGACTTTGTCAAGTGAACCCGTGCCTTATTTTCATCAAAAAGGTTACAGGTGGGCTTGGAAATGAAGGAGTAGTGCCGCAGAGAGGCTAGGATCAAGAAGGGAAGAAAACGGCGAGGACTCAAGGTTTTCGGGTTCAAACTTGATTAGGAAAGGGTTCAAAATCAGCTAAGTATGGAAGAGCTAGCAGAGGAAGCCACGTGTCCTAATGGCACTTCTCTAAAGATGAATCCAAAGAGAGAGACCCAAATAAGCGCGGTGCCTTCACGTGGTATATCAAGAGGGACAAAGTTAGTTGAATAGTTAATGATCGGCCAGCTGTGGCAGAGGATGTGAAGTGTATTCATGGCATTGATTCAAGGTTCAAATAGACAAAAGGTTTCCAAACGAGCACTAGATCGGCGCATGTCCTCCAGGAAAGCGGTGAAGTAGAGGCAGTGGGGAAAATGGTCAAATAGAGTCAAAAGGCGAAGCTTCGGGGTCGCGGGAGTTTCTTAAGTTTTGCGTTCTTTTGCGTAAAAAGACAGAAGGTAAATTGCGGGCCTGTGGGCCCGATTTTTATTCCAATCTAACTGCCACGTGTCCTAAACCAAAAGGGGACCCATTTTTCAAGTTGTTTTCCCTCCTCCTGTATGGACCCAATACAAACTTGAAGGGGCATATCTTTCGACTCGGGATTGAAATATAACAAATCGACACCGTTAGAAGCGTCTCGACGTCCTCTATGCCATGGAAGGATAAAAAATCATTTTTTGCTGGACCTGGTAGGTAAAAAGCAAAGAAAGGTTTCCCAGGCCATTAACGTAGAATCCAATCTCTTCAACTACTAGGTCTGATTTGATTTGTTTCCATTGTTTCCTCTTCCTTCAAGGCACCGAACCAAGGATCAATGTTGAAAAGACAGATTTGGGGGTAAATTTTAGTAGAAGCATTAACAGCAGTGGTTGAGCTTCGACCCGTGTTTTCCCGCTTCTCTCTCTCTCTCTATTTCTTCTCTCCGATCAAATCTATAAATGCAGGGGCAAGATTCATTGTAAAATGTTGTTGTTCTTTCTTCTTCCCTACCCCCTCTCCTTTTCTTCTCCGTGGTCGAACGTGGAGTTTTAAGTCTCCTCCCTTGGCTTTGTAGATGGAATTTTCTTGCCTTTTGCCCATTAATGGTGTATCGTGTGAAATCTGGAGAATAAAATCTATTTTCATGATGCGTTTTGTCCATCCTTGGCTGATTTTGTTGTCTCTTCTTGCCTCTCACAATTGCGGGGTATCTTGTGCATATCTTTGATGTCTATTGCATGTTTTTGGGAGATGTGTTTAAAGGGTTTAAAATGGTGTTCGTGCGAACTTTATCCTTGGTCCGTGATGCTTCGTCCATCCTCTCCATTGCTCGCCTCTCCCCATTTAAGGTAATTGGATTTGTTATCAAAAGTTCCCTTTCTCGGTGTTATCACCTATGTAGTGTATGATTTATTTATTTTCATGCTCTCTCTCTCCTTGGTCTCTTGGAATTGTTATATTAGGAGTAGATAGTCACATTTCCTTCCTTAGAAGTAGTTTAGTGTTAGGATTAGGAAGAGGAACCATCCTTCTCTCGGAGGATCATTCTCATTTTGCAATTCCCACATCTTGGGGAATGATCCAATGTTATGCGCAGATCACACCAAATGACCCTACCTTAGAAAATTAGATCCATAACTCATTTGGGGGTGTTGTGATTTCACACTAACAAAGTTTATTATAGCTTAAATTATCAATGAATAGAAGGTCACTAAGTCGTAGCCAAATTGACTCCCATCCATAACTAAACAAAAAATATTTACTAGGTGATTGATAACTCTCGTGTGTTCTTAGACATACCCCTATCAAATTCATTCTTAAGCCAATCTAGTCATTCAGTGCTCTTAAGGGACTACGCCCGAATGAGGTAGCCGAAAGCACAGGTAGCATAGGGAACCAAAACAAATCCTCCACTAGCGTTCACCTGGCCACCCCAACATGTTGGCGTAGTTGGTTCGGTCCCATGAGCTTCGTTTGCAAACTACAGCATCTAGGAGCCCTACACCGACTCGGACTACAGTATTTTGCACATTTGTAAACAATAGGACAACGAGAGAACCAAATGGATATGGAGAAAACTAGGAGAGGATTTTGTAGAGGGATTCAACATGGAGGTTTTGGATCTAATGAGACATCTCTAGGTGCCATGGAGTCCGAGAAATCACATGTCAAAGATATAACGTGTTTTGGTCTCAGGGCTCTTAAGAGACCCGAAAGCATGTGGAGCGTAGGGAACCAAAAAAAATCCTTCACTAGCATTCATATGGCCACCCCGACGCGTTGGCGTAGTTAGTTTGGTCCCACAAGTTCTTTTGTTTGCAAATTACAACATTTACCTTACATTGACTCACACTACATTATTTTGCACGTTTTCAAATAATATGATAAAGAGAGAATAAAATGGAGATGGATAAAACCGTTATAGGATTTCATAGAGGGTCCCGACATGGAGGTCTTGGATATGACGAGACGTCTCTAAGTACCATAGAGTCCGAGAAATCACCCGTCAAAGATATAGCGTGTTTTGGCTTCAAGGCTCTTAAGGGACTACGCTCGGACGAGGTAGCCCGAAAGCACGGGTAGCATAAGGAACCAAAAAAAATACTCCACGAGTGTTCACCTGGCCACCTTGACATGTTGGCATAGTTGGTTTGGTCCCACAAGCTTCAGTTTGTAAACTATAACGTCTGACCCAGACACCGACTCAAACTGCAGTATTTCCTGCGTTTGCAAACAATAGGACAATGAGATAACCAAATGGAGATGGAGAAAATTGTGAGAGCATTTTGTAGAGGGCCCGACGTGGAGGTCTCGAATCTAACGAGACATCTCTAGGTGCCACGGAGTCGAGAAATCACCTGTCGAAGATATAGCGTGTTTTGGCCTCATGGCTCTTAAGGGACTACACCTAGACGAGGTAGCTGAAAGCATGGGTAGCATAGGGAACCAAAAAAATCCTCCACTAGCATTCACCTGGCCACCCCGATGTGTTGGTGTAGTTGGTTTGGTCCCACGAGCTTCCGTTTGCAAACTATAGCGTCTGGCAGCCCTACACTAACTTAGACTGCAGTATTTCACGCATTTGCAAACAATAGGACAGCGAGAGAACCGAATGGAGATGGAGAAAACCATGAGAGAATTTTGTAAAGGGCCCCGACATGGAGGTCTCGAGATCTAAAAATATGTCTCTAGGTGTTATGGAGTCCGAGAAATCACCCGTCGAAGATATAGCGTGTTTTGGCCTCAGGGCTCTTAAGGGACTACGCCTGATGAGGTAGCCTGAAAGCATGGGCAGCGTAGGTAACAAAAAAAAGCCTCTAATAGAATTCACCAAGCCGGTCCCACAAGCTATCGTTTGCAATATACAACATCTAATATCCTTACACTGACTCAGACTACATTATTTCGCGTTTGCAAACAATAGGACAATGAGATAACCAAATAGAGATGGATAAAACCACGATAGTATTTCGTAGAGGGCCCCGACATGGAGGTCTCAAATCTGACAAGACATCTCTAGGTGCCATGGAGTCTGAGAAATCACCCGTTGAAGATATAGCGTGTTTTGGCCTCAGGGCTCTTAAGGGACACCCGGATGAGGTAGCCCGAAAGCACGGGTAGCATAGGGAACCAAAACAAAGTCTCCACTAGCATTCACAAGGCCATCCAGACGTGTTTTCCCGGATGATTTGGTCTCACAAGCTACCGTTCGCAAACTACAATGTCTCGGATGCCCTATATTGACTTAGATCGCAAGATATTTCGTGCATTTGCAAACAATAGGACAACGAGAAAACCGAATGGGGCCCTTTATGAAATCCTATCGTAGTAGGACCCCATTCAGTTTCTCATTGTCCTATTTTGCAAACGCACGTAAATCTTGTAGTCCGGGTTAGTGTTTGGTTGTTAGACGCTATAGTTTACAAACGCAAGCTCGTGGGACCGAACCAACTACACCAACACGTCGGGGTGGCTAGGTGAACTCCAATGGAGGCTTTGTTTTGGTTCCCTACGCTACCCGTGCTTTTGGGATATCTCTTTTGGGCATAGTCCCTTAAGATCCTTGAGGCTAAAACATGTTATATCTTTGACGAGTGATTTCTTAGACTCCATGGCACATAAAGACGTCTCATCGATCCGAGACCTCCACGTTGGGGCCTTCTAGGAAATTCTCTCGCGATTTTCTCCATCTCAATTTGGTTCTCTCACCTGTCCTACTATTTTCAACTACACGAAATACTACGCATGATGAGTTAGTATATGGTTGTCAGACGCTATAGTTTGCAAACAGAAGCTCGTGGGACCGAACCAACTACCCCAACACGTTAGGGTGGCTAGGTGAACGCTAGTGGAGGCTTTGTCTTAGTTCCCTATACTACTCGTGCTTTTGGGCTACCTCGTCCGGGCGTAGTCCCTTAAGAGCCTTGAGGCCAAAACATGTTATATCTTCAACGGGTGATTTCTCGGACTCCATGGCACCTAGAGACGTATCGTTAGATCCGATACCTCCATGTCGAGGCCCTCTACGAAATCCTCTCACAGTTTTTTCCATCTCCATGCCCTACTATTTGCAAATGCGTGAAATACTACGAGTCTGAGTCAGTGTAAAGTTGTCCATTGTCAATCACCTGAATAATATAGGTGGTTCATACAATATAGGTGGTGAAATGAGAATTTCTGTTTGTTGTTCCTTTCTAATATTTAATTTCTCTTAGCTTCACTTGGCTTCGAGAATAATAAATTCTCTACTGACATTACCGACCACGTGAAGGTGGAAACTTTTTTGGCACCACTAACCTACATAAACATGTTATTAAACAATGAAATAGAACTTTAAATCATACAAAATTCAAACAAAATCATTTAAGTAAATATTCAAATTAAATTCATGAAGAACATATCTTTGCAAATTCAATCCAATAAACCGCAAGGATCAACTCTATTCTTTACAGTAGCAAGAATTGCTTCATGATCTTATTCACGAACCTTCCATAAATTCTTGTTTGATGGCCGGCCTCGATATTTGATCAATTTAATATTTGTTGCAAGGACGAAATGTGAATAGTGAAGTATCTTCCGATGTACTTCATAGTCTTCAAAAAACAGATGTTTATTTTTTTGATAGGATATCATCGAAGCCAAGTTCTAGTGACTACCACCGACGCAATGGAATACTCAAGGTCTTCACATTCAATGACTATGAAAGTCATTTTTTCCCCTCTACACAACGAGACAAGAAGTACTGTTCCTCTTCGTTAAATTTTGTCGCAATAATCTGCAAAAACTTTCCTATGTATCACAAAGTAAACTCATTTGGTCAATTTAAAAATACATTAAGAGTTGACCATTTAATAATTTATAAATCTAAAACATGACATGTACATATATGTATGTACCTTGTTACACTAAATCAGAGACTTGGTCAAAGTAGGTGATGTTGTCATTTGATCTGAAGACCCTGCAAGTTGTAATGCTCGTGGAACTTGATGTGTGTCGAGTGGAATTAGAGGTCTACAAGTCCATTCATCCACCCACTATTGTGACTCACATTCATTCCACGCAAAATCAATGCATGATATACAAAAACATGTCATGCACCTAGTATAAATAGTCCAAGCATTTGCATCTGAACTACGAAATGAGTGCATATCACTTGATCCTACAACTATCATACAATCTTCAAAGTTTTCCAAATGTTGTTCCTCTATCAACCAAAAATATCTATGAACCGTTGATCTATCTTGAGATTCATGGCCCATATTCTTGACACACCAATCAACAATGTTTTTACATATGTAAATTTAGCACCATCCTTGAACTTTAACTCTTCTCTTGCAAGTGCTCTTTTCACACATGCTCCTACACCATCATGCTCTCCTTTTCCATGCCATGCCTTAGTAAAACTCCAAATATGTTGTACATTTGTTTCTTTGTGCATCCTGCTTAGCCAATAAAACATCTGTGCATTCTTGAATTGTGATGTGCAAATTTATGTCGATCAAATGTAATGTTGATTGAAAACAATGTTCCTCTCATTCAAGTTCACATAAAACACCTAGAAACACCCTTGTACACATATTCTGTAGAATTTTTCCTATCATCATTGATGTAGAAATGATACTCTCTTAATATTTTTTTATCTTGTTCAGTGCTTTCATGAGAGTGCATGAATGCTATATGCACGAAAATAGAAACTTGCACTGAGTTATAATATTGAGACTGAACCTCCATTTGTGGTTGCAATGTGTAATTCTCTATGAAGTCAACTACTGAAACAATAGTACCAAGTGGGAATGTGTCTTTTCTTAACTTGAATTTTTCATCCAACCATCGAGTTCTATGTGTGTGCCTTGCACACTCATAAAAAAATTCCTCTCTGAATTTGACCATATATTCTGATACAAGTAATTATTTTCTAACAAGCTCACACCTCTTAGATTATTTTCCATATTTTAATTGATATGCCACCGATTTATATTTGGTCAAATCAACCAATTCTTTTCCTATTGAATATATACTCTCTTCATGGATACAAACTTTCAGATTTGGCAAGCCACCACATACATTGCACATTCCATCCAAACATGCTTTGTTATAAAAAAATTGTCTTGTTGATTTTTTGCAAAATATTTTCGGAATAAATTCCCTTGAATATTTTTGTGGGACAATTAATCCACACTCCAAAGAACATGATGTCGATGATGCAAAACACGACGTATTTGACAAAAAACATCATAATGCATTGAAAATTCAACATGACGCTTGCAACAACAAGTGGTACGTGAGTGATTGATTTTCACATAAAAGGTTTTCTCATTTCAAATAATCTTTGGCTAATGTTAATTTGTAGATTTTCATTCTTAAAATTAGAGAAAAATTGTGTTTGAGTCATATCTAAGAAATGTTTTGCACACGATTCACAATTACGATAACCTATTCTTCTTTTTATTGTATCTCTTCTATTTGGTGACACCCTTGTGTTCTCATTCCAAAATTTTACAATTAATTCTTATGTATTCTTATCTTTTCATGGAAATCTACTAGAGAAATCCCAATAGTCAGTGTTATTGACTGACTCAAGACATTTACATCTCTCTATTGCTTTCATTAGTGTTTTTCTGTTTAGCTTCAAAGAACTGCTTGTTTTTCTAATCAAGTGTTTATTAATTATTTTATCACTTACTATACAATTAGTAAGTGCACGCCGTGTAGCATTACTATCTTTGGTGCGTATTTTGCCACCTAAAGTTTGGTATGCTTTATGTATGTTTTCAACAATTGACGCATTTTGATCAACAACATTAGATGTTCTTAACCCATGGTCTTCATTATAGGTCTCATCTTAATTAATTTCATCAATGTAACAAATAATTGACATCTTTGTGTGTCATTTAAATTTTCAAAGTAATTATCCCAAATTCCACTAACTTTTCTTCTCGCATTTCTTTCAGACACTTTGTTAGGCATTGGTTTTATAATGTCTTCATCAATTTAAATTAAGTGAATTGGGTTTTTTGCAAAATGGAAGAAGGTGTTCTTAGAGGTGAAGATTCATTTACAAGGTTACTTTCTTCATTCGGTGTTTTCATACAAATTTTGGGGTTTACATTTGGATTCTCGGGTAAGGGTTCAAATATTGGGTTCATATAAATTTCTTCATCCATACCAACATTATCATTCAATTCAATATCATTATTCATTGCAAAATCATTATTCTCTACATTCTAATTATGTATTTCATCCCCATTTTCTAATACATTACCTACATTTGATAAATTGGATGTACCTTGTCCTGCTCGAAGTTTTTGCATTCTCTTTAATTTATTTATTCTCTTCTCTTCCAATTGCTCTGGTGTCTTGTTCTTGAATTTCCTCTTGTCCTTAGCTCGATGTTTATCACCCATGATTAGAAAAAAATCAACTAGTGGGGTAGGGGACAAAATGAACTACTAAAAAATCGTGCAAGAATGTAGAGAAAATTACAGACAAAACAGAATGTTTGCAGAATTCTGTGAAAGAGATGAAAGGGACGTTGGGGGCCACAATATATAAACAAAGAAAAATGTGTACACGTTATAACGTGTGCGTGTTTTGTATTTTATCTATTTCCAAGCCATGCCTTAAGGCTTGGGATCAGTTTGGATCCCCAAGCCTAAGGCATGGACCTGTATAAACACAACAAACAATGTGTTTTTGCAAGAAAATGTAAAAATTCCACTTCCTCTATGATAAATTAAAATAAAACAATCGATCCATTTAAAAAAATTCTACCACAACGTAGAGAAGAGTTTCTTCTTTCTAAAAATATAAATTTTCAATTTTTTTGACTAATATAAGGTTTCCATATTATTTATTTTCTAACTGTGTTTTTTTATAGCTATTTTTTGAAGTGTAAATATGTCTATCTTTCATGGTGTATCTTTTTTTGGGTGATCAAAATTTTAAAAAAATATACTAGCCCAAACTAGGCATAATTCTATACATATTCAAAAAAAAAAATCTAATTTTCGATATTTTTGAGGTAGTTAGGGGGGGGCATGGTCAGAGTTCCATTATTTTTTAAAACATAAAATTTCTGTACTAGAAAAATCATAAATAAAAAATATTCACTATAAAAATCTAAAAAATGGATCCCAAACTAGATGCTCCTAGCTATCTTTCTACCAAAGGGTTTTCAAAAATACTAAATGGTGCTCAAAAAATGGTGGGGGGCACGAAAGTCACTCTATTATATTTTTTTAACAAAAACATGAACATCTGTTGGTATTTTAGTTGTTTGATCCACTTAAACTTATCTATTTTCAATAAAATTTAGTAGCTTAGAAACTAGACTCAAAATGCTATGATTTATATTTCTACAACATCTTCCAATTTGAGTATAACTATTTCAAAAAAATCATACAAGTTGAAGTTTTTTTTTTCTTCAGAAAAATGCATCCACTTAAGACCCTCTTTTGGCCCCCAAAGTTGGTGCACTTACCCGAGGATAATAATGAGTAGATGGCAAGATGATTAATTGATGAGTTATGAGTTTCAGAAGAATATCTTATTTGAACATTGATTGTAAACTTGAGAGGTGCAGGGAGTGGCAAGAGTTGAGGTTCACTAATATGTGCACATGTAGAAGACATAGAATTAAGATAAGATGTAGAAGGAGAATAAACATGAGCCTGAGAAACATCCTTGAGTTTTTGGATTTCATATTTAATGTAATCGTGGATTCCATAGTCTAAAATTTATCTTGAAATAAATAATGAAGGGCTTGAATGGATTTGCAAATAGATTGATTGGATTTGGAATCAAGAGATTCCGCAGAAATACAATCGAAAATAGAATTAACTTGAGCAGGAAACATGTTAATAGGCAGACACATAGTCTCTAGGGTTTTTTGGAGAGCATATTTACAAGATGGGTACATTTAAATCAAAAACAAGGAGACATGAAAAAACTTAGGAGCCATGATGGAAGAAAAAGAAAGATATAAGAGTATTCGAATGCGGGTTCACCAAAATGATTAAACTAAAATGGAAAATGGAGATCTATTCTAACTTAATATGATGTTATGTAAAGTAGTAAATAAATGAAATAGTATGTAGTTAATAGACCCAAGCAATCTAATTAGTGAAATATAATACCCTAATGTGCAAAAGGGGTTAATAATTCCTTAGGCCGATTCATAGATGCAAAGTGGGACTATGTTGCGGTGGAGATCGATTAGATAGGAGGAGGAAACAAACACCCAAAAACTTGGAAAGGTGTAAATCCAAGATGCTTAGCCAGAATGGGGTGCTTAGAAAGGGATGGGGGCACCTGGGGCACCCTAGTTTGAGATCTGGGTGCCCTGCTCTACAGAAATGACCAAGGAACCTCCTCGAAAGTGTCATTGATTGATCTCCTATGGTCATTTCTTTTCACGTGTATGTTCACCAATGTCACAATAAATCTTCAATGAAGGAATCACTTGCAAAACCCCAAGCAAAACATCAAAACCCTAAAAAGAAAGATGCATATAAAGGGGTTGGACTATCCTCAGCTGCCAAATAGATGGACTTATCACTAAGCGCTGCACTACATCTCAGACCCAATGTAGTTCTAGGTGTGTGTGTAAATTGTGCACTAGGTGCTCTTGTGCCAGTCGCACTTTGTGAGTAGAAATCAATAACTAGATGTATAATGCAAGTAAATGGTGCATGGAATAGAATGAACTTCCCTCTTATGAAGTGTGATGTAGATGAACTAGCCTTTATCCCTTATGATGGAACTAGATGGATGCAAATGGAGCTATAGATGTCTTGGATGGATGCAACCTTAGGTGGATATCTTAGTGCTTAGTGCTTGGCCCCTCATTATGATCTCATAACTTTATATTTATATGGTTCTCTTGTTTTAATTTTGTAACTAACGCGAAAATTCAATTTGACCACCAAAATATATAAAGTTCAAAAGGCTAGAAAGTGCCCAAAAGACGAGAGTAAAGTGTAAGGAGGATCAAGGTGCTCGAAGGGGACTAGGGTGCGCCATTAAAGGATAGTAGTGATGAACACATAATGATAATACAAAGATCGGGCAAGTACGGGTGAGAGGTCAGTATAATATCAACAAAGAGCAAATAAAAGTGGCCAAAGACATGGTTTAATTAGTACTCTTTTCACTCAAGAACCCTATGTCTTTCTTAACTATTGTTTGCTTATGGACACTTTCTAACATGTTAATCTGATTGTCTTGTGAAATTGTGAGTGATGTCCCATGTATGAAACCCACTTTTCATGGTCCATCTTGTCTTCTTAGTTACTTTTTAAATTGTCTTCTATTGCATGCTAGCTCATTCACACTAACACTTGTTATTAGCCTATTTTGTTTACATGTGCCTTTGTTTCTACCATGCACATCCCCTATCCCCTATAGGTATCCACTCTATGATATGCATATTAGTATCGGATCCTCTCATTTGGGCCACATTCGTCGCATGCACCCCAAACGAGGGGGGGTGTCTATTGGGTGAACAAACCACCCTTCCAAGAATTTAGAGCTACAAATTATAACAAAATAACATAGAAATGGCACAAGAACATAGTTACAAAGTGGTCTAGAATTATACTTGGGCCACAAACACAATAGAAACTAGTGCCCAATAATAGATAGTAGTGGTGGGAACTTGTGTCCCCCTGGTGGTTGTGTCTTCTGGGGGAAAACACAACTAGTTTCTCATTTCAACACATAGTCTCCAGCAGTTCATAGTATAGTTCTTCGGTATTAGGAACTTTCCTTCAGCTTATAAAATACATTTAATCAATTACATTTTATTTACAATTCAGATTACAATAAGTTACAAAAGATTACAAATCAGGGACATGCCATCTGCGGTGATACTTGGGGAAGCGTCACTAAGGAGAGAAAAACAAACCTCTCTTCCCAACACTCTTCTCTTGGCATGAGATCACACAAAAACTCACTCTTTGCATGAGATCGCACCTAAAAAAATCACTCTTGAAGTGAGATCGCCCAAAAACTTGCTCTTTATGTGAGATCACGCATTAAAAAACTCGCTCTTGGTGAGATCGCCCAAAAAAACTCATTTTTGGTGTGAGATCGCCAAAAAACTCACTCTTGGCAAGAGATCACCCAAAAACCTCACCTTCGACAACATGAAACTCAAATTCAAAAGCATCTCCAAAGAAAACATGAGAAATTTATATCTTTTTACTCTCTCATACATCAGGTGCACTCTTTTCTTTACACACTTTTTACTTACTCATGCATACATTACTTTACGATTTTTCATATGTTGGACTTTGAATACTCTCTTTCTCTTCTTTTGCAAGTTCGTCCTTATATGTAACAAGAAGCATCTCACATCAATAACAACATGCTACTATGTATACACTTCATCCCTAGGGTCTACCTCCTCCTCCTAGTTTCCATGCTTCATATTACGATCACTTCATGCTTCACTTGTCCACTCGACACACTATCGGCAACACTCTTATCCACGGGATTACAAGGTACACATCTTCTATATATTTTATGCTATAGAGTACTCACTCAACAACATAAAGTGTGGGAAAATGTAGACAAAATCTATGCACTTTGTAGTCTTTGTTTACCCAACAATAGTAATGTGCGCTGACACTTCATCTATACAAGTCTAGAAGCTCACCCAAAGCGCATGCAACCTCCAAGTCCCTCCTTTGTTTGTTTATCAAGATTTTAGCATGCATACTCATAATCATAACCATAACAACCATTTATTCAAGAAGATACATCATAGCATGACAATTCAACAACACATATAATAAGGAAATTAATCTTCATATAGAATTACCAATAGTATTTGAACCCCATTAAACCATACTCAGATATAGTAATCTTAGCAATCCATAAGAAATTATCCATGACAAACATAATTCATTACATAATAATAATTCATATTACATTAACACTAATTACAACCAGGCATTGGACCATGCACACATATAATACTACTATTAATGGTGTACCCAAAGAATATACAATATAACACTCTAAGAACTCAAACTAGTCTAAACAGAGATGCATCACCTATATATATACTCGGTGGGGAGTTTCCCCTATTACATGAACCTCCTAATAATAGGTGTGCTCTAACAATAGTCTTACATGTTTTTCTAACTTTACTTTACAACGGCTCAAGTTATAAATAACTTGCTTTACTCATGCGTTAATTCCTATTTTTAGCCTACTTTCATGCATCGTCCTTGTCTTTACCTACATGTGTTTTTCCCCAATTATAGCCTTTTCTTGGCAGCTAAGTCATTATGCATTAGTGTATTCCTAGATCTTTCTTGTGCAGTAACCTATCCTTACTTTTTTATATTTAGGCCTTCCTTCAAAACTGGATAAATTCCTTAGTATTTTGTATGCATGTGTGTAACGTTGTGCACTGACATGTTCCTCCATGGTGTGCACACCTTCGTGCACTATCCTATTCTTACTTTCTTTTCTTTTGTGCAACTCACAATTCCTGTGCATGGATAGTACTTAGCCATTTTCTCATATCAAAACACTAGGGTATATTTTTAGGTCCTATAGTATGCAAATGTATGCATGATTCCTAAGCAAGAAAACTAGTGGTTGATAGCTCCTTTAGGACTTTTTCCTTATCTCTTCCACTTTTATCATCCTTACATATCTTACAACTTTGTCAAAACCTTACTGATTTATCTATTATGGCCTGTATACTAGCTTGCCTAGTTCGGCCGGAAGCGCGCAGGTGCTCATGTCCCTCCTGGGCACTCCTAGCCTTCTTTATCTTCTTCTTATTCTTTTGGGTCTCTTTTACTTTTTGGTCACCTTTTATAACTTTGGGTCAACTTTTCAGTTATCAATTACAAAATTCAAACAAGGGAATCATATATACTTAGTTATTGCTCTCAAATAGGGGTCAATCAATATAAGCATTATCTATCGTCACCTAAGCTTGCACAAAGGCACAAGAGCATTACAATGCATACATCTAACACATCCATACAAGGGACAAGGGATGCATCATTCTACATACACAACATAGGAGAGGAAGCTCATTTTATTCCATCACACACATTTGCATACTTGGAGCAATCTAGATCTAGATCTAGCTCATTATCATAGTGTAACTTACACAAGGGCAACCTAGGGCATCATTACACACACATACACAAAGAACTACATGGAGTTTGAGATGTAGTGCAATGCTCGATCGTAAGATCACTCTTTGGGTGACCGTTGGGGTTAGTTTGAATCCCCATTCTACATCTTATTTATTAGGTTTAATGTGGTTTATGGGCATGTGCAACTAGTTATATATTTTGTAGGTTACATGTACGACTGACGACATTGGAGCGAAACCAAAGAGACAAACAAAGATCAATAGAGAATCTCCTCCATCCCAAGAGAAGGTCGAATATGAGCATCTAAGTGGACACTAGAACCCATGTCAGTCACCAGTGCCCAGACGCTCCTGTCATCCCGTGGGCACTTTTTTCCAATACAATTTTGAGTTCCAAAACCCTCGGTGAGCCTTGACGACACTCTTTTTAGTCTGTTCCAGTTGCTGCTTAGTCCAAATCACTCCTAGTCTACATGGAATCAGCTAAGTCACCCTCTCACTATCATTTCCTTAGGGTTTCATATTGTTACATGCTTATTGCTTGCATCTTATTATAGTTCATTACTTGTATATCATTACTTACAATAGTTACTCTGAAATTAAATTCAATTCAATTTAGATTAAATTAGTTCTCATTGCTCATGTATGGTTATGATTCTTGGTGAATGCATGTTTAATGGTTAAGTTGAAATGATAATCGATGAATGCTAAAGTGCATGTGAAATATAGTTTTAGGGCACACTGATTCACCCCCTCTCTCAATGGTTGTGCTTCCATCATACATCATACGTATGGCCCTATCTCTGCAATCCACATCATACTACTTAATTTGAGATGCTTGTGTGGGATAAGTCCTTTTTTTGTATTTATGTGGGCTATGATATTTTACATCATAATGTAATGCCCATAATGACATTTTTCCAATGGAACATCGGTGTGGGTCTCGACGTCGACCATTGAAAATTTCTTACCAATATTGACCACATAGAGTCTTGATAATACCTAGGGGATATTAGAGTGGGAGACTAGTGTCAGATGTTTGGCTATGTTATTGACGTTCCCTCGGAGCTCATGTTGCCAAGTCGCATCCTTGCCACAAATTTAGGTACCAAGCTTCTTGAAATGAAAATTACATCTTTAGCCCATGGCCGAGGCCTTCTAGAAAAACCAAAGTGACTTTCGAGTCTAGGACAAAGATGGAGGCCATGGTTCATGAGTGCATGGAAATTTTCATCATCTCTACTTAGCATAACAAGACCACGACCTTGAGACTTATCCTCCCTATAACCCCTTTTTCACTACCACATTTCCTCCTACAATATTTTTCTCCCTCAATTTTAAGTTCTTCCATAAATTTCCTTCGACGTATCCATTGCACAAATCACAACTGATTGCTAATGATATAAAGAAAATAAATAATTCAAATTTTTATGGAATACAATAGTCATTTTCTTTCCACTATCATTTCACATAGAAATCTTTTATTTCTTTTTATATAATAGGTGAGCTCAATTATAATGGTAATGTATATGTCAAGTTGAGAAAACCTCTATAAAATAGTATATTCTAATATTAGTGTTATAATTATATGATAGGTTTTACAAATGATAAAATTGGGAGTCGAGGTAGATAGGGTTTTATTGATGTGAATGAGCTCTTTTACTTACCTTGTGCATTTGATATTTAAATAAAACTAGTAATCATACGTGAAATGTACAATGGAAATGCCGAAGGGGATATTTTGAAGGATTCATATTGGAAGGAGAGAAACATTGTGAGAGGAAGAAGGGTGAAGATGAAGTGGTTAGATGGTGGAAAAGTGCAGGGGTAGCGAAAATAGAAAGTAGAAACTTGATGTGAAACTCAAAAGTCGAACAACATGATGTCGTATATGGAAATCCTTTGAAGGAGAGTAGGGTGTTGATCAAGACGATGTAGAAACAATTTATAGGTATATATGTGAATGTAAGGAGTGGTAGAAAAATATTGCCAAAGTGAAAATGAGTTTGTAGTTTTATCCGTAGCATTTAGAGACATGAAGATGTGGAGTGCAAGTAGCATCCAAAGGAAGTGACTTCATGTGAAGTTCTCCCCATCAACGATTGTGATGGCATCGATATTCAACAATCACTGAAAAAAAGGATAGGTGTGGGTTGTTGTGGATTTTGATTGGACAAGGGAAATTAATCACCTACATGGGCCACACCTTTTCCATGGATGAGATTATTCCTCCCCAAGAAATATGTGGTATATGAGCTCAACTATATATTAGAGATTTCACATGGACTATTTCAATCTCGCTTGTATTACTTACATGTGTGCAATTGGTGCTTTAGATGTGAATTTTCTATTATGTGGACTTTTAACACTTGGCATTCCAATTATGAGACATGAAACATAAAAAATGCATACATATTTCACCATCCCATGCAGTTTGATGGACACATTTTCCTTTATTTTGTATTATTATAATGGAAACTGGAGTGATAATGCACAAATTTTTAGTGATCAAATTCCTTCAATGGCCAATAACTATATCTGTAAATTTAGTATCAAACCCTCTATCATCTATCATGATTGCAATCTGAATGTACTCTCACATTTTGTAGTGGACATGTTACGAGGTAATGAACTATACTTTGATTTGGTACAATTCTATAATAAAAACATATAGATACAAAGTTTTTCAATCAAATGAAACACAAGTAGATTCAAGTTTAGATAGTAAAATAACCTTCATAAATTGTTTAATTTGCAAACAAGAAACAAGCTTGCAGATACAAGATCTTATAATTCATTTTTCTTGTCCCAAGTGATCAATGTATGTAGATATAAGGAGATTTACAAAAATTATCTACCAACTTTAGTTTTAATATCTTATAAATTAAAAAGTGTCTCTTGAGACAAATGGATTTTTGAAATCCTTCTAATAGATATTTTAGCTATAACAAAGTGATTGAAGTATTTCTCATTTTGTATACCTCTTGAAGCGGTAGAATATAAAGGATTTGTCAGTGGAAATGTTGTTTATGAGATATATAGAATTGAATAGAGGAATGGTATAACGCTTGGTAAAAAATAATTGAGAGCTTTCAATGAAAATACCATAATAAAAAATAGTGAGTGCATAAGAGAGATCCTATGACTTAGCTATGTACTCCACAACTTATATTTAATAATTCTATACATGATTCGTGAACCTAAAATTCCTAATAGTAGAGTTGATAAGATCTAGTATCTACGGAGCATATGGTTTGAATGTAAATATGGTTACATGTAAAACGTAAAATAAAATGCCTATGGTGGCGGGTCCACTTGGAAATTTGAGTTACGAGACTTGTATTCTTCATATCGGTTGCAAACCCTGTCAAGATAATCAAGCACGTACAGAGCAGTGATGATGTGCAGTTTGGAGAAAAGGGGCAAGGTGTACATCCTCTCACTGGTGGGGGTCGACAATCACAAGTTCAATCCCACCACTCGATGCCATTTCCAATGCCCTCAAAGAGTTCGACAATCCCCGATGCGGCGACTCTGTTCATGACCAACACAAGCATGCACATCCTCGACAAGGGTGGTCGGTGTTGTATATGAGCGAGCTTGACCACGACATGCACATCCCCAGCAGCCTCATGGCGGTCATTTGAAGAAAGCGCAACATACCGTCTTGCATGTTCATAGTCACCAGCGTGGCCTCCATGTCTAAAATGTTTAAAGGTAATCTACAAAGTCAATCATGTGTTCAATCCCCCACTCTCGATGCCTTTTCCAATGCCCTCAAAGTGGTCAAACAATCCCCCGATGACGACTCTATTCATGACCAACGCAAGCATGCACATCTTTGACAGGGTGGTCGGTGTTGTATATGAGCGAGCTTGACCACGACATGCACATCCCCAATAGCCTCATGGTGGTCATTTGAAGAAAACTGTAGCCTGCCATCCTGCATGTTCATACTCACCAGTGTGGCCTCCATGTTTAAAATGTTTAAAGGTAATCTACAAGGTCAGGTGTCATGCGACTTCTTTTTCAATAATTGTTTGTTAATGAATTTCAAACTGCAACGCAACTATTTTATATTAATAATTGTGACAGAGACATGGAATCTCAGAGTGGGCAAGGGTGCCTCCATATACATTTTGACTGGAAGAGCACCTTCGATATAAAATTAGCAGGAGCCACTATGTAGGTTCCTATACTAAGCAAAATCAGTCGCATGTGAAAGCTTTTTGGATTAGAAAAAGTACAAATGAATACTAATAATAAAAGTGAACATCAATGAAGTTGAAAAAGTAAAACTAAAGTAATAATGTGAAACTAAGTGCTACGTTGCAGGTTCAAACCTCACACTTCACACCTAAAAAGTCATTCCTCATTGACACATGTCATTTCAAAGAATGGGGTCCATATATCACTGGCTCATTCATACCACTAATCCTTATCCTCACTCATTAGTGTTAGGACCTACTCAAATCAAGTCTTATTGATATGACAATAAAGTGATATGTAATTTATTTGGTTGAATATTGACGGAGGATTCCCATCCCAGTTAGGGAATGTCGGTTTAATCTGACTATGCATCCTTTTTACAAAATATGACTCTTTGACATGGACCCAAATTGTTTTCTTGAATAATGACAAACGAAGATTTTGACAATAACTATTGAGGATTGACTCAATTTCTATAAACTATCAAAGGTTAAAATTTATAATATAGCTAAAAGCTACAATTACAATTTAACAATAACATTTAAATTAAAACAATATGACTATAGACTTTAAGACTCTATAACAATGCTTAAAAAATATTGGCATGCCTTTATATTAATCACAAGCCGGAAATAATATATTCCAGGAAAAAGCTTTGAGGTGGACCCGATCATCGATGTAAAACTGAAGAAGGCGGAGCTTTGAAGATGGCGGTGAGGACTGTATCACATCGCTTCCAATACTTGAGACGTGGCGGTGTTGAGTTGTTAACGCCTTTGAAAGATGAAACCAAGACTTTACACCCTAACCAGGCTGTGTATCTTGCTAATATTTGCAACGTGAGCGGTGGAGTCCGAGAGGGATGGAAACGAAACTTAATCCTTTTACTAATGTCCTTTTAAAACTAATCACACAGAGCTTGCAAGATTCCACTCACTAGCGTTGAAGCATTATGGTTATTGTTGCACAGGTAGTCGATACACAGGCAGTCAATACACAGGAAGATCAAAAAACATCTTTAATAAAAAAGACGCAATCCTCCAACACACAGGTCTGGGCTTTCTCACACACTGGTAAAAGAAACATGATGTTTGGGCGCTTACAGTCTGCACAAAATTCCAAATAGCAGGAATACACGAAGACAAAAACTCCACTCAGGTTTTCTTGAGGAGAAAAACGTAGGAGAGAATCGATTTTTAAAAATACCAAAATAGAAAAATGTTTGAAGCAGGTGGCAGTTTTTGGGAACAGTTGCATGGAAATTTTTGGCCGCAGGATTTCAACGCACCTGCCAAACTCCTCTCCACCCTCTGATTTCTGAAAGTTGTCAGACTCAGCCAGCCTTGTCTCATAGGAAAACGCCTTATGGCGTAACGAAGCCCACAAAATTTATCAATACATGAGATGTTTTTATTAGACCATTCATTTACAGTACATATTTGATAGTCAAAACTATTGAGCTTACTTAGGCTCAGACTACCTAATTTATAACATCAATCAAATAGACAATCTCTTAAATTAATAATACTAATTGAGTAATAAATTAAAATTAAAAAACAATTCAATAAATTAAATTTACATATATCTTTTATTTTCAAATTTAAAAGTAGAAACATATCAAAACTTTTTCAATTACTAATACAACTAATTATAAAAATTTAAACATAATCAATAGAAATATTATATACAACTTTTCTTTCCCGAAAATCACAATCACACGTTTATTCTAATTCAAAAGTTATTTCTACTTTATGATTTTTAAGCTTTACAGGTTTATTGTAATGCAACTCTTGTTTTGGATTTGTGTCTGGTCTTCCTAGAAAAAGTCTGCTAAGCCAAAGTCATCTATCTTTGGATTGAGTTTTTCATGAAGAAAAATGTTGTTTGCTTTAATATATGTGCGAATAATTCTCATATGGAAGTCCTCGTGAAGATAAAGAAGAGCATAAGAAATTCCAATGATGATGTTATATCGCTTTTTCTAGTCAAGCTATCTGTACTTTTCTGGATCTGTATAAACCCCAATTCTATATCTTTTTCATCTCTCTCAAAGAACAATGCAATACTAAATGCAAATAGAGGTAGAAATGTAACTTACCGAAGAGAAAGGTGTCAAGGCTCCTGTTGGGCAAATACTCATAAACAAGCAGCATTTCATCTCCCTCAGCGCAACATCCCAATAGTTCCACAAGGTTTCGATATTGTTGAACACTGGCCATTAGCTACACTTCATTCGTACTTACCTTGTGTAGATCTTGTAGACATTTTTCCACCTCTATTTCCTTGCAGTTTCTACTTGTTCCATATAAGATCAAAACATAATTAGAGGTCTCCATGTATCTTTAAACATATTTTCTGGTCTATGGGTACAATTTTCAAGGATATAATAGCAATGCTCCAATGAGAAACCAAAGTGTAACAAAAGATCATTAAGTTAAAAAATAGGCGAGAAGAGTATTACACCAAAATAGCAATTTATACTACCAACTCTATATATGACATTTGCAAAGGAAGAGATCATCATTGCAACGACCACTAACCGCTCCAATAGGAAATTTTGGATAGCCTTTGGTTCCTCCCATTAAAAACATGCAATATAATATAACAAATATACACTTATCCCTCCACTTAAAACAACACTTATCACTCCACTAAGACTAGCCACGAATCCCCTTGGTTCCTCCATATAAAACATACAACTCCTTATTCCTCCCTTCACTAACATCACCTTTTCCCTCCACCACAATGATGAATTTACCCCCACATATGCACACACAGTTCATTCAATCATAACAACAATAGATAAATGCCACTTTTTTCTCAAAAGAAAAAAAAAACACACAAAAATAATTATAAACACAAGAGTGAGATAAAAGAAAAGGCTTTATCCTCGTCAAACATAAATTTCTTAGTTCCCATATTTTTCAATTAAGTTCTTTTTATTTTACAACATCAATTTATATGACATTTTTCAAAATAAGGATAATTTTTTTTTACTATGATCCTACCAGTACAAAAATACCAAAAGCCAAGATACGACAATGAAGATCGAAAGGAACAAAATAGAAATAGGAAGCCATGTTATAGTAAATTAACAACAACCATAAAGAAAACAAGGGTCAACACCTAGATAAAATATTAAAACCAATGAACCAAAATGAAACACTATTGCCCAAAGAACAAAGAAGCACAAACAAGCGCCTTCTTGTGAAAAAAATAGAAGACATCAACCGAACCACAACAAAGAAATAACATGAAAGTAGTGAACCCAAGGAAAGATTGAAATTTGAGAGACATTTGAGGAAGGGTGAGTGCATGATAAAAGGAAGTCTTTTCTTATTTTGGACAATCATCCACACTTCCTTGTTTAATTCATTAAGCGATACATGGCCGCATGGGAGAATAACTTTAATGGATTCAATGGGCCGGAATAACCACTTAAAAGGGGAGGAGGGAATTTTCCTCTCCCTAACCATCTTAGATGAGACACGAGGAACATGCGAAAAAGGGTGCATAATGTGAAGATGTGCTAGCGGAGAGGACTCGTCAATAACGGGGTAGTTTCAACCCTTAAGGGGCACCTATTAGAAAGAAGAAGAAGACGAATCATCAATATGATCAAAAGGGACACTAATGGTGACATGAGAATGGAGAGAATCCTTCCACTAATATAGTTTAGCCCCACTTTCACATTTTGAGCGTCCACAATCCTTCATCAAATGACTCGTTTTAAAGCATCTATGACAATGAAAAGCCAGTCTTTCATAGTCCACCCGTTGTGTCCATAATATTTTTTCAATCTTCATGTTGATTTTGTCGGGGAGATCGAGAGAGACGTCTAAATCCACTAAGATTCGAGCATAAGTAGTGTGTTGTAGTTGGGCGGTGGCATCATCCGATTTTCAAAAGCCCCCAAACTATTCCTAATGGCTTCGAGGCAATGTTCATTCCATAGGCTGCAAGGAAGCCTAAAGAGTCTAACCCAAATAGGTAACATATTAAAATAATCTTTTAAATGATAAAAAGAGGGATACCGAGTTTAGTCATGAGTCCATGATCCCCCAGCACTCCAATACAAATTATAGACCACATCACGATCTTCACTAGAACAAAAAAACAACAATAAAATATGCCTTAAAAGCGAATAAAGTTCAACCTAACCATTGATTTTAGAGCTCCATCTCTCTTTGATCCATTCATGTAAGCTGGAATAGTTTTGGTCACAAGTGGTTAAAGCAAAAATGAGACCAATTTTACCGTAGTCCTCTTCAAGATCCACAAGTTGGTAGGAGTAGAGCATCCTCGGGTTTAAGAACAAGGGTGTTATTTTCGCAGGCTTCAATGGCTTCCTCACCTATTGAACATTCCTAATAGGTCCTGTATTTGCAACATCAAGCTGTGAAGGATTTGAGACCACCATGGTTAATCCCGACTAATTCATGGCCTATCCCACAATGTCTACCCTAAAACCCACCGTCGTTTCCATGCTCGAAATCCACGTAAGGGTTTTCTACCTCTCCCCGCCATCTATGTTGTTGTGAGGTCGTAGACTTACGATGATGCCCTCACCGAGCCGCCACCAAGGGCGAAAATATCTCCATCGTTAGCTGCTCTTGCAAGGGTTTTGTTTAGGGATCGAATTCCCATGTTTCCCGTCATCTCCAGCCCGAAACCACCTTTGAACCGGAAGCGAAACAACGTTTTCTCTTCCACTGAGAATCGTGACTCCATGAGTAGGTTCGGGAAGAAACAACGTTTTCTCTTCCTCCCCGCCTTCGATTTTATTGTGATGGCACAATCCCACAAATACCTTGTTTGAACCACCTCCATCACCATCGCAATTCTTTTATTAAGGTTCGGTTTAGAGTTCACCATCGAATGAGGTCCCCCTCCACTACCAAAGGATATATGATTTGGTAATTTTATCCGAATGAATTTTAAAACTTTGGATGGTAAACACTTTTATGATATCAAAGCTATGGCGGAATGGTGGAGGAACACTTTATCTAAGTGGGACATGGGGGTGAGCTTGGGTCCTTAATATCGCAGAGTGATCCAATTTGAGTACCCTGTTATGTTACGCTTGGTCCATATAGAAGTTCGACCCCTACCTAAAGGTGTCCCCATGGCCACTTATTGAAAGCATCTAATGAACTCAATGTGAATGGAGCTTAGGTTGATTATTACAAACTACTTATAACTCACCAATAGCCGAAGACCTTGAGTTCATTTATATGACATTTAACACTCATAATAATGTACCTTCTCATATCAATATGGCAAGTTTTCCACCTCATTATAAAGTTTCACTCATAAGAGGAAACACCTCATTTACTTTATTTTTATTACAATTAAATATATTTGTTTTACATCCTTGATTCGTATAACCTATTACGTACACAAAAGCATAAAATCTCATTTCAAAACTTTGTATTCTCACTCCGTTAAAACCATAACTCACAAAGAGTAGACTTCATTTATTTTCACTATAACATTTAGTCTTTGAAATAAAACTCATTTACTTTTATACTTATCATAATTACGGTGTGTATTTTAATCTTTTTGACATCGTTCAAAAGCACATACAAGTCAATTAGCACTTGTCCCAAGAGAGGGAATCATTTTGTGATGCCCACTTAAACACACACAAGGACAACACAAAAATAACGGATAACTTTTTTTTTTGACTTGCTTGAAGCTTATACGACACTACAGGTGATCTCAAAGGGCTACAACCAAACTCATGATAAGTTTGACACAACATTGACCACATAGGCAACAAAAGAACATATGACACCCATCTCGAACAATTCACTTTTCTTTTCGACAAGACACAACATAATAGTCCAACCACAGTACACACTTACAATTAGGGTCATCCCACGGTGAAAAATATTTTAAGGTTACTTATTTACTAAAATGACTCTCAAATCTTAACTTACGTTCTAAAAGGTTCATGTTATGATTCATGCAATTCTTCTTATAGAGCTAGATTTCTTTTCTTTTATACTATTGAGTAATTAGCTTAAGATCATCTCTAATATGTCAATTACTTGTTTAATTCATTGTATAAAAGGGGGAGGGGTATTCAATTTCCACAAGGCTAACACATACCCCCTAGAATACCTCGCAAAATCCTAGGATTCACTAGTAAGGGCATACATCCTAACTTATAACCACGCTCTGTTACACAAAAGAAAAAGGGTTAAGCCCAACCGAGATTTTGTTCCCACTTTTTTTTTAAAGGGTCCGACTTCGTATATGCCTACTAAGAGATTGATTAAGAATGGAAGAGGTAAAATAACAAAAGAATTAGGCTCTAAAACTACAATAGAAATGTTAACACACAAGACAAGAAAGATCTTGTTCAATTTTCCATAGAGGCAACACAACAAGGATTCTTTTACTCACCACATAAAGGATTATACATTATAAAAGAACAACCTAACACACTCCTCTCCTAGCACACTGAAAGAGGTTACAACTCTACTATAACTTACCACCACTCAAAGTTTGATAAGGTTCACAAGAAACACAAGAAATGATACATAAATCCAATTGGTAACCAAAAAGGGTAACGGGTTTAAAAGTGATTCCAACTCTTAAGGTGACATTCAGGATTAGTTGGCAATCTAAGCAAAATACATGTGGTCGGTCCAAGAGGGTTTTATAATAAGAAAGAGGTTGGTTTTCTGAGGACACTACCCTAGAAGAAGGCATTATCCTTAGTGCACACTCAACAACCAAATCTAAAGGGAAAACAATATATGCCAGGGTAAGGTATAACTATGCCATCTCTGATAGACGGTTTACGACAATGATACCAAACATACGGTATAACAACAACATAACTTGGGATCGTATTTGCTTAAGTTAGGAGTGCGAGTTAAGTGTAAGAATAAAATAAATTTGTTAATGATTACAATTCAGAGTTTATAACTTGATAAGTTAGTTTTGATGTTTTCTTGACCATTTACCCCATTTAGCATGACTTCGTTAACTTTTCAATTTACCTTACATTAGTTTACAACTTAATATAATTTTGCATCCCAACAACTCAAAAGGTGAGACTACCAACATAGGTTGAGAGTAATAAGGTATATATTTTTTTACACAAGATGATAGTTTCCTTTATCCCACTTAAGAACTCTTTACTTCATCAACTTGTTTACAACATCATATATAATTATATGTATATATTTTTAAAACCATTATAAGGATTGTAACAACATTCTATTATGCCTAGCATTACATTATTTCCCTACTCTAGAAGGGTTTACTACTCAAAGTTATCATCTCAAATGTATTTACCATTATATATATATCATGGATACCTAGCTCCCTAACCAAAAGCGACACACCAAGGTAACTAAAGTCTTATGCAATTTGACTCAAGTTTAAATAGATAGAACAATATTGGTCATATCAAAGCTAAACTATATTTCAAAATTGAAAACATACAATAAGATACTCATAACAACGAAGAGTTCATTTTACTCCATTCACAATTTTTTTCACAAGTTTTAGTCTCAGTCAATAACGACAACACTACTTCTCAAATGCACAAATGCTAAGGCACTAAGTCCTTCTAACTTTTCCAACAAATTCTATTCTAGAACCTTTGATTGATTTAAGTATTTGATCAAAAGAACTTCCTTAGCAACATCGATACAACTTTTTAAAAAGTCATTCCCTTTTTTTCTACTCACGAAAGTCATCTGCACAATTATTAATCTGAGTCAGTTCACGAGAACTGAGCATGATAAAGACTACACATTGGAATAGAATGCTACCATTAACAATATCATAAAAAGAACCTTCTATTTAATGAAATGGTGCTAAGCTCTAAAACACTAACAACGTCATTAATCATGCTATAAATTATACCATGTCAAAATTAAGAAAGAAGCCATAAGAACCCGTTATGAACATTGTTTCTAAAACAACAAAAAGTCTAACCATCATTCTAGTAGGGGTCAATGACCGATAAGTTGAAACAAAGTGTCGAGCATATTGGGATTTCAATCATGTAATCATATAGATTATATGATTGAAATCCAATACTCAAACCTCAATCAACATTTCCTTAAATAAGTCATATGATCTAATAGATTTATAGTCATAATTCCAATATCATTTACTTAACCATTATTTACCACTTTCAAAAATAACCTCACAACATTCTGACACTTTATTGCTTGAAAATAACATATGGAGTAAGTTCTAAAAGGAAAAGTTCAAACATATGATTATCTTGCCATGCCATGCACAACAGTCATCATGTACGATAAAGAGAAATAACCAATATTCAGTTAATCAAACAATTAAATTTAATCCAATGTTACTGATCTTACCAAGTTTGTCTTCAATATAGTTCCACTAAGTTTAATACAACTCATAAATGATACTAATATTAGACAATGTGGTTCCATATGAATCGACTACAACCCAACTAAAGTTCAACAAAAACCACAAAACTATCTATGACTTCATAATGACACAAAAGAAAGTAATAGAACTTCCAAAAGAATATTGTGCCCTATCTCTGAAACACATGTTTAATAACAATATCATTAATGATCTATCAAGCACAATGGACATGAAATTTAAACTACTACATTACCAAGGATGTATCCCTTTTACGATTGATACGGTGAGTCACTACCAAAGTATAACTTGACAATACTAACCGCTGAATCAAGCATGATAACAACCACAATCTCGCAAAGAAAAAAACATTTTTCTAATTCCCTCTCAGATAAGTCTGCCAAGTATAGATTTAAAAGGAGAACAAGCAAGTTGACAAACACAATGATCATAACCCCAAGAATTTAATTTGAGGTAATGATTCGAGAAGGAAAACGTAAGGTAGGAACATATGAACCCATAAAGGCTCCTTTTGCCAACATAAAAATAGATCTTCACAAACAAAATATGAAAAATAGAGCCAAAATTGCTTACAACCAAAGGACAAATGCCGAGCATGCATGTAATTTGAATACGACCCAAAAAAATTGCAGGAACTCTGAAATCCCTTAACGATGGATCTACACGAAACCTAGGGAATTAGAAGCTCTAGATGACAAACGTAATGCCACAAAAGTCAAAGCGAATGGCCAAGGAGAGAGAGGCGCAGCTGAAACACGTCATGCCAACCGGGAGGCAAAGGGTTACTAAAATAATAGGAATTTCACAGACCCAAGACAAAAAATGTTAGGAATCTATCCCAGCAGATTGTTCGTTGTCCCATGAAGGGAAAAAAATAATAAAGAAAGATTCCAAATCCAGGCCACTTATTCAACGAACCAGGTTGAAGTAGAGCCACCGATTTCCATCTACAAAACAAGGCCAAGTGGGAGATGAACAATCCCATTGACCTCACCAATGAGCACGATGCCCTTGGAGTAAAGATAAGATTACCACAACAAAAATGCAGAGTTTAATTATTTTGCAAAGGTACAAAAATCTAAGTTCCCGATTCTTCCAAAATTAATGCAAAAGGAGGCTCATTCAATTAATGGTATGCAGACTACAACAAGACTAAACGAAATGGCAAGAGCGAACCCACATGCAAATCCAAGTCCCTTTTTTTTTTGCAAGCAAAAGCAAATCGTTTGGAACCAACAAATCAGGGGAACAATGACATGCAGAAAAAAAAATGACTGTAAAACAACCATGGAACCCCAAGCAAAACACCATTTCACAAATTAAGAACAATTTGTCTCATGATATTGTTAAAGATTGTACAAAGTCAAATGGGTAGTGTTTATCATGCTTGATAAGCTCCCAAAATTGCAGAGACATCCACCAGGCTTATGTAACAGCAACACATGGTGAAAATTTCCTTGTTTTAGCTTAGTGGATGCTCAACTCCATTCATGGCCACGTTTTGGCACAGGTAGAGAGAGAATACAACAAAGCAAGAGCTCCAAAACTTGTGAACTGCATTAGATTGGGAGTTTCAACGCCCTTTCAACCAACTCCAAACAACAGATCCTCCCCAATGCTCACGCGACCAGTCCATTTGGTGTTTAGACCAGCAAAACAAGTGCCAAACACGTTACCATAAAAGAAAAGCATGTCATAAATAAAATAGTAGAGAAGATTAAATGGTGAGGTGCCTTCAAAAGTGGGCAAGGTGGGTGGATGCCTCCATTAAATTCACCATTAATTTTGTAGTCCCCTAAAAGATTGGTGCCACCCATAAACTACCTCCACCTACCCACGCAACCAAAACTAGCCATGGTTTGCTAAAGGTTTAGTTTTAGGTGGATGATCATTTTATTTTATTTTATTAAACTAAGCTTATAATTATTAGGTACCTTTTTATTAAAATATGCCAAAACACCTTTAGAGAGGTTTCAAAATTTCTTTAGAACTTTTAACAAACATGTTATTAAGCATCCCATAAATCGAAAATACGATTAGTTCACCAGGAAGAATGTTTGAAAAAGATGTTACAAAAGACCCTTGGTAAGCTTATAAGCGCTTACGACAAAACGAGATGGCGCAATGGAACAGAAAGAAGGGAAGTCAAGATTAATTCGCAACAAAGATCGCAATTTCCTAACAATCATGGGTATGCTTTGGATCACTGAAATTGATCCAAGGCATGACCATTCAAAACAAAAGTTGTAGCACACTACGGTACGGGTAAAAAAATTGTTACTAATGTAACTTGCCCATAGCTCCAAAAGATGCGTCTACACCAAATAATTGGGTTCACAAAATTGAGTTTCATAACTCATCATAGGGAGTACTAAGCAGAAATTCAACGCAACAAACTGGGGTCAAAAGCAAGAACAAGAATCAACACCGAAAGGGGCATTGCACATTTAATCAAGAAAATGTTTTCCTACAACATTAAATGGGATTACCATAGAGTTAAGGGGGAAGCAATTCAAGTTCATTTGTACTCCCTCCACCAAATCTTATTTGGCACAATTTCTATAGTTATAGTTGATTTCAAGCGTTCATCCACAATTAACCTCTTAAGAGATCTTAAGATTAATTTGTTCTCATTTTAGAATGTCTACTACCCACCATAGTTAAATGCTAGAATACTCAAAACTTACTTATCTCACAAGATCTTAGTATGATGAACTTATTAATATGATGTGGCAAGATAAACAAGGCCATGATATGGCAAATCCTGCCAAAGTGATGTTTTGTGTTGTGCACAGGAATTTGTTAGGTATGTTAGAAGGCACAAATTTGAAGCATTGGAAACATTTGCGAAACAAAGCCAATATGTTTTTGTTGAAGGCAGATGAGGAAGCCAAAAAGTGATTTTTTTGGTCCAAAAGCTAGTAGAAGAACATAAAAATGTAGCCTCTCTCTCTGGAAGCCAGTTGTAGTAGGTGCAGGGTTCAGGTGCATGGCATGAAAAATGAACCGAGGAACCTAAAAGAACAAGCTTGCAACGTTAAACAAAAAACGAAGGTGTAAAACAAACTATTTTGTATATAGTTAGTGGAATGAAATGCTCACTGCAGTTCGATTGAAGCTGAAGCTGGTTTATCTGTGCGGACACCATCATGGAAACAAATTTACGTTGAATAGAGAAGTTTTCATATTTTTTATTTTTGTGATTGAATCCATAATAGGTGTCCAGAACAAAGAAGTTTTCCTACTTTTTTATTTTTGTCATTGACCCACTTTGGAGTCTGTACTTCTGACATTTTTAGGACGCACCTCATCGAAACAAAGCCTCCATAATTTACAAAAAATTGAAACCAATAGTCAACGAAATGGAAAGTGTAGTAAAACCAAACGTAAGCCATCACAAACAATGGAAAGACATGAAACATATTTGTTTCTAAACAAATAATTTGTTGCAAACCTTTTCTTTTGCAGAAATCATGGCAATAGATTTTCCTCTTTGTTCTTCAGATAGGAGTACATCCCCTTGTCCCCTTATAAGTGCCAAATAAAAAGGATGACGAATAGAACCCCGCCACAACACAAAAATTAAAGCATCAAACTATAGTTCAACCCATTAAAATATAGATGACAAAATATGTTTCAACAAAATGCAAATAAGTAATTGGTAATGCGAAGGCAATATCCTTGCCTTCGCGAGGACAATAAAAACAAATAAACTTTTTCAGATGGCAACTAACCCAAAACTTATATACCTTTCAATGAATGGCAACAACCATAAAATTAAAAAAGTCAAAAAACTTTGAAGATTGTGACAACCGAAAAAACAAATACAGTCATAGGAATCGAAACAACCAGAAAATCGCTAAAGATCTTGAATTACAATGTCGCTAGGATTATGATTTTGTGTTTTCCAACTCAATAAAAAACGAGGAGGACGAATCAATATTTACTTAGTCGAGATATTATTGAATAGATTTTTGCGTTGATGACGTTGAGGGGTATCTTAGGTCTAAGTATGAGATTTTTATTGTATTTTTAATTATAAATAACCAAAATGATTGTAGGTTCAAATTTCCTTTTCTTTCATATTGAGTTGAACATTATATTAAAGATAATTAAAATAAATTAAAGCTCAATAGGGGAAGGTTAATTCAAAAATACCTAATCCTATTATGCAAAAATGAGGGCAAATTTATTACAAAAATTATCAATAAACTACATATGTACAAAAAATATAGACTTACACAAGTAGCTTGGATGGAATTTTCCGACTCTTTCAGTCTGCTCCTTACACTGTTCTGCTCCCTCAAAACAAAAGAAAAAAAGCACAAACAAAGAGAAGCTGCTAGAGGATTAATAATTATATATTAAATCCTTGGCAACACAGAACTAACCAGTTTATTGCAATCCTCACAGATCACTAGAGCTCAATTATCAGATATATATCATACAACTAAACAATCTATTGCAATGTTAGCATATCACAGGAAAATTGATTCTAAAAATGTCTCTAAACCCTAAACAAGGGAAGGTTGTTTCCAAAATACCCAATCCTACAATGCAAAATGAGGGGAAATGTATACGAAAAATAGACTTACCAGTAGCTTGGAAGGAATTTTCCGTCTCTTTCAGTCTGCTCCTTACAATGTTCTGCTCCCTCAAAATAAACGGAAAAAAGCACAAACAAACAGACCAAGAAAACCACTCAAGACAAATACAAACCTAAAAAATAATTGAATCAACATAAACAGCGTGGCCACATGACACACAGACTACAGACCACCACGAACATATGACAAAATCAAAGCTACAAACCAAAAAAAAACAAGAATAAAATGAAGAACTCCAAATCAAAGCGATCTAGGGTACTTGATGAATTCGACATTAGGGAAGAGAGTGATGAATTCATCGATAACCTCCTTGCCTAGCGAGGCTCCTCCAGAACTGATAATTCTCAGCGATGACAAATCATATTCCACCACGATGGGAAATTTAATTAACGCCACAAAAAGTGGTGGAGCGAGCAAAGTTGCGAGTAAAGTTCGTTGTTGATCTCCGCCAACGTGAATTTGGGCAATGTGAATTTATGATCTCCGCCAACGTGAATTTGGGCATCACCACCATGTCGTTCCCCTTCGCAACGCAGCCCACCGTGTAGAAAGAACAATACAGATGAAACAATGAAATAATGCACAAATACATATATTTTTTCTTGCCGATGTCATTTTGATTTTTTTCCGTGTCTGCTGCAACAACCATGCCACCATTACGATATGGTTTTGTGAATCCCAACAACTCCTTTTCTCTTCCCTATTGTGCCCAAAAAATACAAAAGCGTTGTTGTGTCATCTGTTTTATGTCAACTTTCGGGAAATCATCGGCGCCAAATTCAATGATTTGTCACTAGCTTGATTCGCTTGAATGAAATTTTTACAGTGAGCATTTCATTCCACTAACCGTATACAATACAATTTGTTTTACACCTTCATTTTTTTGTTTAACGTTGCAAGCTTGTTCTTTCAGTTCTCGCTTCATTTTTCATGCCATGCACCTAAACCCCACTACCTACTACAACTGGCTTTAGAGAGAAGCGGCTACATTTTTATGTTCTTCTACTAGCTTTTGGACCAAAAAAATCACTTTTTGGCTTCCTTATCTGCCTTCAACAAAAAACATATTGGCTTTGTTTCGCAAGCATTTTGCAATGCTTCAAAATTTGTGCCTTCTAACATATGCTCTCTGTTACACAAATTTCTCCTTGCTTTCAGACAAGTTATATGCACCGTCGTGCTTCGAAAATGCCTTCTGAACTATGCACTCTACTATATGGATTTTGCCTTGTTTGGAACAAGTTAGATGCAACAATAGACTTTCAAAATGCCATGCACATAATATGGTCAAAGTTAATATAAATCTATTTTCTTGTTTCATTACTTCGTCTCTTTGTTCGGTCTTGTCTCCGGTTAGCTTCATTGGTTCATTTTCCTTGTTTTACAAGTGGGGTCCCCCATGACATCAAATGCTTGTTTCATTTTCTAAATTTCAAAATCAATATATACGTGTCCACAACATGTACATCCACTCTACTATATGTGTTATCACTACTGTAAGAAACATTTTTACGGTAAAAAAAATTCCACACATTCATTCAATAATCTCATTTGTTATGCATGTTTACAACAAATCATTTCATTAACAAACATCAACACTGTCATGAAAAGAATTAACGGCCTTTCTTCTCCTCGCTGAAGAAATAGAAAATTTCTTTCCATTTCCACATTCTAATACTTCATTTCTTTTTGCAACGGGAAATCCCTTACAATACATACCTAACAAATTCCTGTGCACAACACAAAACATCACCTTCGGCAGGATTTGCCATATCATGGCCTTGTTTTATCATGGTATCACTGAATAAAAATACGAGCAGCACCCCTGCGTAAGTGAGGTCTTTTCATAATGAAGAAGAGACGGTTTTCAACGAACTTTTGTATCATCTTAGAAGTGCGGTGATCATAATTAGATGATAACGAATATTGAGCTCTGGTCGATGGATCAAATTTATGTCGCTAACAGAGGATGTCTTTGCAGTTATCATAATGCAGAGAAGAAATCCATATAAAATTAGCATGAAGGAGAGTTGTGGTGTGGATTAATTCGTGACAGTGCTGGTCATAAAAGAAAGGCCACTGTAAATGTTTTGAGCCAGCGACGTTCTGGGAACAATTCTTCTTTTTACATCTTCCTAGATTTAACCTCAACTCCTAGGGGCCTCCCTCCCTTGTTCACCTCAGCTTGTGCTACAGCTCTGGTCACATTTAGACTGCATGTGATCTTGAGACTGGGAAACTCTCTAGAACAGGGGTACATGGACCTGTAAAACCTCTAACAGGGATACACGGGCGAGAACACGGGGTCCACCTCTTGAAGCTGCTTCGGCATGTACCCAGTAAAGCCTAAATTATGCCACCTCCACGCATCCGAGTGGCAAGAGGGTTTATCCTACCTGACTGGGCGTTGGCTATAAGCTTCCCAGCCAAGTACATAACAAGCTTGATAATTTCATGTCTTATAGATACTCTGGACAACAAAAATGCCTTTAATGTTAACAGGGACCCTTGTAAATACAAGATAGTGAACACCTCATTGTTAACAACTTCTTTACCAAGAAGAGCTCCACATTCAAGACGGCGCCCGAGACAAACTTTTCAGGTTTTACAGTCTGCTTTACAGTTTTCCAAAGCACCGATGATCAATTTGCCTAGGAGGCCAGGCCTTCTCTGCAAAACTTAATAATGCCTATGACCCCTCTTTATGAGGGTGGTGGCAAGTTTGACAAGAAAATCAACGGAAACCTTTACAACCATTAGAGCTAGCCCAAATAAATTATCTTAGATGTTTAGCTACATCAGATTCTTCCTCAGCAATGGTGATTAAGTATTGGCAAGTTGCAAACTGGTGAGGTAAGTTTGACGAATCAGAAAATGAAATTCGGACTACATCAACCAAAATCGTGTGAATCCAAGGGCTTGAAGCATTGCAACAATAAAAAGCCTCCATAAAGCCTCCATCTGTGAGCTTCTGGTACTTAATTTTCTTTTTCTGAGAAGCATCAATATAAATTTTGGAGGTTTATGTCTAGTTCACCTGATATTTCTGAAAAATGTCAATGTGTTGTGTAATATCTTTCTGCATATTCCTCCAATTGATAAGCTTCTGGGTGCTTTTTAAGTCTCGTATCCTTATGTATGGTTGCTATGGGCTATCATGGAATTTGTGCTTATAATTTATACCTGAAATGGGCTACCTTATGCAATTGTTCAGAAGAAGTATATTTCAATCCTAGGTACGCCAACCAGCAATGTTTTTCTACTACATACTATTAACATTTTCTGTTTTTTCATTACAATTTAAGCATTTTTCGTGAAAAGATGCAAGTTGGACAAAAGACCAATATCATTTTTAATTTTTTCTTGTTTTTTTTTCTAGCATTTTGAGGTAAGGACCAAATAGAGGGAGTACTATAAATTAGTTGAGGAAGAGCCAAATAGAGTTCAGTGTAACTCATGGCTTAAACATGTTTTTGAGGGTGTTTATCAGCTTAAAATTTGTTTGACAACAATCGCAAACCATGATGTAGAATTCCATACCAAAGTGTAAATCTTAAAATTGTTGCTGCAATAGTGGGACGCCACAGAGAATACCACAAAAAAGCAGATAGGGTTACGCTAAACTTGAAGTTGTGGTACCTCTTCTTCGACTCCAAGTAAAACTGAAATGAATGCTTCTAGTTTGCCTGCTAGCACTTTCCTTTGAAAATAACAATGTTAACAAAGTGAAAGATCCAGACATAAAGAATCAAGCTACGGGTGCTAACATAGTGGATAAATTTACTAGTTGGACTATGAAGTTCACAACAAAGAAAAATAAAAATAAAAATTGGGCATTTCATATACCAAACAAAATTCAAAACACAACGGATCCGATCCAAAAGTATGCCTAAATTAAAATTGAAAGCTCCGTTTTTTATTGCTATTATATATATATAGCACTTCCCAGATCCTAGACTAAATAAGCAAAACTATTGAACAGTCTGCAATGTAGTCAATTTTTTCTCAGATCACGTCAAAAAAGCACATTTTTATTTTGTTTTGAACCCTACTTCAACAATTCTCAGCTCACATGTTTCTCATGTTAATCTTAAACCCTGGAATTTTACATTTTGAATTTGAAGACATGATATTCAGCGCATCATATTCTTCAGCAAACAATGCATAACCCTAAAATAGGGGAACAAAATATTTTACTGTCAAGGATTGACGCAGGGCCAAAAACGGAGATCAATTTGTAACCCTAATATCTCCTCGTCTTACTATATATAAATTGATTGAGATGGCTTTGTATCTGTATCTGGAGCGGGTTCAATGGTCTGCGAGGGGAAAGTACTTCCGCCGCTGTTTTGTTTGTTGTCTGCAGAAGAAGATGAAGAATATTGAGGATTAGAAGCGGATAAATCAATGTCACAACTGTTTGCAACAACCGTCCCTCCATTTCCTCCCGATCCACCACGCAATGGAAGCCTTGGGGAAGTACAACTCCCGCATCAAGAAAATCGACGGCTACTGTCAATCTTCTATCATCGACGGCCAAACTTATTCCAAAGGAAGCACAATCCATGTGTTGCGCTGTAATTGGTCATGTTTTTACCTACTAGGATCCGCAAGCCTCAACCTCCGTTGGATTTCAACAAACATGCATAGGGGCGATATTAAATTAGTAAGGATTCCCCAACCTGAACTGCTCCCTCCTCCCTACTTCACTGCTCTGCTCTTACCACCACCGAGATCCTCTCCTTCCCAAGCTTGGACGAGCTCTATTTTGGCTCCACAATCTCCTCCACGAGCTCCCTCGAGTTCGTTATATTCTGTTGGTCGAGCTCTGTCTTGAGCTCATTGTAACTCGACCCCTGCTCCTTTCCTCCCTGTTGTCGTGGCTTCCTCGTTGTTCACAGGATTTGCCTTGCTTCTACCCTGTTTGGTTCCTTTCTCGGGATCATTTTCTTCTGTGATGAGTTCTCTCTAGATCATAACGTCAACCTGCATACAACCTGGCATCTTTCCCTGCCTTAGAACCGCATGCTCAGCCCTTGCTCACACTATGGATACCATGCTTCAGCTTCCATCCACCCTGTTCGACACTGCTTGGCCTCGACTCGGTTATTTTCTTCTTACCTCGATTTTGTCTTAGGCTCCATGTCTATCTTACCTCGAGCCACACAAAATTAATCAGACCTGCAAGTTGCATCATACACAGTGATCACAATAAATGCAAGCCAGGACAATAGATTTTCCCCCAACAGTGACAAATAAAGGGGTCAACCAATAAGGTGGAGTCTAAAAACAATATTGTAACATAAAACTTTAGTTCAATGTCATTTAAATACACATGGCACAATGTTATTGGAAGCAATGCAAATAAGTAATTGCTAAGGTGAAAATAATATCCTAGCCTTTTGGCAAGATAAAAAAAATACATTATTAATGATTCAATCAACATTTAAGGTTTATAAATGGAAGTTGCCTAGACTACTATTTGTAGGAATGGTTATCCTAAGAAATTATAATCCCAACCATGTTAGAAAGAAACATATAACAAAGGTTGCATTAGAAGAAGAGTACGTGCAATATATTTTATAGTACCACATGAAACATTGACTTTTGAAGAAGATACAATGATCACATTAAAAGAAAAATAGTTGTCGTCTCTAAATAAAAAGCAAACCAACCTTCAATGTGCTTCTCAATAGTATTTTCATTTCAAACTTGCCTAGGCTATATTGTAACTTTTCTCTCGCTAATTTTTAGCATTGAAAGTAGGCTTAAAGAAAATCTCGCTGATAACCATATCTGTTCAAACGTAATCCACTCAACATACATAATTGTTTTATTGATGGCATGTTTTGATTGGACACAAAAATATAGTTACTTTTCGTAGATCGATCTTTTGGATTTATTATATTAATTTTATTTTATTTTAGATAAAACTCAATGTTTGAAATGCATTTAAACATAATCAAAATACTTGATTATTGTGCGGTGAACAAAGAAGGGTTCCAAGCAATCAAACTAGTCCATGTTCGGCATCATTGGTGTTTGCCTTTGTGAATAGTTTTCATATATATGCCTTAAAAGAAATCCCTTTTAAAAATGATTAAGCTAAACCATATATATAACAAGATAATTTTTTTATAAAATACGTCAAAGATAGTTTTAAATACAATCATTCTCCAAAGTAACACAATTGACATTTAATACTATAAATAAAACTTATAAGAACAATCAACGCACAGTCCCAGATTTGCAGGATATGAAATTATTCAAAAAGGTTAGATGTTTAAATTTGCAAGGGTTAAAATATTCCTACATGCGGTGGGTAAATGGGGTGAGGATGAGTAATAAAGGTACATACAAATTAAGATCTAAACAACAAATCGTTATTGGTGAATAAATAAAGATTAAAGACGAGGCTAGAAATCTGCACATTTTATTTATGTTGAATCTATTTTGTTGCATATATTTTGGTTAACCAAGAACAAGTACTATATAAAAACTATCAAACAAAGCAAAGCTCGATATGAAAAATTCATGATTGCTAATTTGCTGGTGGTTGCTAATTTGCTAATCTACATCTCAACACTTCCAATTAAAATGGCAAAGTCAGATTTGCACACCATATATTAATATTGTTGTATTCGCCTTCATATGAAATAGATTACATATATATACAAAAGTACTTCCCTATAATCAAGGAGACTCTTTAAACAACTCTCCTATATTATACCCGAGTTGTTTAAACAACTCTACAAACATACATATTATTGTTAAAACAATAATATATTTGTTAACTACTAATATATCATAGTAAATTTTAATCACATTAAACACTAATTTCCTAACATTCCTCCCAATGTTTACATGGGAAGAAGCACATCGGAAAAAATGGAAATAGAATCGTATGCCTTCACATACTTTTAGTGTACGTATCTTGTGGGCTTGGATCTTGTTGTGCGGATCTTGTTTCACATGACCAATCCGCTTCACCACAATGAATCCCATACTAGATGATCACACTTCCACCGATTCACCTACATACACGAACTCAACAGTTCCCACTTTCACTTCCAGTGAATGCTCTTTCACCGGCCGATCGATGTTAGAAATATGACAGTCGAAGAATCTCAACAGTCAGAAGATCACTCCAATTTAGTTGCCCTCCTATACAACTTTTCTCATATTCCAAAATGCACATTCTCCTCATTTCAATCATAATAGAGGAAGGGAACCACACACTATTTTATTTTGCACACACCATTCAAAGCGAACAACTGAAATAATATAAAAAGGTGCGACCAATGTTGTATGCGACCTCGTCGTTGGTGACTGACGAAAGGTGTTGATCGCCCTCCATCTTCCGTTGCCTCCGACCTCCGAGTAAATGTCTTTGCGTAACTCGGTTGAATTTGATCATGGGGCTCAATTTGAAATGCCCCTTGATTTGGACTTGGACGTCACGTAACATTTAGAAAATGTGTCCATAAGGCAATTTTTTTCATTTTTACAATTTATTTATTTGTTTATTTTTACGATTAAATTTTTAACAAAACTTTGACTTATAACTATACCATTTAAAACTACTCTAGCATTGAAATTTTTACACCCCTTGAAATAGTTTCCCACTATTCATTTTACCATGTGTAGCTTTAACACCCTCACTCTAATGCAATATGGCCCGAACTCCACCTTTGGCTATTGGGGTTTGACCACTATATAATCAACCAACCACCCTATGCACATTTTTATACATTTCATTGCACAAAATGTTATATAAATTATTTATACACAATGAACCTTTTTTTTGTTCATGAGGAATCATTACATTTTACAATTTAAGCACAGTCTCCCAGCCTCGGTAAACTTTAGCTTGGTGTGAGGAAGGGACCACTAGGCGTGCAAGTTTCATATTGCCTTCATACAGTTGGAGCCTACGTTTCATATCGCCTTTGTACATCTAGTGCACACTTAGGGATGTTGGTTGGACTACTCCTTCAACACAGAGGGACTCCAGTCAGACTACTCCTCACAACGATCGAACATGCTAATGGGGTTTGAACCTGGACCTCCTCTTAGAAAATTATCGGACTTTACCAATCAACCAAGACCCCATTGGCTAAAATTTGGTTCATTTAACGCTTTTATTATACGAGCTATGAACTAGAGTGGTGGAGTAGTACTTTCTCTAAGTGGGACATGGGGGTGGGTTTGGGTCCTTAATATATTAATGAACCTTAGTAATAAACGTGATACACCTTTTATGTTGAAACCATTGGCCGACGGTGGTTTTGAGGTGAGCAATGAACCTTGTGTGAAACATACTATATGATGCACGTCTTTGGTGGATTTTGCCTTTGGATGAGTGCACTATGCAATATTAATGCAAACTTGATGTGGCTATGTCGCATGAAAAACACCAAATGCGGTGCATGTAAATATGTAGAGATTCGAGACGAATCAACCCAATGCAAACTAGTGACCGTAAACAACACATGATCAATCTGATTAGATGCATGTTGAATCCCGAGCTATAAAATACATTCAACTATTCATAGAAAGCATGCAAGTCGGATATATAGTAGATGAACGGGTTTATTTAAAATTCTTTGCACGTCCACAAATTTAAAGAGATCCGTTGATCAACATGCTTTTATGCTCATTTAATAAGGCTTACAACACATGCACATAAATAATATTTTTGATGATGCCGATAAAATGATGGATGGAACGCTGCACTTGTACCCTGCGGTTCTAAAGAAGTCAAACCTTTCAAAATTAAGAATTCGCTCTGTATTGAACTCTGTAATCTTAAACATCGTGTGAAAAGTTGAGTGCACAGGATAATATAATCCTTTTCTTTCTGATTCAATGTCAAGACATTTGATGTAAGGTGGTCGATCTAAACCTTGAGAGATCTGGTAGTGACGCCAATGGTGTATGCTTCATTTGAGGGAGGCATGCATTAAAATTTCAACCGCGACTCTAAGAAATAATCGTCTTTCATTCACGGGACAAAGGAGCACGACTTCGCCCGCACCGATATCAACATTCTATTACAAACATTCTTCGATTTGATTTATATACGCTCACGATACCAAATTCACTACAACAAACAAGCCATTTTTCAACAAATTTTCTACATTGTTTTTGTAGCTATAAGGAATTATAAACATTAAAAATGTGGCTTTCAAGTTGTAGCCCATCTACAATTTCATATATTATTGTTGTTTGTCCACAATTTATTATAATGTTGATACTCCACAATTTATAAAATTTGTAGCTAGCCTATAAATTTTAGTAGTGAAGATTATCCACAATTTTAATAGTTTGTAAATTGTCCACAATTTTTGTGATTGTAAATATTCCACTATTTCTTCAAATTGTAGTTTTTCCATATATTTTAATATTATGGATTTTCTACATTTTAGGCTTTTTTGTTTTGCATCAATATAATATATGTAGCAATATCTACAAATTTTTCTACAAGAATGATTACCACATAAAATTTGTAGGTGGAAGCTACAATTTGATTGCCACAATAATAATTTGTGGAACTTCTTTTAAAATAATGTAGAAATGTTACTATTAATATTATAGAGATTTCATGTTCCTTTAAATAATTATATATGTAGGTTATCTACATTTTTCGCACACATATTAAATAATTATTATTATCTACATAAAAATAATGTAATGAATGGTTCTTAATGATTTTATTCTAATATTTATTATTAATTTTTTATCAAAAAATTAATTAACCATATGTAAACATTAAATATAAATATTTCTATAAATCAAATTTACTTTGTAGGATTTATATAAGCTAAACTAAATTTACTTTAAATTATTATATAAACTTGATGTAAACACTTAATCTCATAAAATGAAAAACAAAATATATCATGATAAACACTAATAGTTTAGTAATATAAAAAAACAATTGAATTACATATAACACATTAGATAATAATAAACAATATTAAAAAACTATAGAAAAGATAATAGAAATCAAAACTTGAAAAGAAATAAGGGTGAAACAATGAAGAGCATTGTAGATACAATTTAGATCAGAGCTTGAAAAGATTCCCAAATGTTTTCTTCAAATTGCAACAATGTGTTTTATTTGAAATCCTTCTTACGCACTTCCAAAATAGACCAAGTTCTTTTCCATTTCGTATAAAGCCATATGTGCGGGACCTACAGTAAGTTCCAAATACTAGAGAAAATGAATTTTTTAATGAATTTAAACTAATAGTAACAAATCCTAAAGTCTCATTTGAGTAACCATTGGTTATGCCACCCACAATATGAAAATATCATGTAAATAATAATTTAATAATTTGTACCGAAGATATGGATGCGAAGAATGCCCAAGATGGTGAGCATCATGTGGTACTGCAACTACAAATCTGCATAAACACTGTTATAAGACTAAATCATATAACAAACTACAATTAAATTATCTTCAATCTTACAAAACTTCGTAGTAATTTTCTTTCAAATGAAGATCCTTCATATCAAACCTGTATAGCGTGAAGGTGAGAACAAACCAATTTTTTGAAAATGGCTTTCTCACATTGCATAAATTCAATAGAATGATAAACATCTATCTATAAATAGAATAAATCTTATCACCTCCAAATACAAAGCCTTAAAAAAGGCTTAGCGATTCGAAATTTAAGAGCCTTGCAATATTTTAGGGACCAAATCACAACTAACCATTATGATCGCATATTAATTTAATTCACGTAGCTTAAATTTCCTAAGATCTACATCGTGTTCAACATAAATATACATGAATCTCTACAGAGTTCTATAATATGGATCATCTACAATATAATTACAATTTATTCTATAAAGTTACTTTATAATATTTGAGACTTTTCTTAACATTTTCATTTTATCGTACCCTAATTTTTATTATCTATTTTCCTTTTTATTATTTATTAATTTGCATAAAATTGTGTAAAACATTTTGAAAGGATGGATGTTATTTAACACTATGAAATCGTAGTGATGTGATTATTAAAAATAAGGAATTTAATACTTTGAAAATGCACAATTTTTTAACATTGTGTCATATAGTTATTTCACTATTTTTAGAAATGAAAATATTAATAAATAGGATTTAAATATTAGATTTTGGGTATAGATTTTAAACATTTGATATATAGTAGACTCGGTTAAGGGAGAATTATGTATTAAAAATTCTAAATTTGAAATATTAATATTATATTAAATAATAAATATAATTAAAAGTTCTATATGGTAGTTGCATGTTAAATCCCATACATATTTTAAATTATATAATAAAGAAAGGATTTTTTTAATATACAATATACATAGAAATTTATAAAAATATATATAAATGAGGAAGTGGGTGTAATATTTGTAAAGAGTTGAAGTCATTAATATATGATATTATTTAATAAAGTGACAAATTTAAAAATAAAAGAAATAAATTGCAACTATTATTAAATTTTATTATTTTTCACAAAATATACAGTTTTTCTTTATAAACATTTACAAATATAAGTTTCCTTTAAATAAAATGGCAGAGCGATTTGCACACTAGATATTAATATTGATATATTCACTTTCATATAAAATAAATTACAAATATATACAAAAATACTTCCCTATAATCAAGGAGGTTGTTTAAACAACTTTCCTATGTACACGAGTTGTTTAAACAACTCTACAAACATATATATTATTATTAAAACAATAATATATTTGTTAGCTACTACTATATCATAGTAAATACTAACCACATAAAACACTAATTTCCTAACACCAATTTCCCAATATAATAATAAGAGTGGACTTTTGGAGTCTAGATATATTTTTGCAAAATTATCATCGACCTCCAAAATTCTAATCAAAGGAATATTATAAGACTGCTCTAAATTCAAGAATCCATAAATTTCTCCACTCTAAACAAATCTAATAACAAATCTAAATCACGAAAAATACGAAAAAAATGCATTATTAGACATCTAAACAAATCTAACTAAAAGAGTTTGTTAAGAGAAAAAAGGGCATTCAATGAAATCAATGTTAAGATCATTACAACTCTAATAACAAAATGATTTGTAATAAATTAATGATAGCAATCCAACATAAACCTTAGCAAGAGAAACTCACATAAACAATGCATATACAACATATCTTTATGCATTAAATGCAAATTTAATGGAAAACCTCCATTTTTTCTATTCAATATTACAAAATTTGAAACAGAAACAATATGGTACTAAACCCTGTAATAGAAAATGTCTAACTACATGGTCACACAAAGAAAAATTCACATATCTAGACTAATCATAAATATGCAAATTCTTGCTAATAAATTCATGAGAGATGAATAAATCAAAGCACGTGATTAGAAAATGCACTCCACAAAAAGATAGAACAATAAAACAAGAAGTATATGTTTTTTTAGTTCTCAAAATGTAAAATTTGATTTCTACATTTTATTTGTAATGTTTATATTTCAATTTTTGGTCGAGGTAATTTTATAGTTAATGGAAAAAAATCTCCTTCATTAGAAACAAGTGTCGCAATGCAACTAGTCCTTGCCTAAGTGTTTGTTAAATTGTTTAAAACTATTGCATAGACCATTTGAAATAAAAATAGTTGATTGTGATTGGTTGAAAAAAAAGTCGAATGATAGGAAAATGGATCATGTAGTTACCCTACCTTAGTAAGGAACTAATAAGTTAAAGTTATTTATTAAATTTTCAACCACTCACATACATGAAAATTAGTATTTGTAAATGAATAAAAATTATATATATTTTAAAACTATTGCATAGACCATATAAAATAAAATAGTTGATTGTGATTGGTTGAAATTATATTGAGTAATAGGAAAGTGGATCCTATAGTTACCCATTTGGTTAAATAAGATTGAAATAATTTACTTATTTTGTATTATTTTTCAAATGCAAAGGGCTCAAGTAAATTTGTGGGTTAAAGTCTCGAGAAGGAGATAATGCTCCAAAGAAATAAGTTTTTGAATTATCTCATTTTGTTGAAATAATTTATTTATTAGTCTCTACAGTAAAACAAGGTAACTATAGGAATCATTTTCTTATTACTTTTTTTTCAACCATTCACTATTAACTATTTTTCTTTAATATGTTCTTCGCAATAGTTTTAATCAATAACATTTTCTCCTTATTCTCGTATAAAAATGATGTTATATTTCATTCTATTTTCATGGAGCACTTCCCTATATTATTGGATGACTTCCCTATTTTCATGCAACATTTTCGAAATATATATATTTTTTAATTGAAAAGTAATAAAAAAATCCGCTAAATGCTTTGCAAAATTTTTACTTGACATTTGTCAAAATTCACTTATACTTTATGGTCATTTTGGGGACACACATAAAGCTGTTGCAGTCAGTCCACTTCCCGCCATTCATTCTCGATAACCACGTGTCTCTCAGGTTATCGAAGCTCTCCCAAACTGCAGTACAATTTTTATTCTTCTTCTCATTTGTAGTTTTCTTTTTATTAATGTCCTCCACCATTAAAATCAGGTTGTCAGAATCCATAATCACGACACTGGATGCCCTCAGGTGGTTTTTCGTCTCCACGACGGCAAGGAGGCCCTTTTATGAATTGGAAGTTACTAGTTTCTAATTTATCAAAATCACTGTTTTACTGCTTTTGCATGATTTGAATGTTGATGAATTCTACTGTCACAACTGCATAGTTAACATCCCCTGTTTTTGTATTTGCAGGACTGTCAACATCAACAATATCTGGTTTCAGCACATTAGTGGAGTCGTAAACTTATCACAACTCCCTCTGCAGCTCGTGCCTCTCTTCATTTATTCCTTCAAACACTTTGTTGATCCCTTAGAGCAATGGATCCTCCAACAACGCAGCTCGGATGGATTTGAGCCTCCTCTCTGTATCATCAGCGATTTCGACCTGGGTTGGACTCAGGACATGGCAGCCAAGCTGGGAATACGCGTGCTTGGAATGGCTGGACTCACGGCAACACAGATACGTATTATATATTTACTTCGGGAGCATTGTTGTTTTGTCCAATAGACGAATAGAGGAGGTCGTTACAGGATTGGAGGCTAGTGAACTTCCTGGTTTTGAAGAGTGCATGAAAGACATAGGGTTGGTTATCAGAGGTTGGGCTCCTCAGCTGTTAATCCTCTCCCACTCTTCCGTTGGCGGCTTTGTTATCCACTGTGGATGGAATTCTTGTCTGGAGAGCATCGCGCTCGGAGTTCCATTGATTGCATGGCCAATGGGTGCAGATCAGTACAACAATGCCCTGTTGTTGGTTGATTATCTCAAAGTCGGCGTCAGATTATGTGAAGGCCCCGCCGCAATGCCCAACAGAGATGACTTGAAAAGAACAATGAAGAAAGTGTTTGCAATAGAAGCCGAGGAAAGCAAAAGGGCAGAGGAGCTGAGCAGGGCAGCGAGAATGGCAGTGCAAGCAGGAGGGTCTTCTTGGAAAAACTTGGAAGCCTTTGTCACAGAAATAAAAAAGTTGACTCCCATTCATGAATAGACCACAACTGTTGCGTGGGCCACATCACAGTTGGGAATTTCGAATGGAATGGAATGGAATTTAACCCTAAATCATCGGCCCCACCAAGAGAGCAACGCCCAAATATCTTCAGAACCTTCAACTATAATATTAATTACTACCAATAACTAATTAACCAATTTCCTGTTTAATTTCCTGTTTATAGTTGAAGGTTAGAGTTTAGTTCTCTGTTTAATGTCGGGTTTTTGTTTTCCCCATGGGAATTTAATAGGAGGGCCAAAACATAAAATGAGGGATACTTTAGAGAAGGAATTATGGCAGCATCAAGCAGCTGAGTGGCAGCTAAGGATGTGTTTGTCAGTGTTGTCAGTGTACTTGGTCAGTGTTGCAGGAAACCCATTCTACTAATTGTCTGCTTCTGTACTTGTATTTTTAAATGACCCATTTACCCAGCAAGTTATTTATAATTCATACCGCAGTGCCAATCCTAGTTACGAATTTCGTTTGTCTGTATCTGTCTTTCTACAAAGCTTTCTATTACAAAAGGCACAAAACTGTCTTTTTAATGCGTTCTCTGGCGTGGGTGTCTTTTGTCTTTCTCCAAATCTTTATATTACAAAATGCATGAAACTGTCTTTTAATGTGTTCTTGGATTCTGCTGATATGAACCGCCGCTTATGGCATTTTTAAAAGCTTTTGGGCCGTGTGTTTTTCTGCGTTTCAGGCATGACGATCGGCCGTACATTCTTATCTTTTGCCCCTTTTATTACCATGACTCTTGCCGAGGATGTATTTCATGTATCCAGTAACATCCACCCGTCCTTCGTGACTCGAACCTGTTTCTTTAAAACGTCATTTTTCAAAACCTTCTTCTATCATATTGTGAAAGTTTTCCAATCATTATAAATCAGCACAGGATACATAAATTTGATAAGCTAAAATATTTAAGATTTTGACTCTGATTTATTCAATGATGGCAATAATAAGTTATTTGACTCTGATTTGAATATCATATATATATACACACGTACAAAAAAACATTAAGTGACGGCGAAATAGACGTCAAATTTAATATAAAGAATAAAATTTACTTGCTCACACCATTAGATCCCACCCTTGTTACCATTGTAGAATGCCTATCGCCATAATTACTTTTAAACATGTTAAATAATCATGCACAATATAGAAATAAAGCCCAGTTGTTTAATTTCAAAACCAGAGAAAAGCTTTCCTTCAAGGTTTAGAGGCGTGTGTTGAATATTGTGAGATTGGTGATAATTATTAGAATCGATTGTGGAAATGGTGACTTAGAAGTGATAGATAATTCACCTAGAAATAAGACAATGATTGGGAATAGATGTATGCGGTGTGGGTGGCACTTCTAGCGAGGTGATGGACATGCGGGAAATAAGTTGATGATTGTGCCCGCTTGGTCCTTTACTCCAATCTTCGCATTGCAACGTATGAAACTTGTAAAACAAATGTCTTATCCTCCTTGCCCTAGAATGGCAACAATATTGGAACTCAAGGAAAGCAATGAATTGTTAGAGACTTGTGATGTGGGTTAGCTGGGGTTTTAAGTATCCTATACTTATTCTTTGGGGTTTTAAATATCGTATATTTTACTTAGCCCCTTAGCACTAAAATATATTGAAGACATTAAATTGCATAGATGAAAACAATTTTAGTGACATGCAAACCCCAGGTCGTATGCCACAAGTACTCCACGATAAATACTAGCTTTAAAAATGACAAGTGCTTTTATGATTGCTTGATCGACCTAGAATGTTTGAGAGTGCTCAATAGAATGCCGACAATATCTTCTTTAATCTCTAGAAATAAATGAACTACATTTTTTTAAATTTATAAACAAATCAAGCTCAAGTTTGGAGTGAAATGTCGCTCAAGTTGACATCCAACCACCAAAAAAGTAAAAATATGTGATCACGATGACAAGTGCACCTTGACCAAAAGGGGCGAGTAAAGGGCTCATGAGTGTGAGTGGTATTTATGGTAGACCCAATAGTGCCATTTATGGTGCATTTGCGCACTTTGATACATAAATCAACACTTAGAAATAGAGGAGAGGAAAAGGAGGAGATAAAAGAAGGGGAGAGACACAAGTACAACCCATGAACATGTTGTTAACAACTAATTAGGGCCAATAATCGACAATTGCCCACATGTGATGCCGTTAAAACAACCCACTTGAGACCCAAGAAACAACCTAGGGTTAGTTAGGAAAATAATGGAATAATTTTTTTTTTATTAGAAGTGTCAATGACGAAGTCGAGATAAGATAACAATTCCACTAACAAGTTCAGAACAAATTTAATCTCTTAGAACATACCTTTCTTTTATTAGCAATTATCAGGGGTCACAAGGTCCAAATTTTAGGGTTAGAAGTTTCAGATAGGTTCAGGGGGTAAATTTTACTACCATACCCACTCAGATACAGGTTTAGAGTTTCAACTTGATATTTATCACACTTAACGCATTCAAAATTTCTCTAAATTATTCCCATTGGATAGGAAATTTTCTCACCTTTCCGGTGATATAAAGAAGTCCTCCTAACTCCTTGTAAAACACCAGTTATGGACCGGCGGACCTAGGGAGACAAATTTTCCCAAAGGGGACACGTGTCGAGCGGGAAGAAAACCCATTTTCCGAGTTGGCGGGTTGCGGGGCGGTGTTTGAAATTTTCCCCGCATGGGTGCAAAGTCCACAATTCTCCGCGCCTCGTGGGTCCTCCAAGGACACGTGTCGAGCTCTAAGCCAAGGCGGGGAGAAAGAGGGAAGGGCGGGGTGACGGAGGCGTTTAGGAATTTTTCCCAAGGGGGAGATAGACCATTTAGCGCCCACGCGCCCGCGGTCCCCCAGGGACATGTGGCGCTCAACGAGTCAAAGCGGGAGAAAGAGAGGGACGGGCGGGCGGCGGGGTTAGTTGGGAAATTTCGCCAAGGGGAGGGACAAAGGAAAATTTTGACGCGCGGGTCCGCACATCCGCGGAAGGGTCTTCTCCGAGGCAGGGTGGGAGTGCGGGGCCGCGGAGGTTTTAAGGGAAATTTTCCCAAAACAAAATTTTGTAAAAACAAAAGTTTATTCCCCCCCCCCACAATTACCCCAAAGGTGCCACATGGCAACCTCTGGTTAGGCTGAGGAAATTTTAAAAAAAAATTCCCTAAAATTTTTCAAACAAATTTTTATTTCTAAGGATTTTCAAAGGGAAATTTTCGGGCCGCGGGCCCGCCAGGGAAAATTTTGCAAAATTTTCCACCAAGGAAGGAAAACTTCAAAGGGTCATAACTTTTGCTAGGAAGCTCAGTTTTGGGAAAACAAGGACTTTTTGGAAAGCTCTCGATGCCCTCTTTGCACAAGAATCATAAATTTTATATTTTGATAAATTTTAAGGGGTTAATTTTAAGAAAACTTTCTGCAAGCTTTTAAAAGCAAACTGGTAAATTTTAACTTATCAATTTGGTTCAATTTGATCTCCTCCTTCACTCAACATGCCAAATAGACATGGAGGATTGTTCTAGGAAGGATTTAAGATGTTTAGGAAGGTAATTTTACTTATTTGATTTCCAATTTGCATTTTTCCAACATTTGATAGAAAATGACTGCAATTTAACTGTGAAAGGTTTGGGTCTGATTTTGTAATGTTTCAATGTTTTCCTTAAGTGTTTTTAGTCCAAAAGAGTTCATTGATATTGTATCATGTTAAATTTTAATGTTTCCATGTTGATTATTGTGTGTAGGCCCACTGTGCATTTTAATTGATTTATGTGCCAGTTTTAAAACTTATGTCAGAGATTAATTTCAAGAGGATCTATCTAACAATTTCATCTTCCATATATGAACTTTCATATCTCATCTAGTTTAATACCTTAGTTATTTTAATAAAACCATTCAAGATCAAGAAGCAATACTGAATTCAAATTTTTTTTTACACATTTCTAAAAGATACAAAATATTGTATTACTTCCACATACATTTCTTCCTTTCATATAGAGATTCCATTACATTTAAAAATCAGATTCCAATACAACAATGCAAATGAAGAAAGGTATTACAATCCTTTATTGACTTCAATTATACAACTTTACATCTTTCAATGTTTGAATGTAAATGACATATTTCACTTTCTTTTTTTCCAATAAATAGAACATAATACAAATATCTTTCACATTTGAATATACACTTTCATAACCAATTACATACATCTTTTCTTCACAAATTACATTACAATTTCATCCACTTCAAAGTGGGAAAGGTTACAATAAAATATATTTCACAAGGCGAGTCAAAAATGTCTTCTTCTGCTGGACAGGACAACAACATGCAAGTTTCTTTTTTCTTCCAATTTGATCGTAACAAAAGTGAGGGAAAGACAACACTCTCTACCCAACCAAGATATCTAATGAAAGGAGAAGTCATCATTCATCATTGGCCCCCGAGCCCCAACCACCATACAATAGGAAATGTTATTCAACCCATGGCAACAACATGCTTCCACAACACACAACATTATTTCAACATACATAATCAAATTAAAACATAGTTCAACACAATACATCGAGTTTACAACTACATTTGAAAAACATTCAAATAGAATCGAAGCTTGATCATGCAAGCCAAAGGAGTAAGGTCTATGGGGGAAGCTACTTATGCCTCCCAATGGGAATTGGGCATCCACCTATAACAAACCACCAATAAAATTCACCACACATATCCTTATGCCCCACAACCCCTCCTTATGCTCCCCATAATTTTCCTTATGCCCCCACAAAGTAAGAAATGCAAGCTATTTCTTTTCCATGGTGGATCCCAAACCCAAACTCCCTCCACAATAAAACTGATGCCACTGACATTCCTTTATTCCCCCTCACATGAATTCCCCATAGCCTTCTCCTACACCATTCCTATGGCAGTCTACCCAACCAGCCAACAAATAAATAAAAACATATACCATTCACACAAACACAACAAGAAATAATCAACATAAGAGAAGAGCTAAGCTCCTACCTCTCCATGGTAACTTTTGTTTCCAAACAACAAGCTTCGATGCCAAAACACAGTCCCCAAACAACAATGCCAAGTATGAAATTATCTCCAAATCTCCTCCAAAATCCACAAGAGCTCCCAAAAAAATGATTCAACAACCCAAAACAAGGCAAACAAATTCGAATTTAAGGAAGAGGGAAGAGAAGAGGATGATGTGGATCCATGTAGGATGCCACCTCACACATCCTCAACTCCAAACACCAAAGTCAAATTTCATTCTCCAAAGCACAATAAGAAGGTGGGTGAAAATATGACAAGTTACTTGCACACTCCAAACAACCCACACCCCAAAGGACTGCAAAATAAATAAAATGTAAGAAGAGTGCAATTAAAACATGCAACTTGATTTATAAAAATGCATTTTAAAAGTCTAAATTTAACCTTTCAACTATAGATATGGTTGGTAAATAAAATTAAGAGGCATAGGACAAGTTTTACTTGTCCCACAAGCCTCAAAAAAGCCTCTCCAAGGACAAATTCGAGTTTCCAAGAAGGAGGAGTGTTTCATACTCCAAAATCTGACTTATACATACTCTTACACATACTTACACATTACTTACATATTTAATACAAAAACCAACAACTTCCATTATTACTTTCCCATATCCCAATTTGATTTATTTAACTTTAACCATATGTTTTCTCACATTAATCTACCACAATTTAATTAATTAAAAGAAATGGACACATCACTAATAAAATACATACAAACAAAAATAAAAAGGAACCACACAATAAAATACCCAAAGCCCATGGTCACATTTGAAGGTGATCCCCCATGAGAATCCCTAACAACAATCAAACACACACAACAAAACAAGTTGCCATAGTGACCTTGTTGAATTCATCTAGAATTCCAAAGTGGTTGGTCCTCCAATCCCCTGATGTTTGTTGTGATGTTTTAACCTGCAAAACACAAATACCTCCTTCGGCCTTGTGGCCATATCAGAATATCCAACATGATATAAATATAATCACAGAATCATCTAAATATGTGAATCACAACAACATCAAAGCAATTTAACGAAATCACTTACAATTTATATCAACAACATCAAAGTAACAACTATATCATTTGTAATTTAATCAACAACTATATCATCATCATATAATGTCCATTTTCTAAGTCTACTCACAATATCCAAAAATCACATGCCCGAACAACATTCACTATATATCCATGTCAAAATAGTATATCATCATCCACATATGAGTGTCTCTAATAATCATCGTGCATCATAACCAAATCAAGATCAACAATAATCCATGATCAAATGTCTAACATCATAACTAAATCAAAACTAGAATAATGTCCATAATGAAATCAATAAAAATAAGTATAAAAGGTGTCGAAGGGAAGTGGACACTACCCCCTCCCCTTAGACTCGACTTCCTCCAGAAGTCACGGAACAAATGTGGAAATGAACTCGTAATAAGGTAGCATCCTCCCATGTGTTGCCAGTCTCGTCATATCTGTCCCACGCACCTAAACACGATCAACCTCTTGCCTCGAAGGCCGGGGTCCTACGATCTAGGATGCGAAGCAGGCTCGACCATCACCCGCCCTTGATCCTACACTGCAATGATGTCCATTCCAAAGCACATGAGAAGGATCTGCAATATATTTCCTAAGAACTGAAACATGAAGAACATCGTGTACGCGAGACAAGTGGGTGGCAATGCTGAGACGGTAGGCAAAGGGTCGATACGCTCAAAGATCTCAAAAGTACCAATGAATCTAGGAGCTAGCTTAGAACCTTTTCCATAATGGATAGGGCTCTTGTGTGGCACGACACGAAGGAAAACCTTCATGCCCACATCAAAACTACGGTCGATCTATGTTGATCTACATACTTCTTCTACCTTTCATGTGCTTCTGTAGTCTCTGCCCGATCAATACCACCTGCTTTGCTCCATGTCTGTAGAAGAGCTAGTCCAAGAGATACTTTGTCCTCTAACCTATCCCACTAAGAGGTGTCTGTACTCTCTACCATACAAAGCACGAAAAGGAGCCATGCATAGAATCTCAAAACTATTATTGTAGGAAAACTCCACTAAGTATAGGTACTCCTCCCATTTAGACTGTTGATCCATCACATACATCCTGAGCATGTCCTCTAAAATCTGATTCATCCGCTCAATCTATCCATCTGTCTCGGGGGTGATATGTTGTCTTGAAGTTGATCCTCATCCCAAGTACATATAATGCATGGTAGTCGAGAAATGGGAAGTCTACAAAGGATCGCGGTCACAAATGATCTTCGCGAGAATCTCGTGCACTGACTGACGATCTCATCCAAATATACTCGTGTCATTGCTCTAGTTGTATAAGTAGTATTCACTGGAGAAAAGTGAGCCACTTTTGTCAATTTATCAATCGTGACCATAATGGCGTCGTGGTGATATCTCGACATCGGTAGCCCAACAATGAAGTCCATGGAAATGGTGTCCCACTTCCATTCCGGTATAGCATGAGGATAAAGAAGACCAGCTGGATGCTTGATGCTCGACCTTAACTCTCGGTATTCTAAACATCGTGACACAAATTGAGCCACGTCTCGACGAATTCCTCTCCAATGATACAATTGTCACAAGGTGGTGTGCATCTTCTTCACCCGGGATGGGTTGAATAGGGTGCACGATGTGCCTCTACCAAGATGTCTTGCCTCAAGCCTCCATCTCTGGGAACATAAATACGGCCTTTGTGCCTGAGAAGACCATATGCCTCTAATGAGAAACCATCAAACTTCCCCTCGAGGGGTCTCTGAGACTCGATCTCTGCTTGAACTGCAATGTAGAAGTTGTCAAGAGGAAGCTGCTGAAGAATCATGCTCTGCAAATCTATGCTCACTGAGGTGGCCATAGCCACATGTCTCTGTCTGCTGAGAGTGTCTGCTACCACATTCTCCTTCCCCTTCACATGCTTTATCTCCATATCATACTCACAAAGCAACTCCATCCAACACCGCTGATGAGCGTTGAGATTGGGATATGTGAAGAGGCGATGAAGACTCAAATGATCTGTCCTGAGTTTGAATCTCTGACCAAGAAGAAAGTGTCTCCATCAAACCAAGGCATGCACAACCCCTGCAAGCTCAAGATCATGATTTGTATAATTAAGCTCTTGATCCTTGAGTTTGCGAGACTCAAAATCCATTACTCGCCTCTGCATCAATACACCTCCAAGCTCGCAGCAACGAAGCATCCGTGCGAATGAAAAACTCACCCCTGTGGATCCGGCACTACAAGAATAGGTGCTTTGAAGTGAGGCATTCCTTGGTGTCCTAAAGGCATGCTCACATCTGTCCAACCAAACAAACTTCTTCCCTTTCCTCTGAAGGGAAGTGATGGGGTGCTTGCATAATCCGAGAGAAGTCTGAACAAATCTCTAGTAGTAACTTGCTAATCCCATGAAGTTGTGCACACCTCGGTCACCGTAGTGTGTGCTGGCCAATCCATAATGGCTCTAATTTTAGAAGGATTGACGGTGATACCTTCCCCAAAAATGATGTGACCCAAGTATTGTACCTCCTTTTGAAAGAATACACACTTCTCCAAGTTCTCAGTAAAGTTGTTGCTCCCAAAGACACTGAAGAACTGGCGAAGGTGCCCCTCGTGCTCCTCACATGTACGTGAGTAAATCAAAATGTCATCAAGGAAGATGAGCACGAAGTGATCTAAGAAATTCTCTGAATACCCCATTCATCAAACTCATAAACATTGCGGGGGTATTAGTCAAACCAAAAGGCACCACCTTTGTGAACTCATAGTGCCCATATCTCAACAAAAAGTGGTCTTATGAATGTCCGCCTCTGAAATCCTCGGCTCATGGTAGTCGACTTAAGATCAATCTTAGAGAAAACTATGGCTCCCTTCATCTGATCAAACAAGTCATCAATGCGGAAGGGGATAACGATTCTTGATCGTTACCTTGTTCAGCTGGCGGTAATCAATACACAACCACAAGGATCCATCCTTCTTCTTCATGAAGATCGCGGTGCACCCCAAGGGGATACACTAGGATGGATAAGGCCTTTCTCTAAAAGGCCCTCAAGCTGCAACTTGAGCTCATAGAGCTCTGGGGTGGTCATCCGATAAGGTGCTCGTGAGATAGGCTCTGCTTGAAACTAGATCTATATGAAAATCAATCTCACGTGGGGGTGGTAACCCTAGTAGCTCCCTGGAAAGACATCTATAAAATCTCTCAAAATGGGATGATCATCTAGCGATGGTCCACTAGACCCATCTTTTGATCGGTCACTGACTGTAATAGCATACATTGATAACCCCATCGCACACACCGCTTAAGCTGCATAGAAGAGATGGTGCGAATAGAAACGGGTCTCCTGACCCCTGAAATCACCGACTCAACTCCCAGATCATCCGCACATGATATAGCCTTGTGGTAACAATCCATCCTAGCCTTGGTGTAGATAACCAATCCATACCCAAAATGACTCCATACGAGCCCAAAGGAAGGATACGGAGATCCGAGGTAGTGGTGAAAAGTCCCAAATCCACTACACATTCCTTAACTAAGGAATCTACAGAGATCTTGGCTCCAGAAGCCATCTACACATCCCAACTATGACCCCTGCTAAGCGCCTGCTGACTGCATTGCTCTACTAAAGATGATGTAATGAAAGAATCATAAGAACAGAATCAAACAATACAAAGGTAGGAATACCACCAATCTTACTGTGGTCTCAATGTGTGTGCTCTAATGCTCTACCTAGCGGTTCTCAACCGCTGCATAAATCATGTAGCTACGTCCCATGTCACGAACAGCTGGCTCATAAATTTGTGTCTTACCCATATTATTAGGGTTATATGGGCAATCTCTCCAAAATGTCCGAGAACACCACAACCAAAACATCCTCTTGATCCTCCCCAATGAGCAGCACCTCAAGTAGGTGCTCTGGAAGTCTGTGGTGTGGATCCTGATGATCCGGCCGTGATCTGCTAAGGTCTCGGTGGTGAGCTCCCGTTGACTAATCTCTAGTCCCCCCGTGTCCTGATGGGACCCCTAGGAGGAGGCCCCATACTCCGACCCTCTCGTGCATTAACTCTCTGTGGAGGTCTGCATGAGGTGGGAGGGACTGCTGCTGCTTATGTTATGGCCTAAACAATGATCGTGTGCCGAACCTTGTCCACCGCGAGGAAGAGGTATTGATCCTCGATTTGTTGTCCTGCATCTGTTATATGTGGCTCCGGACTCGGTCTCTAGCCTGTTGGGTCTTTCCCGAGTCTCCTCTGTTATATAGGCCTTCTCGATGGCCTCAGCTAATGTCTGTGGACAATGGATCTGCACTGCACCTCCAATGTCTAGATTCGGGTCCCTGATGAACTGTGAATCTACACTGCTCATCCTGCATGTACTCAACATATTTGGAGTAGATACAAAACCTACTCTCATACTCTACTCTTGAAAGAGATGCCTTTCGGAGGTCATGGAATTCGTCGATCCTTTCTGTTGTATGAACCTCGTGACAAATATCCGCTCTGAATCTCTCCTCAAATAGATCCCAGTCACTTTGTCTCATAATCAACATGGAGCTTACTGCTCTCTGTCCTCCACCATACTCTGCTCCATCCCTCGGTAGATGGATCACAACACTGAGCTTTCATGTTGCTAGAACATGGACAAAGCTTAAGCAAACCGCTCAAGCTCACTAGAGAGCCTCTGCTGAAATCCACTGTGTCACTAGAGTAATGTGATGGCCGAAGCTTTAGGATCTCCCTGATGTGATCTGCAGCTATGGTCTAATGGCCTCTAGGTCTCTCTACACGCTCATCCCTAAGTCCTAGGGCTCCGAGACCTCTCTTCATGCTCTGAAACTCTGTCACCCTATCCCCTAGGTGGTGACTCTGCTCTGGTTGACTCCGCATGGGATTTCTCTCCTCTATGCTCCTCGTTGGTTCAAGGAGATACCTGACCCTCAATGGAAGGGGCTCTGTCATGACTAGTTGCATGTCCTCCTCCTAATCCTCTGCGTAGAGCGACATTAACATCTTGAAGAGTTTGTAAAATTTGGGGTAGGATGGCTGCTACACCCTAGACCTAATGTGGTGGTGGTGGTGGTGGTAAGTCTGAGTCTCTGTGAAAATTCCCCTCGCCTCCTGCGCCTCCTGCACAGACCAAAATGAGAGTTAGTTCATTTTTTAAGTTTTACTCAGTTTTCCATGTTTACTAAAATATGCAATTTCTAAACTAAGTTGTTTTCTAGATTTTAAATAAAATGTGTTAGGTTTAAGTTTCATGTCTCAAGTTTTTCTAGTGTGCCCAATGGTCAAGATTTTGAACCACTACTCGATACCCAGTGGGATGCCCATTAAAAAAATCCACTTGAGACTCGAAGAAATTATGTCATTTTTTTCGAAGTGTCAACAAGTTGAAGACAATAGTTGTCACTTTACTAACAAGTTCGAAACAAATTAAATCTCCTAGAACATACCTTTCTTTTATTAGCAATTATCGAAGTCCTGAGGTCCAAATTTTAGGGTTAGAAGTTTCAAATATGTTCGGGGGTAAATTTTACTACCATACCCACTCGGATATAGGCTTAGAGTTTTCAACTTGATTTTTCTCACACTTAACGCATTCAAAATCTCCCTAAATCAATCCCATTGGATAGGAAATTCTCACCTTTCCGGTGATATAAAGAAGTCCTCCTAACTCCTTGTAAAACTCTAGTTATGGACCAGCGGACTTAGGGAGACAAATTTTCCCAAAGGGGACACGTGTAAAGCGGGGAAGAAAACCCATTTTCGGCTTGGCGGGTCACGTGGGAGTCTTGTTTGGAAATTTTCCCCATGCGGGTGCAAAGTCCACAATTCTCTCGTGCCTCTGCGGGTCCTCCAAGGACATGTGTTAGGCTCTAAGCCAAGGCGGGGAGAAAGAGGGAAGGATGGAGTGGCGGAGGCATTTAGGAATTTTTCCCAAGGGGGAGATAGACCATTTAGCACCCACGCGCCCGCGGCTCTGCTAGGGACATGTGGTGCTCAACGAGTGAAGCGAGGAGAAAGAGAGGGATGGGTGGGCGGCGGGGTTAGTTGGGAAATTTTGCCAAGGGGAGGGACAAAGGAAAAGTTTGACGCGTGGGTCGCGCATCCGCGGAAGGGTCTTCTCAGGCGGGGTGGGAGCGCGGGGCGCAGAGGTTTTAAGGGAAATTTTCCCAAAACAAAATTTTGCAAAAACAAAAGGTTCTCCCCCCCCCCGTTGTCACCCCCAGGTGCCATGTGGCAGCCTCTGGTTAGATATGGGAAATTTTAAAAAAATCCCCTAAAATTTTGAAACAATTTTTTTTTCTAAGGATTTTCAAAGGGAAATTTTCGGGCCACGGGCCCGAGGGAAAATTTTCCCAAATTTTCCTACCAAGGAAGGAAAACTTCAAAGGGTCATAAATTTTTCTAGGAAGCTCAGTTTTGGGAAAACGAGGAATTTCTGGAAAGCTCTTGATGCCCTCTTTGCACAGGAATCATAAATTTTACATTTTGATAAAGTTTAAGGGGTTAATTTTAAGAAAACATTCTGTAGGCTTTTTAAAAGCAAACTGGTAATTTTTAACTTATCAATTTAGTTCAATTTGATCTTCTCCTTCACTCAACATGCCAAAAGACATGGAGGATTGTTCTAGGAAGGATTTAAGATGTTTAGGAAGGTAATTTTACTTGTTTGATTTCCAATTTATATTTTTCCAACAATTGACAGAAAAAGACTGCAAGTTGACTGTGAAAGGTTTGGGTCTGATTTTGCAATGTTTCAATGTTTTCCTTAAGTTTTTTTAGTCCAAAAGAGTTCATTGAAATTGTATCATGTTGAATTTTAATGCTTCCATGTTGATTATTGTGTACTGAGGCCGAAGCTGTGCATTTTAATTGATTTATGTGCCGAGTTTTAAAACTTATGACAGAGATTAATTTCAAGAGGATCTATCTAACAATTTCATCTTCCATATATGAACTTTCATATCTCATCTAGTGTAATACCTTAGTTATTCTTAATAAAACCATTCAAGCTCAAGAAGCAATATTGAATTCAATATTTTTTTACACATTTCTAAAAGATACAAAAATCTTTGTATTACTTCCACATATATTTCTTCCTTTCATACAGAGATTCCATTACATTTAAAAATTAGATTCCAATACAACAATGCAAATGAAGAAAGGTATTACAATCCTTTATTGACTTCAATTATACAACTTTACATCTTTGATGTTTGAATGCAAATGCGATTTCACTTTCTTTCTTTCTAATAAACAAAACATAATACAAATATCTTTCACATTTTGAATATAGATATGGTTGGTAAATAAAATTAAGAGGAATGAGACAATTTTTACTTGTCCCACAAGCCTCAACTTGACCTCCAAAGACAAATTTGAGTTTCAAGAAGGTGGAGTGTTTCATACTCCAAAATCGACTTACACATACTCTTACACATACTTACACATTACTTACATATTTAATAAAAAAGCCAACAACTTCCATTATTACTTTCCCATATCCCAATTTGATTTATTTAACTTTAACCATATGTTTTCTCACATTAATCTACCACAATTTAATTAATTAAAAGAAAGGGACGCATCACTAATAAAATACATACAAACAAAAATAAAAAGGAACCACATAATAAAATACACAAAGCCCATGGTCACATTTTAAGGTGATCCCCCATGGGAATCCCTAACAACAATCAAACACAAACACAACAAAACTAGTTGCCATGGTGACCTTGTCGAATACATCTAGAATTCCAAAGTGGTTGGTCTCAATCCCCGATGTTTGTTGTGATGTTTTAACCTGCAAAACACAAATACCTCCTTCGACCTTGCGGCCATATCGAATATCAACATGATATAAATATAATCAGAATCATCTAAATATGTGAATCACAACAACATCAAAGCAATTTAACGAAATCACTTACAATTTATATCAACAACATCAAAGTAACAACTATATCATTTGTAATTTAATCAACAACTATATCATCATCATATAATGTCCATTTTCTAAGTCTACTCACAATATCCAAAATCACATGCTCGAAACAACATTCACTATATATCCATGTCAAAATAGTATATCATCATCCCCATATGAGTGTCTCTAATAATCATCATGCATCATAACCAAATCAAGATCAATAATAATCCATGATCAAATGTCTAACATCATACTAAATCAGAACTATAATAATGTCCATAATGAAATCAATAGTATCAAAAGGTGTCAAAGGGAAGTGAGCACTACACCACACACTAATATCATGCAATTTTACAACTAATAAATGCCACGGGACCATTTCTTTAGCTGTTTACACATGCATATTATGTTTTTTATGTATATATGTATATGTCTATATACATATTTTTATATATACACATGCATCTATGTAATATACATACATCTATCCCTATGAATAAATACATGTGTATGTGTTTTATGAGAAAGTGGTTTTATATAAACTTTGCAATCAAATCTAATTAGACCTAAATCAAAGTGAAATCGGACCTATTTACGAGAAAATAATATTCTTGAAGTTAAATGACAAGTGGGGTTTTAAAGGAATATATGACTATGCATATGTACATTACACACACATATGCATAGATATATATACATATTTATATACACATTTGTATAAATTTATATATATGCAGATATATTATATATTTTCCTTGAGAGTGATTTTATCAACAATGCAATACATTTATCCACAAACATTGCAATCAAATCTAATCGGACCTAAAATAGTAAAATCAAACCCAATGCGCATAAAAGAATATTCATGTACTAATAAATGATAAGAGGGAGGTTTAAAGAAGTAATTGATATGCATATATGCATAGATGTATGCACATATTTGTACATATATATATGATTTGTTAAAATATAGAGCTATAGATAAGATAAGATAAATATATTAATGTCCAATGAATGACCACAAAAGTAGATCAATGGGACTGCAGTCCAAACAATATACAAAGTGCAAGTGGGGAAGACTCAAAATGAGTTCCCGAGAACAGAAGAGAATAAGAGAAGAACAAGCAAAAACCCCAAAAAACAAAACCCCCACAGACGGGGGCAATGAAACAGATGGGGGAAGGAAAGCAGAGAAGAGAATGAAGGAGGGGACTGATAAGGAGCTGTCTACTCAGAAATGGTAGTCACATCCCTCCTAACATTCAAAGCTGACAAGAAGTAGCTACTGATGGAATGACTCCTCGAAGAGGGGGGGAAGGCCCCCTCCCCCATAGAGATCTAAGACTAGAATGACGGCCAGGGAGGCGAGTAGATCTGGATTGCCCTTTGAGACGTGTATCTTCTTTGAGTCGGTTGGTGGCCCTTGGGGAGAGCTATGAAGGTCTAGCGGGAACAAGCACGATTATGTCTTGTAATAGGATCAAAGTGGCTCTATCGTTTGGTACCACCCATTGTGGGTAGAACCAGGAAGAAAGATGTAATCTGTCTCGTGGAAATAACTCTCGGAGGTGGGTGAAGAATTTGGTCCCAGAGCTCCAGAGACTAACATATATAGAGGGAAAGGCACCTCTGGTCAATATATTTAAAGAAAAATGGGAGGGTCTTAACCCCTCTAAAGAGGCAATGAAATCGTCCCCTGATCTCATAGTATATGGGGTAGTGGAAGTTGAAATGGTCCTCAGTCTCAACCTCCTAGAGGCTACAGAGCTGCAAAGTTTCTCATCGTGGTCAATATGATGATCCGTCTCATAACGTAAACATGTGGGAGCCCACTCGAAACTGACCCAGGGGTATGTAGAGGGCATGCATCCATTAGCGAAAGGTGTATTGGGGGTGGATGATGAGTCCGTCACTGATCTCAAGAAAATACTCTGCATAAAAGGCCATCTTAGGACGCAAGCCACCATGGGGGTTCACCCAAGTAGTCTGAATAAAGCACCTGTAAATATCCTCTCTAATGGACCTATTTAACACCTGCTTGGTGGGTAGAAGGTGACTGGGAACATTCAGGGAATAATGAAAGGGGGGAAGATGATCCATCTGAATACCAACAGAATCCAACAAAGTCGAAGTATCAGAAAACCAACAACGTCCCATATCCTGAGCAATACTCATAGAGGAACAATAAGTGAGATACGGGTACCTATTCCACCCATCGGAGAAATCCCCAAACCTCCTGATGCGGTGGATGAAGGCCGAAATGTCAAAAACGGTCTCCAGGTGGAAAGGTTTGGCACCGAATTTGGCTAAAATAATCAACTGAGGAACCGTCTGCTTGCATCTGATGAAATGATGAAGTTGGAGAGTCTGCACTCTCTCAGCTGACGCCCAATCTGTAGCTAAAAGGGAGGGCCCCCAAACAACAGACCCGTAGAGAACAGTGGGTCGGATGAGAGAGACCATGAGAGACATCTTAGAGGAAATGTCTTGAAAGTGGTGTCGGAAACATTGTCGCTCAAGAATGGCAAGAGACCCATAACCTTTGTTCACACGCGGCTGAAGGGCATGCCTCATACTAAATCTAGGTCCTGAGAACTGGACACCCAAATAAGTATATGTATTGGTGATTTCAACCTCCTGTCCCCTGAAAAAGAAATGGAGGTGAGAAGTCTTCAACCCGTTGAAGACCATGACCTTGGTCTTACCAAGATTGACCGTCAAATGCCGAAGATCACAAAATAGAGCAAGTGCATCAAGTTGTCTCTGAAGCCCCTCAGGAGAAGAGGCAAGTAAAACAATATCATCAGCGAACAGGAGAATAGAAATCAAAACATGGTGAAGAAGGCACCCATCCCCTTCCTGAATATGATCCCGAAGAAAAGATTCTAATTCATCAATGTAGATACCGAAGAGAGTAGGGGACAGGGGGCAACCCTGTTTAACCCCAATGGTACTCCTGATGAAGTCGACATCCCGAGAACAGTACGGAGGCGACCAAGGACAGACTCATAGAGACGCATGATGGCAACAATAAGAATCTCAGAAATACCGATGTCCCTAAGCCTCTGGAAGAGAGCCATGCGAGGTACTGAGTCAAAGGCTTTCCGAAAGTCCACAAAGCAGCAATAGACCTTCGAAGAGTGGTGGCGGGCCTCCTCAATAATAGCCCGAAGGGTGAAGATGTGGTCAATAGTGTGATACCCAGGTCGAAAACCAGCCTGACCTCTAGCTCTGAGTTGTCTCTGCTCCAAATCATCAGACAACAACCTGTGGAGGACCGTGGCATAGAGTTTGGAGAAAGAGTGGCCCACCATAATAGTCCTGTAGTTATTCGGATCGGAAGGCGTTCCCGCCTTGTAGATCGGGTGAATGACATGATGAGACCAAGTAGGTGGGAAACCTCGGCAGACCACCTGGTTGAAGAGATCTATCAAATAAACACCAATTACCTCAAAACCCTGCTTGAAGAATTCAACCTGGAAGCCCTCTTCATCAGCCGCCTTGCCACTGTTCAAGGACCTGATTGCCTCTTTGATATTCCTGTATGTGAAAAGATTACCGGGAGGAGGATTTCCAATCTGGATAGACTGCTGCCCAGGATATCATAAAGGGTAGAGGTGTGGGAGAATATGGAGGTAGGATCGATCACCATGAAGGGGGGTGGTGGGGAAAGATAGTACGCCAGAAAGACCGGGATTAGACCGGAGGGAGGTAGAAAGGGTATGCTGCGGTGGGAAATGAAGGATCGCTTCTTACGGCGAAGAAGGCACCGGTAGGCAGTCCTAAGAGTGGGGAAGGAGGGAAGAGCATGGGTAAAGGCATGACGGAGGTGACGGTGAAGGGATTTGCACTCTAAATCATACCATTGGTTCATAGGATATAGAGCATTATATATAATGTAATGCGGTTCTAGGCAGTTGAAGAGGTTATAACCAAACAATCAAATGTAACTAAATGTAACTACCTCTTCCTATAATAAATTCACCCTACCTGTATCATTTGAGAAATGCGGTTTGCCTTCTCTAATTCTTTCTTCTCTTTGCATATGCTAACATTGGTATCAAAGTGATTTTCTCGAGAATGTTCTTAGAGGGTACGGGAGATTAACACAAAATTTGAGGAAGCCTTGACAGGCACGGGTGGAGGGAGGTTAGGACATTTGAGGGCTAGAGAAGGCAATCCTCATCCATTTGTCGCAAGACAAGGCAATCGTTTGAAGTAGCCTAGAATAAGTGGTTCATGGGAAGTCGAACCAGTTGAGGCTATGGGCATATAAATCATGCAAGTATTTTTACGGTTGAGAGGGGACCAAAATCTAGTAGAAAGAGAGGTGAAGAAAAACGTGAACCAGTTCGCTAATAACAAAGTTGTAAAGCCATTTGAGGAGACAAATACCAATCATTTTTGCACAAATCTTAGGCATTTCAAAGGCAACATTTGTGGGCTTTGTCGAACCATTCAAGATTGTTTTTCGAGGATGATAATAGTAGAAAAGTCGTGAGGGTAAAAGCGAGTCGTGGATGAAACCCCGATCGCAAATCCTCTGCGACGCAAAGACAAACGTGGAGTTGTGTGGCTAGACCAAACAAAAACGTGAACAGTCGTGGAGGCATTCGTGAGGGCAAGATATAATATTTGGTCATATTAATATTCACTTTTTCCAACAAAGGTATTCACCTTGCTTTTGAATAATCAATTTGGGAGGAATAAGTAATAATATTTTTATATCGTGCAAATATTGTTGGAGGGTGATTGGCATAATTTAATATTATTTGTTGGAAAAAGTAATATTGTTTTATTAAGTGTGGGCAAAATTATTTTATTATCTCCGTTATTTTGGAATAATAAAATGGAAAATATTTCACACTTGACTTTATGGGAGACACAAAAATTAACGGGCACTAGTTTTAATGTATGGAGTCATAAGATTTTAACACTTGCAGAGTTTCGTGATTGCGATAAAATAATCATGGGTAGTGAAACTCCACTAGAAAGCCCGACTCACGGATTATGACAAATGTCATAAGGAAGTGTTATTGCTTCTCAAGTTGTTGGTGTCGGATGATATGATACTGGAAGTGCGGAATGCCATTATGGCAAGCATGTTGTGGGCCAATCTGAGGGATGAATATCAAATGTTAGAAAATATTTGGGTTTTATACCTGAAGAATATGCACTTTTCCATAAAGTTACAAGGTGGTGGATCGTTGTCGACCACCTACTTGGACGAAAAAGACCTCGAGACCAATTATCTTCCATCAACAAAAAGGTGGACGATGATGATACGGTGGCTCTCATTTTGAATAACTTACCTTCTTCATATGAGTCATTTGTGGAGGCACTTCATTTAATAGCTTAAAATCAAACACTCACGTTTGACAAGGTGTGTTCCTACCTATTGCAAAAGGAGTAGAGACAACTTGAGGCATAAGCTAATTGTGACCATTCGAGAGAGTGCTCTTGTCACTCAATCGAATAGAAAGTGGAAACATCAATCTAGTGAGTCTTCCACTCGGTATCGAGTGTCACATGTTATTCTTTGTTATTATGTTTGTGGAGCCTATTTTCATGTTAAAGTGTGGTACACCTTCATGTGTTACACTCGGGTATTTTTACGGTGGTCCGCCGCAGGTGAGTGGGTCGAGGGGTTCGGGGCGAAGCCCCAAGTAAATTTTCATGGGTGGTTTATTAACCCATTGGTAATGGGTAACCGTTATGGGCTATTTTTGGGCCCATGGTTTTGGTACCCATTATTTTGATACCCATGATTTTTGCCCATGGTTTTGATACCCACGATTTTTTGTATCAAATTGCTGTTAAGTAATTGTCTATTTATATGGTCTTATGCATATGATACATATACAAGAAAATGCATTGCGAGATGTGCTTTGAATTCGGGTGTGAATTTCAGTAGAGTTTGTTGAGCATAGCTCAAAACAGATCAGGTATTGTATTGAGAGAGTGGAGGCTTGTAATAAAATGAGCAAGTGATTCTTGGTGAACGTAGCCCAAATTGGGTGAACCATGTTAAATATATTGTCTCTGTGTTGTGTTATTTATTCGCACTTTTATTTGAGATCTGTAATATTTTTGCATATTAGTTTCTCTTTGTTGGGATTCTATAAGGGATTATTCCACATATTTTATTTCTTATTTCCTATCAATTGGTATCGAGCCTGGTTTGGTTTGCTGAAGTGTTGAATCACAGGGAAAGTTTTATCTTGAGTGGGAGCTATGGTAGATGATGAAAGATCTAGGGTTGATAAATTCAACGAGGCGAGAATTTCGAGTCTTTGGAAGATGCGGATGAAAGATTACCTTTATCGGAAGGATCTTTATACTCCGTTATGCGAGAAGGTGAACAAACCCTCGAGTATGACAGAGATGCGGAATGAGATTTGTTGGATCGGAAGGCACTTGGAATGATCGGTTGTGTCTTACATCTTTGGTATTATTTAATGTTTCAAAGGAAAAGACTACAAAAGATCTAATGGATGCATTAGGGAAGTTGTATGAAAAACCCTCTGCCTCTAACAAGATATTTTTAATGAAAAAGTTGTTTATGAAGATGTCGAGAATAGTTGATGTGAGATCATTTAAATGATTTCAATACTGATTGTGAATATGCTAGCTTTGGTTCTGATAGAATTTGATGAAGAAGTTAGGGCTTTATTAATTATGTGTTCTTTACTGAAAGTTGGAATAGCACAGTAATGGCGGTAAGCAACTCGGTTCAGCTAACTTCGAAGTTAAAGTTTGAGGATGTTGTAGGGGTGATTCAAAGCGAGGAAATGCGAAGAAAAATCTCTGGGAATCTTCTACTTCAGGGAATGCTTTGACAATGGAAACTAGAGGGAGACAGAAGAATAGAGAAGCGTGTGGAAAATCGAAAGATCGAGCACGGTCAAAATCCAAGAGCAAGATTATATGTTGGGCTGTGGAAAGTTTGGGCATGCAAAGAAGGACTATTGGGAGCTTCGGGATAAGAAGAAACAATAGGAAGAAAACAAGGAGGCAAATGTGGCATCGGGTAATGTATGCTAGGATGCTTTGATTCTTTCTTTGCATAATATTACTGAATCTTGGATTTTAGATTCAAGGGCTTCTTTTCATGCTTTACTCCACATAGGCATTATTTTGTTGATTATGTTGAGGATTTTGGGCATGTTTTCTTGGTAATGATGAGCCTTACAGTATAGTTGGAAAAGGTTACATTGAGTTAAGATACGAGAATGGGAATACATGGCTATTGAAGGATGTCGGACATGTGCCTACATTAAGGAGAAATTTGATATCGATGGGGCAATTTGGAAGTGATGGTTGTCTTGTGATATTAGTGACTCTTGTAAGGTTACAAGGGTGCTCTTGTGGTGGCGAGAGGTAAGAAGGTTAGAACCTTGTATTTATCCACCGATAGTACTAATGATTGTAATCTTGTGGCTTGGATGCGAGATACAACATTATGGCATTATAGGCTTGGTCATATGAGCCATAAAGGCATAGACATCATAAAAAGAAGAATTTGCTGGATATCTGAAACGAGTTTGGATTTATGTGAGAAGCGCATATATGAGAAACATAAGCGAGTAAGGTTTCTCAGGTTGGACCTACGAAGAAAGAGAGTAAGTTAGAGGTGGTACATTCGATGTGTGGGGGGGCTCGGGTATCATCTCTTGGGGTTCAAGTTATTATGTTACTTTTATTGATGATGCAACAAGGAAAGTTTGGGTTTATTGTATTAGAAACAAATCGATGTATTTGATACTTTTGTTAAATGGAAAGCCTTGGTAGAGAATGAAATAGGTCTTAAGTTAAAATGTCTTAGGTCGATAATGGAGGGAGTATGCAGCAATAATGAATTTGATTATTATTGTTCTAAGAATGGAATCCATGAAGTAAAAAGCAGTTCAGGAACCCCATGACGAGAATGGGGTGTCGAGAAAGGATGAACAGAACAATAATGGAGCGTCTTTAGGAGCATGAGGATACATGCGGGGACTCGCCTCTTTATTTTTGGGCAAAAGCGGTAAGCACAACTATGTACTTAATAAATAGAGGACCACTAGAGGACCCTCAAGTGCCTTTGATGGAGGCATACGAGGAGGCAGTACGGTAAGAAAGTTGATTACTCATTTCTTAGAGTCTTTGGATGTGAGGTGTTTGTTCATATTGACAAGGATGATAGGACCAAGCTAGAGGCTAAATCAAAAAAATGCACTTTTATTGGTTATGGTGGTGATGACTTTGGATTTAAATGTTGAAGTATTAAGGACAAGAAAATCATTCGGTCTAGGGATGTGGTCTTTAATGAGAAAGTCATGTATAAGCAATAGTTGCAAGAAAACATGGAAGAATCTAAGAAAGAATATGCAAAGTGGTAGATGATCTTTCGGATGGGATAGTGACCCATGAATCAATTTAGGAACTTACTCACGGGGACCCCAAACTCCTACGGTGAGGAGGTCTTCTAGGGTAAAGAAAAGAACACTGAACGTTTTCTCCTTCTTTTATTATTTATTACTCTTGATAGTGGAGAGCCGAGAGCTTTAATGAAGCAATGGTAGATGCCGGTAAGAAGTGGGAGCAAGCCATGGATGAGGAGCATAAGTCTCTCATGGAGAACCGAGACTTGGGAATTGGTGAAGCTCTTGGAAGGCGAAAAGAGCATTACGAGAACAAGTGGGTGTCACAGAGTTAAAGACGAAGAAGGAGGAAATAAAATATATAAGGCACTGGTTTTGTGGTGAGGGTTTGCACAAAAACAAGGTATAGATTTTGATGAGATCTTTTCTCCTATAGTAAAAATGACTTCTATTAGAACTATTCTTGGAACAATGCAAGCGTGAGAAGACTTTACTTAGAAACGGTTAGATGTAAAGCGCATTTCTCCATGGTGATTTGGAGGAGGAGCTATATATGCAGAAAGAGAAGGATATGAAGTCAAAGGTAAAGAGGAGATGGTGTGCAAATTGAAGAAGAGCTTGTATGGCACGAAACAAGCTCCACGTCAATGGTATAAGAAGTTTGATAGCTTCGTGATGGAGGAAGGTTATATCGGATGTCATTCTCACCATTACGTGTATACAAAGAAATTTGAGGATGGAAGTTATATTATCCTATATTTGTATGTTGATGACATATTGGTTGTAGGTAAAAACATGCGGGAAATAAAAGTACTCAAGAAACACTAAGTGAATCCTTTGATATGAAGGATTTGGGGGCAGCCAGACAAATCCTTGGTATGAGGATAACTCGGGATAGGAAGGAGCGAAAGTGAATTTATCTCAAGAAGAGTACATTAAGAAGGTATTGGATGGGTTTAACATGCATGATGCTAAACCGGTTGGGACTCCTTTGGTAGGCCATTTTAAGTTATCAAAGGAGAGAGTGTCTAAGACAGAGCGGGGAAAGAAACCATATGTATAAGGTACCTTACTCATAAGCGGTTGGCGATTTGATGTATGTTATGGTATGCACTATGCACGATATTGCCCATGCATTAGGAGCTGTGAGTAGATTTATGAGTGATCCGGGTAAAGAACATTGGTAAGTAGTAAAGTGGATCCTTCGGTATTTGAGAGGGACCATGGGGACAATTTTATGATATAGTGGATCGAGACACCGGTTTACGTGGTTATGTAGATTCGGACATAGTTTGGAGATGTAGACGGCAGGGGAACACGATAGGTTATATTTTTATAGGTGGGACAACAGTAAGTTGGATTTCACGGCTACATAAGTTGGTGGCTTTCATCAACCACGGAGTGATGTATGTTCTTTGCCACAAAGGCAAACAAAGAGATGATTTGGTTACAACAATTGCTTGAGGAGTTGGGGCATAAGCAAGAGGAATGTAAGTGCATAGTGATAGTCGAGTGCTATACACCTAGCTAAGAACTCTACTTTCCAATCTAAGACGAAACATATATAGTTGAGATATCACTTCATTAAGACAACTTTGGAGGAAGATAAGTTGAAGTTGGAGAAGATTCATACCAGTCGAGAATCCTACGGACATGATGACCAAGGTGGTCTGAGGATAAACTAAAGCTATGTTGACTTTGGTTGGCCTTTGCGGATGACAAGTGAAGGGTTGAGAAGCTTGCTCGGTGGAAATCATCTCAGTGGGAGATTGTTATGTTTGTGGAGCTTATTTTCATGTTAGAGTGTGGTACACCTTACATGTGTTACACTGGGTATATTTTTGGCGGTCCCACTCGCGCGGAAGCGGAGTCAAGGGTTTGGGGTGAAGCCCCAAGTAAATTTTCATGGGTGGTTTATTAACCCATGGGTAATGGGTAACCATTATGGGAACATTTTGGGCCCATGGTTTTCGATACCCATTGTTTTGATACCCTGATTTTGCCCATGGTTTTGATACCCATGGTTTTGTATCAAACCGCTTAAACAATTGTCTATTTATATGGTCTTATGCATATGATACATATACAAGCAAATGCATTGAGATGTGCTTTGAATTTGGGTGTGAATTCTATAGATTTTGTTGAGCATAGCTCCAAACGGATCACAGGTATTGTATTGAGAGAGTGGAGGCTTGTAATAAAATCGAGCAAGTGATTCTTGGTGGACGTAGCCCAAATTGGGTGAACCACGTTAAATAATGTCTCTCTGTGTTGTGTTATTTATTCCGCACTTTTATTTGAGATCTATAATATTTTTTGTATATTAGTTTCTCTTGTTGCGATTCGCAAGGGATTATTCTGCATATTTTATCTCTTATTTCCTATCAACTATCATAAGGTTGGGCACCTCAAGAAGGATTTCCAGAAGTGGAAGTATGATCTTTCACAACAAAACAAAAAGCCATGTGATGAGGAACATGTGGGCAGATTCTTAAAGAACAGGATTCGGATGCGGGCATGCTCTTTATTGTCTTACGACATCATGCTCGAATAGCAGTGAGTTGTTGGATCATTGACTCTAGTGCGTATGCACACTTTTCATGTTGTAAGGATTGGTATGTTTCATTTACTACAAATATCTGTTTTGAATCAGTAGTACTAGCTGATGGAGAATCACTTCCAGTAGAAGGGATAGGAAATATATGCATTGTATTGAATAATGCTCATAAATTGTTGGTACGAAATGTTAGATATGTACCTTCTTTACAAAAGAATCTTCTATCTATTCATCAATTGACTGAAAATCCCAATATTTATGTGGAAAGAAGTGTGTTGTCTCGATGTGAAACAAAGACGGATAATTGCCCTTGTATCGGGGAAGGTGGTCAATATAAAATTGTTGATCCGATCGTGATCAACATGAATGCACATGTGGAGGACAACTCCACCATTTAGGATGTGCGGGGAGGTTGCAATGCCTGGGAGGAAGCCATTCCTCACAAATCTGTCATCTTGGATACGGTTAACCTACATGCACCTATTGTGGAGGGAGTATCCACTATACCAGTGTACGGGAGGATGGATTTCCTCATTCTAAAGAACAGTTTGTTGTGGACGGAGACTTCACTATTCTAGATGCACTGACGGTGCATGGTGAGATGGCATGCCCGACCACTCACTCAGAGGTCCTTGCTCGAAGGACAGTAGAGCATGAACAATTTTCTCATTGTGTTGTGAAGGATCTTTCCCAACAGAGGGGGATAGATGAGAAAATAGATGAGGAGTTGATTCTCACTCCTACCACTGTTGAGACGGAGATGGTTATTTCTCCTACTATTGCGGAGTTGGTTCTAACTCCTACTGCACAGATGGTCACATTTCTCTTATTGAGAAATTTGGATGAGCACTACACGGTGTTGCAAGGACATGATCGAGGTGACTTCGATTGCAGGATAACTAAGTCTCTGTATGAGACTCTCAAAGAAGCTACACAAGCCTAGAACAAATTTTTCAATCCACTTCTCCAAGGTTGATTTCAGCACTTTAGAGATGGGGCTGAAACTCTCGGTGATTGATGATTCATTGCTAATCAATGAATCACGTAACAAAGAACTAATGGACCCCTTGCCATATCCTTTGTTCATGGGACAAGATTTTTCTTTTGCGATTCTTCATTCGACAACCTCAACACAATCATGGACTACTGATTTTGAAGTCAAACCTATGACACGTCTATAGATGTAATGACTAAACATATGGGCTTTAGGAAATTTGTAAAATTTTAGGATAAACTTGGTATTGTTTCGGTTTATTCATTAAGAGGGGGTGTTAAAATATAGAGCTATAGACCATTATATAGAATGTAATGCGATTTAGGAAGTTAAAGAGGTTGTAACCAAACAACCAAATGTAACTAAATGTAACTACCTCTTCCTATAATAAATTCACCCCGCTTATATCATTTGAGAAGTGTAGTTAGCCTTCTCTAATTATTTTTCTCTTTGCATATGCTAACATGATTTTCCATTAGGCATCTATGTATATATGTGTAGATGTATCATAGAGTTTTACGGGAAAGTGGTTTTACCTCAACAATGCAATACATCTATCCATAAAAATTGTAATCAAATATAACGAGGCCTAATTGCATAAAAGAATATTCTTAAAGTAGTACTAATGAGAAGAGTGTGGATAAAGGAATATTTTATATGTCACAAATCTGTGAAACATCATCACAAAAATAGACACCATGTGATTCTGAGGCAATGGGGCAAAGAAGACCCAAAAAAATAGTGGGTTTTGAAGGAATATCTAATTTGTTGCAAATTCGAGACAATTGTCAAAAATAGACATCACGGAGAGCAGGTCTAAATAGTGAGGTGAAGAAGACCCAAAAAAAGTAGCATGAACAAAGAAACTTGGACAAGAATCATTATATTACTCTAATGGGACCCTAGCATTAGTGCACGAGTGTGCCAATGCTGTTGTCATCTAGGAAAACTTTGATTTGTCGATCTTGTTCATTAGCTTCGGGTTTTGAAAACATCACTCACATTTTCAAATTTTGTATGGATATATGGGAAATTGACTTGTACCACAACACAATTTTATGACTAACAACTAATCTTGTACCTTAATTAGGTGTATACTGATATGGTACATCTATACATCTATTACGATGGATTTGCATAGATGTATATATACACACACACACACACACACATGTATACATGCATATGTATACATATAGATGCATATACCATTTTTTCATATTTGCAATATGATACATCGTACATTTATATGCATACATAGCTGCATATGCTTCTATATGCCTTACTACGAGATATCTTAAGTACATATATCTGAAAAACACCAATAGATATCTATTTCAAGGCTCTTACCTTGGATTCTATGTAATCATCAACAAAAGGCTTTTATAGGGGCTAATATCCTGTGGAAAGCAAATATCTTCATAGCTCAATTGAGAACTAATTCACATCGTCTTTAGTGTGAAACAAGAAGATAGAAAAGACCTAAAGAGGCATGGGAAGAGAGAATCTGTATCTTTTGCACGTCTGGTGCAGTGGAATTAGAGAAACATTTCATGTTGGATTGTAATGCTTATAATGACATTAGGGCCCAGTTTGCTAGCACGGTGGCTACTGCCTCCTTTCAAGATATTTTCAATGAGAATATGGTTGAAAAAACATGGGAGTTGATCATTAAACTCACTAACAGGAGATCTGAATGCTAGAAAGATCTTTAACAAGATATGTTGTCCCATAGGCTGTCTTTGGTAGCCTCGCAGACGTTAAAATATCTTCTTCTTCTTCTTCTTCTTCTTCTTCTTCTTACGTACTCCACATTGATTAATAATTCATTGCCTTCTCCAAAAATTTCCTACTCATTGATGACAAATTGCATCAATCTAGTTGAATGAATGTGTAGAGCTTGAAAAAATATTTTTGGGAAAAAAAAGAAAAAGGCAAGAAAAAAAAAGGCTCTAAACTCCATCATGGTCAAGATATTACGATTTCTTGATTAACTTCTTAAAGTAAAAAGAAAAAAGTTCAAAGTGACAACAAATGGATGTTAAATTTAAGGTAGAAATTGCCACGTGATAATTAAATGGATTTTAAATTTAATGCCCTAATTAATTGTTTACGCATGAAAATTACAACCACCCATCACCACCCTCGGTTGCCATTCCATCATGCCTATCGGCATGATTAATATCTATAATATGATACATCTATGCATACACACACACACACACGTGTGTGTGCGTGTGCGTGCGTATGCATATACATCCATATTCCTATAAATATATCTTATGTGGTTGTATATATGGAAAGTGGTATAATATATACATATATAGTGATTCAACTTGAATTGCAATTTATGGTTTTTCTAATTATGGATATAGAAATCAATATGTAGATCAATGCTCCAAGATTCGAACTTGAAAGTACACATAAAATGATATAGTGAAGTTGCATTCAATTAGGACACACATTAAATATATAGTAAAACACAAGAAGATGAGTGCACTTAGCTATTTGATTGGTTTAACAACCGATATGAGTGTGATAGAGGGATGAACCGCTGGTGGAAATCTCTTGTAGGTGCTTCTTCTCTCGATTCTCGGAATTGTACTATGTATAAGGACCAAACCGTTATCGTCGGACCAAAATTTTTAGTGGTTTGGTGTGGGTAGTAGATGGTGCTTTGTAACTTCTTGAACCTTTTTGAGTGATTGGAATATGCTTTGTTGTGAAATATTAGGTCTCACAAATGTACGAAACCTTCTGAAATGAACCATCTTGACTCAAAACCCTAACCTATGGCAAGACCCTTATAAAAAGGTTATTGTTTGGGTTGAAGTGCAATACGTAGATTTCTACATGGGCATTGCTTTGAAGAGGCCTCAAACCACACATAGTTCACCACCTAGAGATGCACCATAATGTTGCATGTAAGCAACTATATTTGATAACATGATCACTTGATAATGCTTTGTAATGACTTGGCTTGCTTGTGCTTGACTTGGCTTTGAGGGCTCTTGGCTTAGGAAGCTTGACTCTTGAAGCTGGTTTTGAGTTCTTTAGACCTATGTGGGGGGCTACTCATAATGTCTATTTCTGTTTCAAGGAAATTTGTGAGAGCTTTGCATAAGATTTCATAGATATTTGCTAGAGGAACTTTTGAGAATGCCGGGGAATTAAATGAGCATGTTATACTTTCTTGTATACGGTTTCATGGGTATAATTTCACATTAAGGCTGACCTATAGTGGAAATACTGACCCATAAAGAATATCAAATTGAAAAAATGACTATTGGATGGCCCTAGATAGGGCTAGGACCAAACCATTTTGCGTTTGGTCAGGAGGAAGATCTTGATTATGTAAAGTTCAGGCTTGACAATCATGAGAAATGGATTGCTTGTGACTAATGCGAGCATTTTGCAAGTGGCTGAGTAGTGCAATGAGGAGAGCGTGTCTTGTAATAGGATTAATGATATAGAAATTAGGCTTGGAATAGATGCACAAGTTATGGTAAAAGGGAATAAGTCAATACAGATATTATCAAGTGATAAGCGCCAAATTTAGGTGTCTACATATAGGATGTATATACACATGGATTGTAGATATGGAAAGTGGTATCATACATATACTATCATACATATACGCATAAATGTACATGCATATATGTATATACATCTATATACATGTATATGTGCAGTGTTTTGGCAACTAGAGCAGAGTAGATCATGAACATCATCAACAATGGTGCATAAACCTTCTACTATAGTCTCTTTATTTGTTTAAAGAGGATTATAAACAAAGAGGATTATATTGATTTTTGTGGTGAGTTGCGCGGGGAAAGGGAATATGAAGTTTTGTTAATAGGAGGAACAAAATGGACACCCTTTGCATGCATTGTGGTGCATATAGTTTTCACATTTATCACATTATATATATATATATATATATATATATATATATATATATATATATATATATATCTTGTATGCATGTATGTACACGTATATGCATAGATGGGTATACATCTATGTTACTAGGGTTTGCCCCACCCTCTTGTACCCCCAACATACATACCGATAGATACGTCCCGGTTACTTTAAGGTATGTATTGGGTATATCCGGAGTACATTTTCGCGTACTTGGGATGTACCCGCGAGTTTGGGCAAGTGGGAGGGCTCTAAAAAAGTTTTTTTATATTTTAATTTTAATTTTTTTGATGAAAAAGATCTTATATTATATTAATGCAATAAGATACAAGATAAATTTCAACAAAAAGTGGGCGGTATGAGAGCACACCCCAAAACCATGAACAAACTAGGTTGAGCCTAGAGCAAAAAAATTCAAACTAGGCCGAGCCTAGGAAAGTACAACAAAACAAAAACATTGTTCTGACAAAAACAAAGGCAAAATCAAGCAACAACTGCAAACATGCTCGAGGCGGGCGGATCCTTATCATCCGGCCACCTCAAACCAGGCAAATCTTTGCCAGTGTTTGGAATCTCCCAGCTAGTAGTAAGCTCTTCCTCAGGGTCAACTTCCTCGCACATAGGGATGGCGAGGTTGAGCCGTGGGAATTTTCCAGAGGATGGTAGGGGTGGTAGTGGCCAAGTTGCACGGTGTGAAGTGATAACATGAGGAGAACCCCGCCTGCCGGCGAGTTGAGGAGTGTTGTGGTGAGCCCTGACCACGACGACACACATAAGCGAATGACTATGTCGATGAATCGGTCCTAGAGAGTGCGGAAGAGTGCTAAAGGCATAACATTGGGATCTATTGCATTGGCCTCCACGGGATAAAGGCGAGGAGCATTTGGTGGGAGATGGAGGCACTCAAGCAACATTGCACGTGAGCTTCCCCGGTGTTGCTGCAACATATTGCGGAGGTGGTCCACCTCCAGTGCCACCTTGTTAGCTTGGAATTGGATCTGTAGGAGCACATTGGAGATCACCATAGATTTATTATAAATCGAGAAAGATTGATCAACTACAAAATTAGCAAAGAAAAAAGCATTTCTTTATTTCCATATCCAAAATAAAATCTCCCCTCATGAAAACATGTCAAATCTAGGTGAACATAGGCAAAAGTTTGGGATTGTCTCCCAAGAGGATATGTTGCCAAGTGAAACAATGGGGCCGTGAGGGAAAGAAAAAGTATGGATCTAGTTCTAGGTAATTTGAGCTTTGGGATAAAACCAGAAGACATGTAAAAGCGTTTCCAGATGCCCACAGAAGGGGCATTTGGGAGCTAGAATCCTAATTTGAAAACAGACGGGCCCGATAGGAAGGCCTTGGTGTAGAATACATCAAAGAAACTAAGCAATTTTGGGCTCCACACATATATTCCAAATAGTCTCAAACCATCTACCCTATGTAGACAAAGTGGCGTGAATTCCCCAACGAGTATTAAGTTTGTCCACCATTGAGAATAACATTGACAATGTTATGCAATGCTTGGATACTTTTTGCCTAGCTTCCGGTTCATCCATTCAATGGTGAAAAAATCAATGTAAGGAAGGAATCATCCACAAAATGCCCATTGAGGAGTTGAGAATCGGGCTCAGTAGGTAGCAAGATTCCATGCACAAGACCTTGTGCTTTGGCATGGGCTAAGAGATAACCAAATCCTTGACCACCAACACATAAAGTGCAAGGGCAAGAGGACAACCTTTTTGATAGACCGAGAATATTCCAAAGGGCTCTAAGCTAAGGCCATTGATAGAAATTTGAGTAGATGCGTCTGCAAAGAGCATATTGATGGTTTGAATAAAAATGGGTCCAAAGCCAAGGGCCTGAAGCATGGCGAGGATGAAAGGCCATTCAATCCGATCATAAGCCTTCTCAAAGTCAATCTTGATAAACATGGTGGCCTGATGAGATTTGTGAGCCCATTCCATGCCTTCCCAAACCACGATGATGTTATCCAGGATGAAACACCCCTGTATGAAGCCTGTTTGCTCTCTGGTTGAATAATAACAGGTAGAAGATTGTGTAATCGCAGAGCTAACGCTTTGGCAATGATTTTGTAGGAGACATTCAACAACATAATCGGCCACTAACAAGTGATTTGCTCGGGATCTCCTTGCTTAGGGATAAACTTGATGTTCCCCTTGTTAATGCATGGTCTAGGGAGTGGTTTTGAAACCCTTCAAGATAGACCTAAAAAAGGTCTTGCCTGATAGAATCCTAGAGAGGTTTATAGAATTCACAAGGGAATCTGTCGTAGCTCGATGCTTTATTCTTAGCCATTTACATAGTGGATTCACGGAGGTCTTGATGGTGAGCATTCTTTCACATATCACCTTCTGTGTCTTTGAAAGCTTACATGGCACAACCTCCAAACATTGGTCAAGAGTGGCTCGACAAGCTGCAGAGGGTAGCTGAGCTTGAAAGACGAGCTTGTAATGTCGCATAAAGGCTTGTAACATAAGTTGTGGGTCAATAACTCAAGCTTCCTTGTCCATGATAGCTCGAATCTATTGAGAAGGCTTTTGGCTCGAAGAGAAATAAAGAATTATTTTGAGACCCGATCTCCAATCTTGAGCCAATGCATTCGAGCCCGGATTGAGTGCCTTTGGCATTATAGTTGTCCGTAATTTGGATTTGATCGTTAGAGTGTTGAAACTTGCAGTTGCAGAGCGTCAGAGAAGGGATCACCTTGAAGCGCCATTGTCGCCTAGATTGAGAGACAAGGTGTTAGTGGCGTATGAGCGGCGCCTAATTTTACCAATTTGTGGGTATTGTAGATTCTAAGAAATTTGGCAGTCCGAGTTAGCGCATCTTCCCACCATTATAACTAGCTGGTATGCATATGTGGATGAAATCGCTGACAATGACTAGGTTATGGAGTTAAATTCCAAATCCACTTGATATGATTGACAGTGGGGCCATGTTGCATCAAGGTCGTATTAAGAAAGAATTGGCCTTTATGACAAAATGGGCGTGCATCATGCCAACAAATATGAAATTGTATAGGGGAGTGGTTTGAAAGGAAAAAGTCAAGCATAACCTCCACTGGCATGGAATAAATGCTATCAAACTCAAAAAGTTTTGAGCTGACAGCATGGCCCTATCAAGTTGTTTAAGGATGCGATCTGTCCCTCCACGAAGATTGGACCACGTGTACCAAGTTGCAGAGGTGGGAAAGCGAGATGCGTTAGGATCAAAGAATCCAAATTTATTTCACATGAAGTACCATGCTTCCCTTTCACTAGGTGTCCACCTCATAGGTAGGTGGCCACATTTATCATTTGGGGACTCAACCATATTAAAATCTCCACTTATTACCCAGTAGGCATCGGGAATGGAGTTGGCTATCCATCACCACAGATCGGCCCTTTTAACCGCATCATTCGAGGCGTAAATATTAATAAGCCCAAAAGGGTGGCCCTCAATATTAAAGATGACCCAAATGACACGGTTGGTGGGGTCAATTCCATGGTCAATTAATAAGGGCCACCATTTAGGGGCAAAAAGTGAAATTAATCCCCATGCCCTGCTTCATGATTGCTACAGAAAGCCAAGTTGTCGGGCGGATGGATGACCATCTCTGACTAAAAACCTATAATTTTAACTTCTTGCAAAAACAAAACATCTAGATTTGCACATCGTTGTTGAGTTTCACATACCACATACTTACGATAGGAGTTTGTGAGACCCCTAACATTCCAAGATAAACAATTCATGGGAAATGTTGGTCAAGAGCCATATCCCCATCCTCCAAGCCCTCAAGGGCATCATATTGATTGTGCAAGAATAAAGCAACATTATGCTGTAAAAAATCCTGCAAATCAAATTTTTTTCCGTTCGGCGTACTCAATGTTATATTCTACTTCGGTGGAATCCACATTGCGTGTTGGGCTATGGTCTTGAGAGATGCGAGGTGGACTTTGGGGTCATTTGGAAGGTCCTTGTGAGTTACTTAACAGTACAGCAGAGGAACTGAATGTGAGATGGGGACATGAGAAATAGAATTTGTCTGGTACATTATTTGTGGATATATGTATAATTTATATACACGGATGTATCATATAGACATGTATATATACATTATAAATATATTTATACACATGCATAATCCATTTATTAATTTTTGTGGGATTCTTACTTGTGTGCATTTAAATCATATCAAGATGACCATGAGTAATCATTAACATAATGACATTTTCCCTTGTATTTTTGGTAATGATCACAAGGCAAAGGGACTCACTTAAGCTCACAAGCACCATGCATTTGTTGGTAGGGGAAAGTAAGAGTGAATGTTATCCACCGCTTTGGGCTTCTTACCCTCTAGCCTCTTTTGCCATCAACAAAAGCTTTTGTAGTGTGTAGTGCCTTATAAATCACCCTTATCTCACAATTATTATTAATGTGGGATTAAACCAATTATAACGATCATGTATTTATTTTATATATTTGTATTACGGTGCTCATGAAAGCCTTCAACTTAACATAAATCCATCTATTGGAACTACAAATGTATATGTATATGCTATACACATCTTGTAAAATTTCCTCTAAATACATGCTTGACACCTCTATGTTGGATATGTCTTCGGTGCATCTCGGAATTGCTTCTACGACTCTAAAAATCCTCATTCAATCAAAAATTAATCCCACATTGGCTGGTTGGCTTGGTCATGGTATTATATAAACCCTAATATATCATGATCCATATGTCAATTGGGATGATTCCATGGAGATGGCCTCCTTACTAACATAATGGTTGATTCCTTACTAATATAATGGTTGATTGGTTGCGGGATGAGCATGTTTGCTTGCTCGGCCTTCCCCTCCCCTCCTTTGTGGTTTCTAAAAAGAAAAACCGTTTTAAGTTGCCTATAAATACATGCATTACACCCCAAGTTGGATATGCCTTTTAGTGCATCTTAGAATTGCTTCTACAACTCTAAAAATCCTCATTCATTCATTCATTCATAGATATACACATGTATATACATCTATGTATATATATCTAAAATGCATGTGTATACCGATACTTATATGCATATATATATATATATAGATGTATAATATATACATACATAGATGTATTTATATTATAGGAAAATAGATTTTACATATACAAGCAAATAAACTATATATATATATATATATATCGGGCATACACATACATACATATATACTAATAATGTTATATATATATAGCAAGATCAAATAGATACATTTGTATATATAAATATATGTAGTCACAGAACGGAACAGACAGGCACGGTGAGATATATGTATATGTAGAAAACTTGTATATATATAGCCATAAATATATATATATATATATATATATTACATATACATATACATATCATTCATTACATGTTCTGGAACAATACACAAACATACACATACACATACACATACACATACATATACATATATACATATATACATATATATATGTATATATCTATATATGTATATCTATAATTTATATCTATATATATATATAATGTGTTTTGTATATATATATATATATATATATATATATCTATATATTGTGAAATCCATATATATACAATATTATATATATACACACACATATATATATAATAATATTTATAGATATACAATATATGTTTATAATATATAGATATATACATATATATATTAATTACATATAGATATGTATATAGTGCTATATATGTATATGTGAATATAAATATATATATACATATCACTTGATTTATAGATGCCTTATACATAATATACATACATGCCGTAGATTACTTTTGAATTATAGGACAAATAGATTCAAATTAAGAACCCTATTTATGCACTTTGAAAACAAATAAACGGAAAAACAGATGGGCGAAGTAAGAGAAGGGCCTAGTGAAACTTAGATATTAGTACAATCACATTCATGGCATGGCAGGAACATGTTTTGCATGTTCTGGGACAAACAAGGATCAAATTGGGGAGCAGGGTGGGGACAAAAATTGGCTTGTTTGAAAATCGAGAGCGACCAAAAGTTCGGTAGAATAAGCAAAATTTCGGAAGTGTGCAGATCTAGAAACTTTTAATTTAATGATAAATAAATGCCTAGGGCCTTTTTAGGTATAGAGCCAAAATGTACATACCATATATTTGTATATTGTATATATCATATCATTCATTTCATGTTCTGGAAGAATATACAGAAAGTGAAATTTGATTTGGTAGATTCATTGAATTTACAAATTTAATGCAAGTCTAATTAAACCCTTCACTAAACCATTCTTAAATTTGCATTAAATTAAGGAAAATCCATTTATGTGATTTGGGGTTTATATATATATACACAAATATGCTAAGATATTTGATATTGTGAAATCCTTCCATTTGTGTATGCATAATTTTTTGCATAGATGTATCATAAACCATATGCAATATATGAACATACAACCATGATTACAATAAATGAATACAACTAAATGTATTGCAAATTCGATTTAATTAATGCTTGCAATAAAGTGCTAAATTAGTACAACCAACACTGAATTAATATAAATGAATTCTCTAGCTTTCACTTGATTTCTTGAGAATGCCTTAATACATAATGTATGCCTAAATGTAGGTTACTTTGAATTTATAGACAATTGAGTTCAAATTAAGAACCACGTGTCTTTTTCATTTCAGTTACTGAAAACAAAGTAGAAGACTGTAAAAAATATTTAGATGTGGTATACTAGAAACATTATAGGGCCTAGTGAAACTTAATGAGGCACACATTTTACACTTCACATTTGTTTGCATGAGTTAGTTGTGCTTTTATTTGGTTGCATGTTCAAGACAAACAAGGATGGAATTGATTTATGAGTTTTTAGGGGGTTAAAGGAGGGTGTAGTGGAGATGAGTAGGGATCATCAAAGTCAAGAATGCGCTCAATTAAGCAAATTTTTCTAACCAATAATTTGTAAATGCACAAACACTTTGTTTGGAAACTGGACAATTGTAATGATAAATAAATGCCTTAGGGTACCTTTTTAGGTATCCAAACATTTTATGTATATATTGATATGTGCATAAATGTTATATTGTATATCATTGCTTATGTTTATGATACATCTATGCACATATACAAAATATTAATTAGACAATGTTGGTTGTATTCATGAATTTACAAATTTATTGCAAGTCTAAATTAAAATCCTCCACTAAAGCGAGTTCATTCATTTGCATTACATTGAGTTGTAATCCATTTATTGTAATTATGGTTGTCTGGATATATATATATATGTTTATGATACACCTATGCACATATAAATATACACATACATAAACAAATAAATGCCAATCTCAAAGTTGGTACCAATGCTGTGTGCTTGCATGGGTACGTGGTGCTGCATTTATTGCCCACCTCATTCTCCTCTATCTCATCCATTTGTACGCCACTATTTCAGAGATTGCTTTACCTCTGGCATTTACTCTTCCTCCTCTTAATTTGTGATTTTGAGCATCATTTATTTTCTGAATCTGTAGTGTTACGAGTCCTCTCTACTTCCATTTTTGCAAGCACATTTCACTTTATGTATTGTTTGAAGGGTTTCAGGTTATTTTTAGTTTATCAGGCTTGCAGTCACATTGCCTGTATAAAACCCTCACACTGTCCATTAATTAACAATCGTCTGGTCCTACACACTCTGAAAAGGTATGAAGGAAAGCTCATACGGAATGTTATGTCCTCTGTCCCTACTCTTTTTGGCTCTATCTTTGTCGCTCTATTCATTTGGTACTGCTAAATCTAAAGCATTCTCTTCCCCACCCCACTGGAAAAGCTGGAAAAGTCACAGCTACTAATGCTTGCTAGGTAAAGTTCTCTGGTTGCTGTGGTTACCAATACCAGTATTAATAAACACACCCATTGTATAGGTTTTTATTTTCTCAACTCTAATCTTTCATTTGAGATTCAATTGCTGTTCTCGTTTCTGATTTAATTTAGATGAGGGTTGAATTCTCAGTTTATTGCTGGGTTTTCTTGTTTTAGCATGTAGAAACCAACACATCAGAATTTAGAAAGGAGGGATGCTTGAGAGAAAGAACTCTGAAAGGGAGTGTGTGGCATGAAGCAGCTGAATGGCAGGTAAGGATATGTTTGTGTCCTTGCTTAGGCTATGAACCTTGTCAGTGTTGAAATAAATTCATCCTACCCTGTCTGTTGTTGTGCTCGTATTCTTAAATGATCCATTTACTGAGCAACTTATTTTCAACTCGTACAGCAGTCAGGGTAATTTTTGTGGCCAGTTTTGTCCATTTTTCTCCAAAACTATTTATTATAAAATGCATAAAACCTTAAGAAAAAAGGAAATTTATGTTTGTTAAATAATATTTTTCGAGTTTTGAGAGGCAAACACGTTTGATGTTGGTGTTTTCCATTATGCCTACCAATTGAATTTTCATAAATTGTTCAAGGTGTTTTTGACAAACCTATTTTGAGCATCTCCTGCAACCATGGCATTCAAAAGACGACATCTGGTTGAGGCATTTTTGTGAAAACCTTTGGTACAGGCTTGAGTATGCTGGCAAAGGTGAACTGATTGGGTTAGACACCTGTTGGTTGCATTTGGTGAAACACTGCAACATGATATTCTATGAGAAGACACTATGTTCGGTCATTTTGTCAAAAAAATTGTGAGTATTCACTAAACTTCTGCATTGGTCATGTATGTATATAAGGGAGTATTTTTCAAAAGTTTGTGTGGGGCAAATTTACATTCCCTCTTATTGATGTGGGAGTGGATTTGCTTAGCCTCTAAAAGGGCTTTCTCGGAAATGAAGGTCTGCAATGGTTGAAGATATGTAAAGTGTTTACAAGGGAGTTGTGTGTAGTAAGGAGAATGTGTAACACCTTCAACCCACCCTCTCTACATGATGCTGTGAGATTAAGATTAAGATTGGCACCGGATGGCATTGGCATTGTATGATTGTAATTGAAGTGTTGGAAATGTGTTTTTTATTCAATCTACTTTTATCCCAATGACAATGAAACACTCTCACCAGCTTCATCCTTGGAAGTGGTTTTCGTCTTGCTTTTTTAAACCATGAACTGTCTTAGCTTTTGAAGGGCAATGTTGAATGGACATCATTCATAAAAATTACAACCCTACACTCAGCCATCCACACCAAAAGTTTAAGTTGATGTGAGGTGAAGAATGCTTCTCTCCCTTTCAAATCACATACATACATAAATGCATACATATATATACATGCATGTACGTACATACATATGTATATAGATATACATACATACACATATATGCATGTACATCATGTATACATGTATGCATACATTCATTAACACATATACATATATGCATGCATGCTGCATACATGATGTACATATGCATGCATATATGTATATATGCTAAATACATGCATACATGTATAAATGATGTACATGCATATATGTATATGTCTGCATGTGCCATGTATGTATCACTCTATATCTATGTTCATGCACATATGTATACATGCACATGCATGTATGTATGTCAATGTTCATATGTATGTATGTCAATGTAATGTCCCTTTTGGGCTCAAATTTGAGGAATTTGGATTTTCCCAAAACCCTAATGGAACATTGCTGGAATTTATGACAGCCACATGTAGAAACCTGAAAGTTTATGACAGCAATCTGATTTTATGCAAAAATTAGGGCAGCGACTTGTTTTAGGTCCACAAAACCCTAAGCGACCTAGGTAAAATTCAGATTTTAGTATTTCTCACACACAAATCTTCATAAATATATCAACAACTTGAAACCCTTGATGAAATAATGCAAAATAAATGCTTCAACAACAAAATACAGACTGTTGGAATTAATTATTGTCCAAAAACAACTGAAACTTCAAAAATCCATATCTTCAAAAATACTTGGAGATACAATGCAAATGATAGCTCAAAATGACCACAAAAATGACAGCTATAAAACAAAATTAAGTTCAGATTTTTCCAACCACAGAAACCCACTGAAAAGTGATCCTGAAATCTCCAAATGGGTCGCCCAAGCTGGAAATGAGTGTGGCAGCCTCAAAAAAGCATGCCCTAGCACAGATGGAAGCCCTTATTGTTTTGAAATTATCAATATGAAGCTCGCTAGTGACTCCGGATGAAGCCACCAATGCTACAAATGAGGGTTTTCCTCCCCAAGTGTTGTGACTACGAGGGTTTTGTCCTCAATAGGATTCCATAAGGGTTTTCGTCCTCAAAGGCTGAAAATGAGAGCTCGATGCTCCAATTTCCAAAAGAGAAGTATCAAATTCCCGATGATCCTTATAAAGCCCCAACTTTTACTTTTATAGCCTTTTTCTTTCTTTTCCTTGTGGAGTGCTCCATGTGGGACTTTTTATTTCTTTTTTAACATTTACTTTTCCCACTTAAAGAGAGACAACCTCCCCTTTTAAACATTCTTTTCTATTTGAAGTTGGCACTTTGCACCTTAGCCACCAATCTACTATTTCTAGTGCTATAATTGGCAATTTGCCTTTTTACAAAAATATTACAAAGTTGAAAATAGAAAATTACAATTATAACACGAATGTACTTCCCTTATTTTCTCCCTTAAAGCCCACAAGAAGTAGAAATGGGCCCAAGGCCTTCAAGTCGAACTAGCTTGGAAAAGGGGACATTACAATCAATGTTCACATGTATGTATTTATGTATGTCTATATACATATGTATACCTGTATACGTGTACATATATGCACAAACATGCATATACACACTGCCGTTACATGAAGCTTGTCATTACACACTTACATATACATGCATATGTATGTACATTTATTTATATATCATACTTAACTAAGTCTCGGGGATTGTCATTATGTGAAGGTTGTCATTACACACTTGCATATACATACATATGTATATATCATATTTACTAAGTTTCAGGGACATGGGACAAAGTTTGTAGGACAAAAAATTCCTAGATTTTGGGGATAACATGGAGACGACTATTAAAACAAGTACCATGTAGTGGTTTATTCCTGCCAAAGATATTGTAGTTGAAATTAAACATGTTAAGTAACAATTTTGATGGGGAGGGGGAGATTTTGTTCTAAAATAAAAGCGACAAACAAACAAAAAATAAAAAAATCAATATTTAAGAAAATAAATGGGACCTTCCCTTTGAAGTTCTCCATTTCTATCGTAGGAAGGTTTGAGGCGTCACAAAATCTAGGGGTGCGTCCGCACATAACATTGTTGAAATTAAACATGTTAAGTAACAACTTTTGTTGGGAGAGGGGGAGGTTTTGTTTTAAAATAAAAACATTAGACAAACTAAAAAAATAAAAATATTATAAAAAAATGGAACCCCCTTGAAGTTCTCCATCTCCATCCTTGGAAGGTTTGAGATGTCACAAAATCTAGGGGTGCGTCCCGTGTAACATTGGTGTATATATGTTTAATGTGTATGCATGTTGATGTGTATATGATGTATATACATATATCCTGTATATGTTTATACATGTGTAGATATATATTTATACATGTACATATGTATTCACATGTATACATATTATTTTGAATTGGCAATGATCGCAAATGAGTAATGTGGGCATATACTACACAAGGCACATGGACTATTGGACATGTCTCTTTGAAATGAGCAAAAATGGCTCTTATAAGGATGTTTTGAAACTCTTCGAACTATAGTGACTTTTCTAATACCTTGATAGAGATGTAACATGTGGGAGTATACACAAGGCACCCGAACTGTTTGACAAAATGTCTTAACAAAATCTGGGTGCATGGATTACAATGATAGACTTAGGACATTTAGTTGTGCTATATGAAGAGATAGGGTATTAGCTTTTGTTAGGGTACATGCTGAAGTAATAATCTAAGTCACAAGGTTCATGTTTGTATTCGTGTTCCAAGGCTGGAAATTAAATTTGAAACAAATTTTGAAAAAATTGTGATTAAATTTGAATAATATTCTTATACATTTGTACTATTATAATATAAATCTAATATAAAATAAATACCAATGTTACTGGGGATGCATCCCATATATTTTGGTGACGCCCTAAATATTTTGGGGACTTGGAGAGGACCCCCCTATTTTTGAAAAATTAATTTTTTTTTTTTTGATGTTTTACTTTAAAAAAGTTTTATTTCAACCAAAAATATTGAATTCTAATCTCGAAAGTACCTAAAACACATTAAGTACGGTTTAAATCCCTAAATTTCATTGAATAAAGCTAAAATATTTAATTATTAATTTTAATATATTATTTTGATAGTTGTCAGCATTGCCATTCCCAAAATTTGGGAATTTTTGTCATTTCGCAAACCTCATCACTCCATCATCCTTTCCTTGAGACTTAGATAACTATGCTTAATACCAATAATTTTAATTAAAATATAAATAAATATCTAAAGCTAAATACTAGTAATAAATAACTAATGACATTAACACTAAATAGTGTAATTATATTAATTACTAAAGAAGTAAATAAATGCTAACTACACAATAACAAAGCTAGTAATTAAATATTAATTACTCAATTAAATACTAATGACTAAAATGTTAAAAAAATAAAATAAAAATAAACTAGCAATCACACTCGAGTGGTGTGATGGAGATGTTGATAGGGAGGTGTTGAAGAAGTTAAAGTTGAAGGATTGAAGGTGAAACATTGGGTGGGGGAAGAGTCGCGATGAAGAAGGGGATTGAGGGAGGAGATTTCAGGTTAGGGAATATATTGGAGATAACATAAGTGATCCTTTTTTTTTCCGATAAGTCACATATAGATCACATGTCACTTTTTCTTACCATCGCCACATCATTTATTTAATGCAATGTTTGTTAAATATTTAATGTCTTAATAGCCGCCAACTTGTAAAGCCCTACTTTTTATTGGATCTACAACTTTTAGCAGATTATTGCAATCACATTTTTTTATGTGTTTTAATAATGTAAGTGTGGAAGGTGAACACCTAAAAAAATGGTAAACACAAGTGAGAACATTGTGTATTAAGAATAACATTTTACGCACATTATAAGTGTCGCACCGAAATCGCTTTTGCATTTTGTATATTGATGAGCAATTGAAAGAAACTTGAGTGAGCCGCTTCTTGGTGACGAAAGATTGTAAACAAGGTGTTTGAAATGAAAAAATTCTCCACAAGGTGAACCTAAGAGTTGCTCGACAAACATTAAGATATCCTTGTCATACATTCATGTGAGAAATCTTAGGTGGTAAGTAGTGCAATGTGGCGAGAGGGTAGAGATAGTTTTTTTGTTATAACATGTGAAAGTTAAAATTAAGGACCATTTTACAATATGATTAGTTGTCTCGGGTTCTAATGGTTATGCTTACTAGTAGAAATGTTGGCGAGTAAGCTAGGGGAGTAGCTCAGCCCGAAGCTCTCCTTTGCACATGAGCACCGAATGAAGGGAAGGACATCCACAACTCCAACAAAAATGTTGATTGATTTTTTGTGACGCTCTGTTAATTCTTAACGGAGAGGATAAGTTGGATGAGGACGACGAGTTGGAGGGCATGGTGGACAAGGAAGAAGCATGATGAACTCAGACATATGCAAGCTTCCTATCTTTAGGCGACAGTGAAGGAGAAACTGCAATGCCTTCGAGGGTGGGGAAAATGTGGACATAAGGGTCAATGCCTTGAGGCTTGCCCTCGTTGGTATGGGTCATTGTGCTCGCTTGGTAGCTTACGAAGAGCTTGAATTTGGAATTAGGTAAAGATATTTCAAAACCGTGTTGTCTCCTCTAACATATCTGTGCATTGTGCAAAAATGGTTATACTTTCCATGTTGGCAAGCCCATTCCTAGTCTCCATTGCACATTTCGGGTGTAATTGCTAGTTATAATGAAATTTTAGACTTACCTTTACCATCATGGTACATTGGAGTTGAACATGTTTGCTTGGCATGAAATCCTTTGTTGATCAAGCTTAGGGCATCATTAATCATCTTTTTTTAATTGAAAAACAATACCCATTGCAAGAAAAATTTGTTTTTATTTTCTTTAAGGCTTTTGGGTGTGTCGGTCAACATCAACAATAATACACTATAGCGGGTCTCCATTCATTGCAATATCTTGGGGATTATGATTTTGAACTTGTAAAACACAATATTGGTGTTAGTTTAAAAGTTAATAATGAAGTGGTTCATGAGATAGCGACATAGCACCAAATAGGAAGCAATATCCACTAGTTAGGAATATGAGATGGCAAAGATAAAAATGCTAGATGTCGGGCGGTGTCTTTTTCACGGTAACAAGAGGGACTCATACTACTCCAAAAGAGGAAATTATTTATATGTGGATAGACAAGATGACCTCTCCATGGTTTACACAGGGTTAGTTATTTCCAACCAATTCTGGAATTTCACGTTCCTTATTACATGTCATAATAAAATTAGGTGAAGGTCCAGAAAATTATATGGATGCCACATGATGTTGAAAATTTAATATGCACGTCACAATAATTTTCTATTCTAATTATTAAAAACACTTTAAATAATTTATATTTCACATTTCAGAGATTTAAAAGTGATAAACGGGGTTTTTAATCCTAAATTTTAAAATGAAATACAAAATTATAAAATTAAATGTATAACATTTTAAGGTATTTAACATAATATAAACATTATAAAGTGGCTTGCACAATAATGCATTTGAGGCTAAATTGTAGTGTCCAAAAGAGGATTAGTTGATGAAATAAAATTAGTATGCAATACGACTCTTTTTAGTAAAAAATATTGCAGTATTAATATCATCCATTTTTGATGACCAACTAGTGTCATTCTTGCATTACTCGAGTTAATATATTAGCAATTGCATGTGTACAATGCAATGTGACGCTTTAACGGTATAAGTTATTTGATTTATTGGGATATGTTAAACATTGAAAGGTTCTATTTGTACATTTCAAATTTGTTACAAATTCATACATATACATTTGCAAATCTTATATGATGAGTGGTAGCCTTTTGTGGACAATTTTATTTGCACTAAACATGAATACATTTGCTGCCCCTTGAACAGGACTGCCGCTTTGAATACAAGTAGTGTTGAGTAAAGTAGTAGTGGAGGTGCTATTAAAGTAGAGACTAGTATTTACGATGGGTTGTTTTGGTTAAGTGAAATTAGTCTTGACTCCTCCTTTCTTCTTGTTCCAAGTGTAGATGTGTGCGCCATTTTTGAGTACCTTTCATGTGGTTTGAAATGACCGGGGACTGTGAGGATATTGGGAGGATCCTGTAGATGTAAATCACTCAGACTAATCGTACATGACCATGCCTTGAATGTGTGTCCCGACTCCCAACAATCCCAAATCATTTTTTTCATTAAATGTTGGCAACAAAACTACCTACGCAAGTTACTTACCCCTTTACTTAAATCTCTTGTATCATGACTAGGCTTCACAAATTTTGGTGTTCATTGCGCATCACGAGTATGTTGTGGTCTTCTTTCAATGCGCTTATTAAGATGGCAATTACTATTTTTAGGAACCTAGCAGAGCAGTCCTACCTATTATAGTTGAACAGAGTGTTCATTTTGCATTGAAAGAAATGCAATTAAGCAACCAACTGCCGACTGTTACCTGGAACAGAACAATCTTGATTCAAGTTAATATATATACCCACACCAGTCTTAAGTCATGTAAGAGTTCAATCCTACAACTAAGAAGAACTTTTAACATCCACGAGGCTAGTTGCACTTCTGTTCGAGTACTAACAAATTTTAAAAATTGGTTACAAATTTCACTTCAATCCCCAACTACTGTCATTCTTGACTTCACAAAATTAATACAATAATCAACTACTATACCTTTTTTTGTTATATCAGTTCAATCCTCCAACCAGGTGGAAGTTCATCACAAGATTAATACTGGACCTACATTTATGCTTTTCCATGTCAACATGACTGGGATCATGCAAGCAAAGCATTTAAAGAGAACACAAACCCAATAAGCATATTATTCTTGTCATTTATCTGTAATTATATCTACAATTAAGTTTATCTTGGTCTGAACTACACACGATGCTCTCCGTCAATGTAGCAAAAATTATATCAACACGAGCTTGCTTGATGTCATTTGATCCATAGTTACGAGACACGGGGACGGGGATTTCAGCGGGACAGGGGGACGGAGTTTCGGGACGGCAAAAATTTCTAAATTTTGGGGACGGCGGGGGGACGGCTAATTAAAAAATATATAAATATTTAAAATATAAAGATATAGTGACTAAATTATATAAATAAGCTGAAATAAAACCATTTGAGATTTAAATAAGGTGAAACTTGAACTCATAAACATCAAATACATTCCTTAATACTCATGATTCTTTCGTTAAGTTTGCAAGAAGTTGCTTGGTCCAAAAAGGTGCAAAAATTGATTTTATGAAAATAAGAAAAATATTGCCATCAATGCATAGAGCTCAAGAAAATATGCACGTTTAGAGAAAACGACACAGAAACTCGAGCCACGAATGAAAGTTATGGCACATGCAAGTTTTTTTACTACATCTTCCGGACCCTTTCCAAAAATGGCAAATTTTTTTCTTTCCTTGTGATTTTTTCAGCAAAAATGAAAAAATGCCAAAAAAGGAAATAAAATCATGGGGACGTCGGGCGTCCCCCACGCTTCCCACGCCCCCCACGCCCCACGTCCCCACCACGTTTCCCACGCCCCCCACGTTTCCCGTCCCGGGGCGTTTTCCAACGCCCCCGGGACGTTTCTAGAAAAAAAGGAAGCGTGGGGAAACGCTTTGATCCCGCTGCGTCCCGGGACTATTTTTCGTGTGATTTGATCCAACTATTTTTCTTGTGGAGCCTTATACAATTAGAGCAGTCAGCAACATAAGAGTGTACTACTACTAGTATCGGAAGTGGATTGATTTAGCTTTGATGAAAACATTCCTCTTGGGCAAGTGGAAAAGGAACAAAATGCCCAAAAGCCAATTTTGCCCCTTCAAAAGAAATTCGGGCACACTTTTATCTGTTTTAAGGGTTCTGAGTGGACTGAATTAATATGAAAAATTCTGGGCTGTTAAGGAAAAATCTTGGTTGTTTCAGTTTTATAATTTTTTCTTTTGAGAAGTGACAAATTTGGGAAGATATTTTGACATATATATAGAAGGTCCGATTAAAATATTTTCCATATCGAGGAGAAAACAAGGAGAGAATCTTTTGGGGGTGGATATGATGAAATTAAGTATTGAGTAGAGGAGATGCACCAATAGACGAACACCCTAGCTTTGCACATGTAAAAGGGCCATGTAGGTACATAAAATAACACCATTAAGTAGCATATGACCCAAAGGTATGCCCATTATAGTTTAGTGTGTGCAATTGAGGGAAATGCAATAGTTGAGCATGGGTGACCAATAAATGAACATCTCACATGTCATGACATGATTGGCCCTTACACACTAGTAATTGGTACAAATTGCATATCTATTGGTCCCATTTTATTTTTATATTTGGACATTCAATCACAATAAATGTTCATCTTTTGATACATTCTCATTAATTGATGCCTTTCCTCTAACATGAGTCCACTTAATCGAAAATAGTATTGAGCTTAAGAATAACGTTGTATTGTGTTTTCTTTTAGCCATATGGAGGGGTTGCTCAATAAGTGCCGTTAACTTGTCTCTGTCGGTTCTAGGTTGCTGACAACTAGTCCATACACGTCTGAAATAAATGGAAAATTTTGAGAAAATATGGGAAAAAGGGATTTGCTATTTTTTAACTTTTATTTTTAAGGTGTTAAGGTTTTCGATTGAACGGCGTTTAATTTGTTAGATAAGACAAAGACATGAATGAAAAGTTCGAAAGAAAAAGGTGGGAATTAAATACTTGTGTGTTGCACACCTCTTCCATGGCTCAGATTGTTCCTACCCAAATAATATCTGCTAGGGGAAAGACACCAATTAACGAACATGTATCAAAAGATGAACATTTATTGGTCAACCATGCTCAACTATTGGTGCATCTACCTATTGTACCTTTTGTGAATAGTTGTACTATCTTATATATTGGTAATATAGGAGCTTTTTCATCAAAAAAGTAAAGTTATGCATTTCCCTCTAATTGATAAGACTAAACTAAAATGGGCATAACTTTGGGTCATATGCTACAAAATAATGTAATTTTTATGTACCAACAAGGCACCTACATGGCCCTTTTACATGTGCAAAGTTAGGGTGCTCATATATTAGTGCATTTTCTCTATCTGTGCTCCACTTTATCGTCTCGGTCTTGCTTGCATTATTCACGTCAATACAATTTGCATTTTAAAGGGAAAAGGATAAAAATGGGGAAAATCCAATAGGTTCCAAGTTTGAAACCCAACTGCAATTCTTGCTTGTTGTAGCACTTTGTAGCCCTCCTTTTTAGTTTTAAGCTCCAGCAATTGCAGGGAAAACAGCGATGCGTGAACAATCATCGATAATCGAGCCCCTCCAGTAGTTGGTCATATGAGCCACAGGGAGATTTATCTGCTAGATTGAAAGTTTTAGATTATGATTCCATATGATTTCTTGTGTTGTTAAAAGCAAATCACTTGCTGATTTACAAGGAGGGATTTCTACTTATAAAACCATCAAAGTGTACCGTGTAATGTCCAGGTCTAAAAGAAATTCCTTGTTTTATTAATTTAAGATCTGATGTACTTACTCTAGGTTGAGCAGCTGATTTCTTGCCAATTCTAGCCATGGAATTCGTGAAGAAAAGAATCTGTATATAAATGGCAAAGTTTTGAACTTCAAGCATGTTGGATCTAAACATGGTCCCAATGAGAGCTAACACGGTGAAAAATGGTGTCCGTGAAAAAGACTGCAAGCGATGATTTTATAAAGCAGAGGTGGCAACACAGATTTCAAAATGTATTTCCTAATGCAAGTTGCACCGCCATGTGGATGGCTCCGGCTCCGATTGATCCATAGGGATCCAAAACACATCACTTCATCAGTTCCATCAGCACCAAGAAGAAGAAACAAGAAAAATGAATAAAATGAGGTAAACGGAGGTTCTGGAAGGAACCGCCGCTGCTGCTTGAGCAAGCGGTCCCTGTGACCGCTTGATTTGCTCAGGCGGCGGTCTTGGCACTTTAGAACAGAAAAGAAGAATGGAGCATGAATGGACGTGAATTTGAAGCGCCCAGCCGTGTCTCTTCCCTTCCATGCCCCTTCACATCCTCCAGTGCACAGGAGGACATGGGAAGGCCTATAAATGCATGAAAGGAGCAAGAGGATAGACATTCGAAGGTGAATCAATCATTCGAAGATCCTAGAGAGATCGAGAAGCGTAGAGAGTAATGAGAGCAGTGAGCAAAGATCTTCAGTGCTGGAGTGGAATTTGTAGGAGAAAGGTGTAGAAACAGAGCAAGCAAGTAATTGGAGAGAAGGTTTACATTGTTGCTTCTTTTCATACTTATTGTAATCTGTAATTGTCTATATTAGACCAATAAAAGTGGGAAGAAAGAGTAGTTGCCCTTCCCGACTGGTTTTCCTCCTTGGAGGTTTCCAGGATAAAATTGTTGGTGTTGAAGTTGTTTTATTTCCTTCTCTGCAATTTCTTTTCTATAGCACTAGAAAATCAGTCACGAAGCTCTAATTTTTCAAGCTAAACTGTCATTTTCCAAAGTTGAAAGTAGGACAACATAATTGTGTGATTCGTAGAGTTCCAAAGTAGAAGTTTACGGATCACCGATTCAGCTGTGTGCCATCAGTATTTCAACACAAAATTCAACCGCAACTGTCAATCGCCTGAAACATGTGAGAGCTGGGCATCCTTATTCTGCTAGTAAGGCTGCGGTCTCATGCAAGGGGTAAGCTAAAAATTTTGAGCAGGTGCGGGAGAGAAAAAATAAGATATTTTTGCATTAATAGGGTCCCATGATTTTTTATTTTTCTCTGCTGAGACAAAATAGGAGTCTTTAGCATTAGCAAAAGTATGGTCCCATGAATCTCAAATAAACTATTGGAAGGAAAAATAAGGAGGGAAGTTTAAACATAAATGCCAAGTGTCAAAAAAACTCCCTAAAATTTTTAAGCAGCAAATTTTTTTGTGTGCCCCCAATTGCTTTATGGGGCTGGAAATCCTCTCCCTAAAATGTAGCTGCTTAGAAATTTTAGGAGCTTTGTTGGATTTTAGCAGCAGCGATTAATTTTTTTACATGAGACCACATTTACCAAATAAATAGAAGCACTAGCCCCAGCATGGGACCACACACGATGCCTATTGGCAATATTAAAAGCAAAACCTAAAGTTAATAATGTTAAAAGCATAAGCTAAATACTGGCTGCAACATCACTACAATGGGAAATGGGGACAGAAGCCACCAGATTCTATAGTTGGCACAATCATTTCTAGAAACCAAATTTCAGATAAATGCTGTAAAAGCTTCTATTTCCAGCAGTCTTCTTACCCTACAAATACTCTCAGCTGTCTTCACAGTCGAGCAGTTGCTTCTCAGAGATACGCATGCTCATGGCTTTGTAGGCTTACAATTGACGGGGATTATACAACTCTTTGCAGCTGAAGGGATTAGTTTATACAGTACGGTAGTTGTAAAAAATCAAAAGCCCTAATCATAGCCACCCTGAAATCTAAAAAATCGGAAGCACTAACCGTAGCTGATGATTTTTATACGATTTATTAATTTATAGTAGCTGAAATTTGAAGGTTTTTAAGGTTTTGATCTAATTCGAAAACAAAAATAAATCCATATGAGGTTCTTGGCAAGTTTACACAATTTTATTGAATTCAGTTTTAAATAGCTGAATTTCAATTTCTTAAAATTAAAATCAGCGATTTCCATGACTTAGGTAATAATAACTTTAACATGTTTTGACTCTTGTTATCATTGCATTACTTTACCTAACGTCATCTTGCGATTTATCTCAACTGAGATTACATTATGGTATGGCAACATTGCATTTTAGTCATTACTCAATTGACCTCCACGAGCCCTTAACCTGGTGACATTTTCCCTCATGCATTTATGTTAAAATGTCATTAGGTTAATGACAATTCATGAAGGTCATTTGGGTATTGACTAAAAATCACAGGAATGAAAAATCTCGCAAAATTCAATAATCCAATTAAATCTCGTGGAAAGCCATCAACTTAGTATAAAATTCAAGGTTACTACATTATGATATTTGTCATATGTTGTAGTTGCAAACACCCTATGTATGCAAAATGTGGGAGCATATGGAAGGTATGTGAACTATTTGACAAAATGTCTCAATAAAATGTAGCAATGTTGGTAACAATGAAGCCTTGAAAAAAAAATGCTTTAAGAAAATACTGCTGCTTAGCCCAATTTGAAACGCACAAGTTACATCTGGATCTTATGCATGAGTAACTGACTACTGTTGGTCTGACATGGTGCACCTCATTGTAGTGCCAGATTATATTCAGAGATTGCTTTACATGGCATTGTCAGTAATCTCTATAAGAACATTACCCTTTTTTGAAATGATGGAACTGATTAGCATCTCCCATAACAATTTGTCTTGCAATAATCTTGGAGATAAAGTTGGTTGCAGTGTGGCAGTCAACACATACATGGAGGTTCTTGACAACTCCAATAGTTGTCACAGGGGCATGATTTAACAATGCAAATGCAATTTCCAATTTCTCACTATGGTGGTAGAGGAATAATTCTTTTTTCTCCTTGTCCATGTCATACGGTACATGTTCTGAATCTGAAAAATATCCTGCTGCCTTCATCTTCAAAGACATTTTCTCCAACTTTGCATAGATCTTCTGTGTCTGTGGGTGTGAGCTATCTCCTACACATAAAGCATGCACCATTTTATGGCCTTTAATCCAACTACATCCAGTTATCTTTTTAATTCCTCCATCTGTTGTCAATTTCCTTACCATTTGAACCTCACCTAACTTGTGCACTTCTGCATAGATGTTTGACAGAAGAACATAAGTTGCAGCATTTTGAGGATCCAGCTCGAAAAGAAGAGTTGCTGTAAATAATCATAACCTGATATTCTTATGTGTGCTACAACGGTACCAAACAAACATATCCACACAACCCCCACAGATTTATTGGCATGTTGATGATAAAGTTTAGAGTTTCCTCAAGATAGCCAGCACGGCCAAGAATATCAACCAAGCAGACATAATATTCAATTCTAGGTGGAATGCTATAAGCGGCACTCATGCCACTAAAGTATTTACAGCCCTCGTGCATAAAACCTGCATGGTTGCATGCTAATAAAACAAAAATGAAGCTTACATGGTCAGGTTGTGTTCCATTAGACCACATCTCTTTGAGGTGGTTTGTCAAACAGTTGACTTGTCTTGTGTATGCTTCCACATTTTGCATACATGTCTACTAGGGCACTTGCAACTACGTCTGACAAAATCCGCTTCCATTATGCTTAGGTGATTGTCCATGCCCTGCTCTAAAACTCCCATTTTGACACAGGCTGGGAGGATTCTGGCAAAGGTTGTGGAGGCTGGTTTTACACCTGCCAATTGCATTTGCTTGAAAGGTTCCAAGGCCTTGAAAGTTTACATGGTCACGGTGTGTTGCTACTGTGTTCCATTAGACCACATCTCTTTGAGGTGTTTTGTCGAACAGTTGTCTTGTGTATGCTTCCACATTTTGCATACATGTCTACTAGGGCACTTGCAACTACATCTGACAAAATCTGCTTCCATTATGCTTAAATGATTGTCCATGCCCTGCTCTAAAACTCCCATTTTGACACAGGCTGGGAGGATGCTGGCAAAGGTTGTGGAGTCTGGTTTTACACCTGCCAATTGCATTTGCTTGAAAGGTTCCAAGGCCTTGAAAGTTTACATGGTCGGGGTGTGTTGCTACTGTGTTCCATTAGACCACATCTCTTTGAGGTGTTTTGTCGAACAGTTGTCTTGTGTATGCTTCTACATTTTGCATACATGTCTACTAGGGCACTTGCAACTACATCTTAGAAAACCACTTCCATTATGCTTAGATGATTGTCAATGCCCTGCTCTAAATCTCCCATTTTGACAGAGGCTGGGAGGATGCTGGTAAAGGTTGTGGAGTCTGGTTTTACACCTGGCAATTGCATTTGCTTGAAAGTTTCCAAGGCCTTTCAACAAAACCATTTTTTGCATATCCTGTTATCATTGCAGTCGATGACACCACATTTCTCTCAGGTATTTTGTCGAACAGTTAACATGCTTCCACATTTTGCATACATATCTACCAGGGCACTTGCAACCAAAACAATTGACAAAAATCCCTTCACCATAATGCTTTGGCAGATGTCCACACCCTTTTTCAAAGCTCCTATTTTGGCACAGGCTGGGAATATGCTAGCAAAGGTTAATTGATCAGATTGGACACCTGTTGGTTGCATTTGGTGAAACAGTGTCAATGCTTTGTAAGGATGCTCATGTCTTTTGTTAGCTGATGAAATTAGAGGGCAAGGTGCCCACGAGTCCAACATTGTGGAACTGAATCTCTGGGTCACCCTCTCCAGTGATGACCCACATCCAAAGCGATTCTTCACATGTCCTCTGCTAACCCCCTCTTCATTACACAAGCTGCTGCTGTCCTCATGCAAATTCAAACCCCTCTTGTAAAATGCCTCAACAGACACCCTGGGTAGTGACAATCCTCCCTCCACGTCAACTTTAAAAATAAACAAAGATTAATTAAATCTCACAAATAATGAGAGCAACCACGTTAACTTCAAAAACAAACAAAAGATAAATAAAACCTCATAAATAAAGAAGTCAACCTTTATGTCCAGAGTTTGAATCCTTGGAAAGCTGGAATCTTTATTTGAGTAGAATAAATGAGGAATGATCTGGTGATATTACACAGCAGTATTGCCAGTACCCAAATTGAATGGCATACCTTACTATAAATCTCTGATCAAAGCACATACTCATTGTGTATCTCCTTCCTGCAAATTACATAATTCTTGTCCACCATCCCATAGAAAAATGGTTTCTTCTTTTGTAAGGTCCAAAGAAAGCATGTTGGTGAAAGAAAGCTGAGTGCTTAATTATGAACATAAGAGGGCAGAGAGTGTGGAGAATTCATACATTTTAATGGTGCCCTTTAGGTTGGGATGTCTTCAAAATGCCGTGCAAGTCCTTTGCAGCATTGATATTCATGTACAATGCTGCAAGTTTTTTCAGGATCCCCGCTTTTGGATTCGGCACACACAGTGTGATCCTATGCTATCAACGAAAGATAGAGGGATATGCATCAGGAAGCAGTAGAGATGCCTAAGATGACAGGTGTGCAGCGAAACTGCTTTCAGCGTGATATCAAATCCACACATACCAAGCCTGTGCCACTTTCGGATACTGATAAATTCAGATGCAAAATGCTGATTGACGGAAAAAGCTGATGGAAAGGTGCCGAAAAAGTAGCCACTGGAAAGGCTCGACTCTTTTCAGAAGTCTCTTCCCACAATAAGACGCCTGTGGTGTAACTAGCAATTGCACATGAAATGCAAATTATGTCGGAGAGGATAACAATGTTAAGTTTGTTGGAGTTGTAAACTGCAGCGAAAAATGTACTACAACTACAACATTTGGCAAAAACACCTCTTTTGCCTTGATGGATGTCCATACCCTGTTGCAAAGCTCTTGTTTTGCCACAACATGTGAGTATGCTAGCAAAGGTGAGTTGATCAGGTTAAATATTTGTTTGTTGCATTTGGCGAAACAGTCTCAATGGCTCTTGAGGATGACCGTGGCAAAATCTGGTCAAGCATCTTTCCATTTATTTTAAGTGTTCCTCACCTTTTGTTTTCAACCCTTTGGCCACTTCCTCCTCCAGCTTTTCATTTCATACATATGCAGGTTTCGTGAAAACAATTCAATGTAACGTCCATGCTATCATAAAACAGGTTTTTGACAGATACCCCAACAGTGTATATAAGCAATCATTTGCATTGCTCTCTATGTGTGGTCTAGATTGCCAAATACTCAAAACTAAACAAAAAACCTTTCTAGAAATTGAGAATAATCAAGCACATGGCACATTATTATAGTGCAAGCCTTTTTTTTAGATTGCTTCATTTAGCATCACCAATAATCTCCACAAGAACATTTTCCCTTTTTAAAATGAGGGAAATGGTTCTCATTTCTCACAACAATTTTTCATGCAACAATCTTGGAGATAATTTTCATTGCAGTGTGGCAATGAAACATACCCGAAGGTTCTTGATAATTGTAATAGTTGTTCCAGGGGGTGTTTAACCAACTAAATGCAGTTGCCAACTTTTCACTATGGCTTTTTCAGAAATAATTCTTTTCATCCACTTCCACATCATTAAGTAAATGTCTTTAATCTGAAAAATAACATGTTGCCTTCGTCTCCCAAGCCAATTTCTCCAACTTTGCATAAATGTCCTCTGTCTGTAGATGTGATCTGTGATCTTTGATCTGTCTCCTGGCCTTCAATCCAACTACATCCAGGGATCTTGTTATTTCCTCAATCTTTCATCAATCTCCGTATCATTTGAGCCGCACCTTATCTGCCCACTTCTGCATAAATGATTGAGAGAAGAACATAAGTTGCATCATTTTTAGGATCCAAATCAAAATGCATTGTGGCTGTAAATACTCCTAAGCCTATATTCATATGTGATCTACAGGCACCAAGAAAACACTTCCACATAACCACCACAGGTTTAACTGGCATCTTAATAATAAAGTTTAGGGTGTCCTCAAGATAGCCAGCACGGGCAAGAAGGTCAACCATGCACACATAATGATCAATTGCAGGTGTAATGCAATAAGGGTTGCTCATGTGATTGAAGTATGTACCCTCATCCACTAAACCTGCATGGCTGCATGCACATAGAACACAAGCAAAGGTTGTGGAATTTGGCTTTACACCTGCCAATTGCATTTTCTTGAAAGTTTCTAAAGCCTTTTAACGAACCCATTTTGTACATATCCCACAATCAGTGCTGTTGACATTGTCCATGAAACCATGTTTTTTTGATGCATTCTGTCAAACAGTTCATGTGCCTTGTGTAAGGTTCCACATTTTGCATACATGTCTACCAGAGCATTTGCAACTACAACATCTGACAAAATTCCTCTATCTTTTATGCTTTGATGGATGTCCATACCTTGTTCCAGAGCTCGTATTTTGGCACAGGCCGGGAGTACGCTGGCAAATGTAAACTGATCGGGTTGGAGACCTGTTTGTTGCATACTGTGAAACAGTGTGACTGTCTCGTGAGGAAACCCATGTCTTCTGTACGCTGCCATAATCGTATTCCATGAGAAGCTGTCTCATTCTTTCATTTGGTCAAACACTTTATGGGCATCCATCAAACTTCTGCACTTAACATACATGTAAAGACATTATAGATATTTTCACAAACAGGGCAATTTAAAATAAGTGATCGGGAAAGTACAGACAGACGTGAACAGTAGGCGGAGTAGACAGCCGGAATGGCTAATCCGGGAAAAGCTACTGGAATTTGACAGTTTCCAGTAAGGGTTTGCCCATTGAGGATGCCTTCCGCAAATAAGTGTGTGTATACTTATGTACATATATATACATTTATATGTGTGTGTATATGTATGTATACATATATTATATAAATACATTTATATGTGTGTGTATATGTATGTACTATATATACATATATAAATATTTATAATTAAAAAGGTTTTGCTGGGACAACTCTTATGTTGCCCTTTATTCAAAAAGTAAAAGATAAACCTTATTTTGTTATAGAGGGTAATTTTCTGTAACTATTCTCTTAATGGCAATATAACTTTAAGGGGATGTTAAGGTTACAAATTTGAACCCTGCTTAGAACCTGAATCGTTTTACATGTAAGTGTAAATCCACACTAAAAGTCCAAAACAAGGTCCTGAAGAATATTTTCCAACGTGGCATATTAATTTATGCCTGTAGATAGATGAGATAATGATTGCATGGATGAAAACAATGAAATCATAAATTAAGATAGTCAAGCAAAGCTTAGAAATTTTATTTTGAAATTGGACACAGAAACAATCATTTAAACATGTAGGAGCACTTTTGTAGGTCCAATTTGGCCTGAACATAGAAGCAGATATACTTTTATAGGTTCTATACTATGGACCAATTTTGCCTGACGAGGGTAAAAGTCATCTCATCTTATAAGTAGCAGTGGCTTCATCTATGCTTCCTAACGGTCTTAACCGCCTTTCTTCTACTATTCTGTGTTCTTAAGTCATCTCTAAAAGGGATGCCTACCTTGGGAGACATGTTCTGTGTCTGATTTCAACTGTAAGTTTTCCAATCTTTGACCACAACTTGTCAAGTCTTTCTACCATCATACTATTTTCTCATTCAGATTTAATAAAATCATGAATTAAATATTTTTTTGTTTTTTCTTATTTTAATTTTGTTAATCGCTATTCCGGAGGACTAAGCAGACGACATTGAAATATGACTGAATGAGCAGCCAATGCTTTATTTGGCTAAAGTGTCCCTTTTTGAATGCTTCCATCAAATGGCACATTGAATTTTTTGCTTCAAGGAAGCTTTTTGTTTGAATATTGTCAAGGTGAGCCTAACACCTATCCCATCACCATGCAGGCACCTTTACCATATAGAGAATGTTGGTAGAGCAACTTTAGTAAGAGGCACCTTTACCATATATAGAATGTTGGCAGAGCAATTGTAGTAAGAGGCTGAAATCCCCGGACCAGCTTTGGGTTGGGGTTTGGGTCTGGCGGGGGATTCTTCTTTGTACTGTTGAATAAAAAAACAGTCAAAAGTGAGGAAAAAAAAACTCTGATGGCTCGCCAAAAGGAGCACTCGTTGATGAAGATATTTTCTAAAAGATGGAGGTACAAACAAAGTAATAAAGAAAAAGGACTAGGCTGTCACTGAAAGGTTTTAAAAGAAAATATTTTATGGTTATTTCCATTATTTAATTGAGGCAATGGGAGGAAACAAATCAAGTAATCTTCATACTGATACATGATAATATACTATCTGATATATGCTACGGAAGTTACATCTCGACGTAAAATTGGTACATTTTATCTGATGAACTGTTGACTGCATAATTGTTGATTAGCACAATTGCAGTCTCCTGTGATTATTAATGTTTCATCAAGTATTATCTTCTAGTTGCTTTTTATTTATTGAGCATGTTTGAAAGTAGGACATCGACCATAGTTTCTTTTTGTTGTCTATTTGTGGGCAAGGACTTCATCAAATTTTTATCTTCCTATCTTTTGATAAACATAAGCCGGCATATGAAACCATCACAGAAATTATGTTTGTTTGTGAAATAAAACATGCAAACATACTTTTAAGTTGTAACTAGGGGGAAAACCAATGAGTGAATGTGCTTTACAAAAAAAAAAGTAAAATTACTGAATATTGTAATATGTCCCAAGACTGGAAACAAAAAACCAAAATACCAATGGTTGAATATTGTAAGACATGTTTGTTTATGTTCCTCAGCATTATTTACCAGAAAAAAACATACTCGTGTATGTTGTATCTAGGATTATCGAATATTATTAGACATGTTTGCATGTGTCCCAAGAGTGGAAACTGAAAACCAAAAGCTTTCTCTAAAGCATTGATGGTCTCATTGGACATTTATTACAATGAAAAGAAACCCATTAGAGGACCAGCTACCATGCAGCCTTTGTTGCCTGTTGTATGCCAAAAAGAAGATAATGTTTTGGAGTCCTAATATCCTTTTATTAGTTTAAAAGGTCTTAATAAACTTCAATTGTGATTTTTTTATTTGATGCAAATCACAACTCATTCTAACGTTCTAAGTTTCTAACCACGATCTAATTAGATTCCATGCTTTTGTTGGAGACAACAACGGCAACCAAATCCAATTTCATGGTTATAAAATCTTTTATTTTAAGGTTTTTCCTCCGACATCTGAACCACAATAAATGATAAGCAAAGTCCACATGCTCTGTACAACTTGTTAAACCAAATTAAGCTGGGGTCTGCATTTAGAATGAGGAATCAATATCATTTTTTAAAAGGATATTACCTCTGAACTGACCTTTTACAATCGTTGATTGGGCAGCTTTAAACCATCATAATAGGAGTTAAGACATTACCAACACTTCATCACTTGGGCTGCCACTTATGAGGAGTGTTGATATAAAATAACCAAAACTGATGGTAGAAACAATATTTGTGATCATCAATAGTAGAAACCACATTTGTGATTTTCAAGATTTTGTGCTGTAATTTTTTTTTTTTTGTTGATATTTAAGGAACACGAGAATTTATTATTACTATATAATTTTTAAGTTAACATTAATTTAAAAATATTATTTATATCTCTAATATTTAATATAGTTTATTCATAAAATAACCCAATTATTGAGAAGAAAACATTGTTTAAAAATTTGGATAAATATTAATTTTTAAAGTTAAATTATATTTTAATTTGCCACAATAGATGAAATTAACCACCAAACAAATATTAGCCCTAAAAGCTAAAACTTTGTTAGGGTCCATCTTCACCAAATTTATAGCTCGAGTTGTCTTTGTAGCATTTGTGTATGTATAATCATTATATCTCTCATCTCTAACTAGTAATGGTCTATTGTTCCTTTGTATACACATTATATATGTAAATGACATCGTCAATTTTTGTGTCATTTGCATGATCAATTATTCGAATAACACTATTTGACTACGTATGTTACAGCAAGAAAATATTTGAGAATTACGAATTTTGTTTATGAATATAAATCAAAACAACAAAAAAATTTACAACCAAAACTCCATGGATATTTCGATAAATTTGGATCATCTATTGTGAAATAACAATTTGAAGGGAATAACCATCCATTGTGAAATTATACAACTCTAATAAGACACGTGCTCAAAGAAAAATGATTTTGAGTTATTTAAGGGTAATGGAACCAAGTCATATCATTAATAAACTCAAACATTTACTTGATTCAAAAGGTGAAGGTTTAATATGGGTAAAAGAGCATGTCAATGTGCATAGTGTTTTGGCTCATGGCTATTGTTCAAAGAATACTTTGACTTGAGCCCATGTGAAATACCAATAGCTTGAAGAAGGGCGCCGAATGGTGGATGTGTATGGATTTGATATTCATAAACAAGATTACCACTAAAGTACAAATTTCCATCTTTTGTGCATGGATGATAGTAAGGATTGTTTGAGTGGTGTGAAGTATTTTAGCAAGATTGATTTAAAGAGCGGTTACCATCAAATTCACCACATTAGAGGGAGACAAATGGAAGATTGTGTTTAAGACACAAGAAGGGTTGTATGAGTAGTTGGTTGTGTCGTTTGGATTGAGCAACACACATTGAGTACCTTTATGAGGTTGATGAATAAAGTCCATAAATTAGTTTGGTTTGATTTGTTGCATATTAGATGAATGTTGTAGTGGTTATGTGAGGAGAAGTTGAATATTAATTTGAAGAAATCTAGATTAACGCAAAAAGAATTGGTGTATTCAAGATTTGTGGTTTCAATGAAGATTTAAAGATGGATCTAGAGAAGGTCAAGAAATTGTGGATTGACCATCATTGCGTAGTGTTTTGAAACACAATGATCATGGGTTGGCTAGCTTTTACCGCAAGTTCATAAGGGATTTGAATTGATGGTGTAGGCCTATCACAAAGTCATGTGAGGAGATAAGAGAAGTTTTGTCTAGAGCTAGTGTGTAGAGGACAATTTTTAGGAATTGAAATTGGAGGTGACTAAACAATTACGTCGGCATTGCTTGATTTTGTTCCAAGTGAATTGTGATGCTACCTTTGGTTTAGCCATTGGTACAAAGTCAAGAAGGAGACCAATAGTGTATTTTAGTGAAAATTTGAATGATGCGAAGAGAAAATATAACATGTATGATCATCGATTCTATGTAAATTGTGCGCTCAAGAAGTGGAGGCATTACATGTTGCCAAAAGAATTTGTGCTATTTATTGATCTTCAAGCAATGCGGTTTATCAACAATCTATGGAAGTTGAATCAAAGGCATATGAAATGGGTAGGGCTATACTTTTGTGTTGAAACATAAGAGTTGAAAGTCTAATAAGGTTGTTGACACACTAAGTAGGTGTACTATATTGTTGGTTGAGATGAAATGAGAGTAGTGGGTTTTGAATTCATGGAGTTGTATGCACATGATGAAGACTTTGGCGAAGCATTGAGAGCATACAACACTGTAGTGTTGATTACACACCACCGAATTGTTTTGCGCATGTAAGAAGGCCTATTGTTTAAGCGAAACTAATTGCACGCTCCAAGAGGATCAACGAGGGATAATTTGTTGAAAGAGAAGCACAATAATGGATTACTAGGACATTTTGGTTTGGATAGACGTTAGTGCAACTAAGAGAGTTACTTTTGGCCACTAACGCTTGTAGATGTGCTGGAGTTTGTGTAAGAATGTAGTGTGTGCTAGTTGGCTAAGGGAAGATATGAGAACACATGGTTGTTTCAGCGTTTTCCCATTCCAGAAAAGCCATGGGAGGATATCAATATGGACTTTGGTTTGGCTTTCCCTAGGATGCAAAAGGGAGATAATTCCATCTATGTTCTAGTGGATGGATTATCTAAGATAACACATTTTTGTAGTTACGAAATCACACACTTTCTATGTACATCAAGCCTCTAAGTATGTCGTTTTATGCATGCTTCTTAAGTGAGAAAATTAGACATTAACGTGTGTTTCTTTGTTACATTGCTTTATCCTTTTACATTATTTTTATTTGCTTTTTTGGAATGACCACTTTACTTTTAGACATTGGACAACATATAGCCTAGCTATGTATTTTTTGTTATATCCTTTGAGCATCCCGAGATAGTGCCACCCATTAGGGACAAGAGCCCCAGTGCGCTATCTTTGTCTCCTTTGGGCGCATGCCCTTTCCCTCCTTTTCTTGATTTTCAAATGCAACATCCTTGGTACATTTTTCTAAATCTTTCTTATTACTTTGGGTTGACTTTTCTTTTTAATGACAAAGTTCAAACAAAAGTTATATATATATATATATATATATATATATATATATATATATATATATATATATATATATGACTTACCATTATTAGGGGTTAGACAATTTGGGGCTAATACTTACTATCTACTACTTGGGCAAAGAGAAACATTTAAAGATTGCATTTGAGTCACATCATTCATCGCATATGAATAGTTATTTCCGAATTCCATCTCACACATCTTGGGGGTAAAGTGGTTGTAGCTCCATGTCTTGGTGTGATTGACACAAGGGCAACTTAGCTTCAAGGGGCACAATTCAAATTAGACACACATAAGAATTACGTAGAGTTTGAAATGTAGTGCAATGCCCGATGACAATCACATTGGGCTGATTGCCAAGGTTATTTCGACTCAAACATATGTATTATTTATTCTATCTAATGCTTGCTTGAGCTTTTTGCAGGTAGATAGGGTTTGTTTTGCATGTACATGTGCGACACAAGAATCATACATCAAAGTGGATGCGATGAACAATGAAAGGAAGAAGCTAAGTTCATACCCTGAAAAGATTAGAAGTAGAGTTGTTGCTTGGACACTAGTGCCCATTTCGGACACCAACACACGGGCGGTCCTTCAGAAGAGGTTGTAAATCTTAGTTTTTAGATAGAGTTACACTTTGTTTAAATTTACCCCTGTTTAAGTTAGTTTCCAACCCAAAATCTACCAAAATCGCCAATACAAGCTAAGTCATTCTTATCTCCTATTTTACACACTTGCTTGTACTTTGCATGCTAGATCTTGTTTGTTATTGTTATATTCATTTGATCCGGTCCTCCGATAAATATTTAAATTTGATTTAAATCAATTTTGTGTCTAATAGAGATACCAAGTTTGCTAGTCATTTTTGGAGGATGTTGTGGAAGAAGATAAGCATGAAGTTGTTAATTCGGTTTGGTGTATCACCCACATAGTGATGGAAAGATAGATTTGGTGAACACAAGTCTTGGAGACTTATTGAGGTGTTTGGTCGAAGACAAGCTAGGAACATTGGTCTTGGCATTAGCGCAGGCCAAGTTTGCGTATACTAATTCAATTAATCGGAGCACATTGAAGACACCATTTCAAATTGTGTATGAGAGTAACCCACGAGGAGTGGTAGAGATGAGAAAGTTATTGCACAAAGAGGGTAAAGTGCTAAAGCAAAAGATTTTTGCAGAGTATATGGAGGAAGTCCACTAGTAAGTACATAATCAATTGGAGAAGATGAATGCGTAGAATAAACAATGCACATATGAGAAGAGAAGAGAAAAGAAGTGAAATACCGAGGTTGGAGATATGGTATTAGCCCATTTTGCGGAAGAATAGGATCCTTAAGAGAACTTACAATAAGCTCACATGGAAGAAAATTGGACCATGCAATGTGTTGAGGTAGATTGAGTTGCCATAAGACATTCATATCTCAAACTTATTTAATGTGATATATGTGTATCTATGTCGCACAATATAGGGAAGCATTGAAGATTCAAATTTAGAAGATGGCGGGGTGGATTGGAGAGATCATATGCTAGAAAAAGTGTGAAGAGGCAAAAGGGTAATATACACTATGATCAAGAAAACTCATAGGAAGGAGTATAAGGAGTATTTGGTCAAGTGGAAAGGGACGAATATTGAATATGTAACTTGTTCGAGCCCCACATATGTCGCAAAACATGGCATTTGGATTATTAAGTAACAACCCAAGTTCTCAAAATCACCCAAGGTGTATGATCATGCATGAACATCGGGTTTACAAAGAATCCTATATCAACAAAAAATAATTTGAACAATTTGAGTCAAGTGTTCACATTTTGTGGTGTTGGCATGCTACATAGTGAAGAAAGTATGTTGTTAGAGGGCTGCGAAAGTCTTGTGTTGTGTGGAAGCCTATTCGCACAATGTGAGTGTTATGCGTAATTCTATTACACAATGTTCAATATATTACGAAGTCTGTACCAAGTGTGTGGAGTCTTTGTACAAGTTGTGCAATTCGTTGGAGGTATCACAAGAATGGTGGATGCCGCATACCATTAAGGAAACCGCAACAACCTAAAAAAAGGGACACAATACTACAAGGTCAATTTGAAGCTGCAAAGTACTAGTTGAAGCTGAAAAACACTATAAAGTTGTTTGGAAGCCACAAAGTATTGAGGGAAGATCATTTGGATTTGCAAAAGCTTCAGAGCGCGGAATGAGTCTATAATGGATCCTTTGGACCGTAGCTTTATATTGTTCCTTAGTTTTAGTAGTAAATTTTGTGGCATTGGTTGACTATATAAACAAAGCCCAACTGCCTTAGAGATGCAATTAGCAGAGTCTTAGAACTCAAGCTCATAGTGGACTTTGTGAACTTGAGCAGAGTATGGATGGAAACTTAAAAATCAAAGCAATGTGTATTTGAGAGGAAAGTTGATCCATAGGGATCTAAAGAAACACCACTTCATCAAAGCAACCAAAACCAGAAGAAAAATCAATTAGAAAGAAGAGCAAATTGTAAAGTTACTGTAACCGCCGCAGATGCAGTAGCGGTTACGTAACCACCCCTCTACACAGAGTGATGGTTACATAACCGCTTGATCTACATTAACCGACTGTCTTGTCACTAATGAAACAAAAATAAATAAATCCACGAATGGTCGTGGATTTCAAACGTTTTGACTATGTCTCTTCCTTGGATGTCTCTTCCCATTCTCCAATGCACGGGAGGACATGGGGAGCAAGCTATTTAAGCAAGAGAACAAGTGGAATTCATCATCGATTCATGGGAGAAGTGAGCAAGAAGACTTTGGTGCTGGAATTAAATTGTAGAAGCAAGGTGAAAGTGCAAAGCAAGTATAGAGGGTGGAAGTAACATTGTTGTCTTCCTTCAACTTCTTGTATCTGTAATTGATTAAATTGGCCAATATATATAAGTGGGAAGAAAGAGCAATTGCCCTTCCTGACTAGTTTTCCCTCAAATTGGGGTTTCAAGATAAAAATATTGTGTTTGCATTAAGTTGTTCATTCTAATTTTGTTGCAAGTAGTTATAAGCACTAAGTTTCATTCACTAGCTTTTAATTTCTCTGTCATTTTCAATAATTGAAAGTAGAAACAACATTTTGTGGTTTCGTAAATTCTCAAAGTAGAGATTTATAGATCATTTTGGTATCAGAGCTAAATATTATCCAAGATTGTGGTATTCATTCTTGTGTGATTTTTGTATGACAATGACAAGGTCTAAAGGAGAAGAAGTGTTACCTTGCGATCTAGATATATCTACAAAGAAGTGGAAGCAAAGGATTAAAGATCAAATGGAAGAAGAGAACTTGGTCCGTAGAATTGAGATTCTGGAAAAGACTATGGATAGGTTGTATAAACACCAACAAGAACTCTTAGATATGCAAAAGACGACATCAGTTAAGCAAGATTCCATGGACTCAGTGGTTTGAGCTTTGGCCAAAAAATTTGGCATAGGAAAGAGCCATGATGAGGAAGAAGATATGGAAGAGCATGAAGAAGAAACTCTAGTTGGAAGAGAGAAGGTAAAATCTGATCATGCTCCTTTTAAAGTTGAAACTAAAGTTGAGATAAAAAGCTTTGAAGGACAAGTAGATGTAAATTGCTTGATAAATGGTTAAAACAATTGGAGGTCTATTTTAGTGTACATGATGTCACTGAGGCACAAAGGATCACCTTTGCACGTCTCAAAATGGAAGGACATGCTCTGGTTTGGTGGGAAACCCATCTAGCCACTTGTGAGAAGAAGAAACGTCCTATTGTAAGATCTTGGGAGGGTTTTAAAGAATTGCTTAGAGCTAATTTTTATCCTATTGGCCATAAGATTGACCAAATGATTAAATGGAAGTATTTTAGACAAAGCAATGGTCAAAGTGTGTAGGATTACACTACGGAGTTTCAGAGACAAGCCATGTTGCTTAATATGGACTTAGAGGATGAGGATATTCGACCAAGTATTTGGGAGGACCTCACACTCACCTTTGAAGGAAGGTCATCTCCATGAAGCCCAAGGATCTCAATGAAGCATGTGTGCAAACATATTATATTGATGATGAAAATAAGGAAGGAGACGCAGAGTCAAAGATGAAGTAGTCAAAAAATCAGCCAAAGAAAGAGCAAGGACAAACAAGTAACAAAGGTAAATGGAAAGGGAAAGGTAAAAAGACCGCTACTACTTTGAATACTTGTAAAGATCCTAAGAATTTTTGTAAGAATTGTGATATCAATGGTCATACTAACACTACATGTTGGAAATTACATCGAATTACACCTAAAGAACCGAACCAAGGATTCAAAGAAATCCATGACTACTGTAAAGAAAAATTGGGAGGTAGAGATAAAGGATGATTCTGATGTAGACGAGAGGCTAGGATGCATGACCACCAACATGGACAACCAGAACAAGAGGAAGAGATGAGTAAGCTATTTCAAGATCAAAATCCAAATCAAGAGGACTAAGGTAAATGCTTTGGTTGATATTGGTTCTCAATCTAATTTGATTTCTGATGCGGTTGTAAAGAAGCTTGGTCTTGAAACTTATGAGCATCCACATCCTTATCCTTTGGGATGGGTGAAGAAGGGTGTAGAAATTTAGGTAACAAGAAGATGTAAGTTCAAGTTTGGGATAAATTCTCAGTATATAGATGTATTAGAGGCCGATGTAATTCCACTTGATGCTTTTGATTTTGTTTTCAGGAGTCCTTATTTGTATATCAAGGATGTTATATTCATGAGAAGGGAGAACCGATATAGATGGGTTAAGGATGAAGTCAATTACAACATCCGGGCACACCAACATAAGTAAAAATTTCTATAATAAGTGCTAACCAAGCAAAAAGACTAATTCAGGAAAATCATAATCAATTTTGTTTACTTTTATTAAAGGATAAACAAGATGGGGTAGAAATTTCAGATATTTATAACAAAGGGATGAAGGATTTGGATATCATAATTCAATCTTTTTCAGAAGTATTTCTAGACTTCCAACGGGTTACCATCAAAACATGAGGTAGAGCATGAGATTTAGTTGTTGCTAGAGTCCCCTCTACCAAATATCGGGTTGTATAGACAATCCTTGTTGGAGAGTACAAAGGTAAATAAAAACTCCATGAGCTATTAGACCAAGGGTAATACGTTTGAGCACCTCGCCATGTGGTTCGCCTATTGTGATGGTGCTAAAGAAGGATGGTTCTTGGAGGATGTGCATTGACTACCGTGCTTTGAACAAGATTACCATAAAGAACATATATCCACTCCCCCACGGCATAGATAATCTCTTGGACCAACTTCAGCATGCAAAGTTCTTCACGAAGTTGGATCTTAAGTCAGATTATCACCAAGTCGGGATCGAGGAGGATATATGGAAGATTTCCTTAAAGAAAACAAGGTTTGTATGAGTGGTTAGTACTTCCATTTGGTTTATGTAATGCACACACTACATTTATGAGATTGATGAATGATGTATTGTGGGAGTTCATAGATTCATGTGTCATTGTTTATATAGATAATATTATGATTTTTAGTGCCACATGGGAGGAACATCTAACACATTTGCAAAAAGTCTTGCAAGTTCTCAAAGAGAAACAACTGTTATGTAATATGAAGAAGTGTGAATTTTCTAACTAGTCGCTTGTCTATCTTGGGCACGTGTGGTTGGAGAAGGCGAGCTATGAGTGGATCAAAGAAGGTGGAAGCCATGCAATTGGCCAACACCAACGAGAGCCACGAAGACTACTAGTTTTGTGGGAGCGAAGACAATACATGAGGAAGTTCTTTTGGGCTTCTCTGCTATTATCAAACACCTCTACACACATCGACCACAAAGAGTAAGGGTTTGACTGGGGTAAGGAACAAGATTAGGATTTTGACTTATTAAAATACAAAATTAGTCATGCTCCAGTACTTGCTCTTCCTAATTTGTACAGCAACCCTTTGAAGTAGAGACAAATGCCAATGATTACGCTATGGGAGCGAAGTGTTGCTACAGGGAGGTAAGCCAATATGTTATCATTTTGAAACTTTCACTTTAACAGTTAAGGGATATTCAATATATGATAAAGAAATGTATGCACTAGTTCAAGCAATAAGGAAATTGAATCATTATTTGTTGGGTAAAGAAACTATTGTGTACACTGACCACAAACCTCTCCAAGTATTTGCAAGCACAATCTAACAGCAGTAGGCAAGGCACTATAAGTGGATGAGATTCCTTCAACAGTTTCATTTGGTGATCAAGTATAAGAAAGGTAGCACAAATTTGGTGGCAAACATGTTGTTTAGGCCGTCCACACAGAAAACTATCTAGTTTGACCACTATCTCTCATTTTGAGCCCTTCACAAAGGGAGCTTACGAAGAGGCATATGCTCAAGACAAATTTTAGGGTAACATATTAGCAATTGTAGTCCAAAGGGGCTGAAAAGATGGGTATTGAAGATTGTTATCTCAAAGATGGGCTGCTCTACCGATGGGGGAAGCTTTGTGTGCCAAAGGAAGAAAGGCTTCTATTGATGAGGGAAACACATACCTCGAAAGTAACATGACATTTTGGTGTTGACAAGACCATGGTCCACTTGCAAAGGTAAGTGTATTGGCCCAATATGCAAGAGGAAATATCTAAATTCATAAGAGGATGTAAACTTTGTTGTACAAGCAAGCCTAAAATCAAGAAGGAAGGTTTGATATGCCTTTGTCGGTCCTTACTTGTCCTTGGGAAGATATTTCTATGGATTTTGTGGAGGACTACCTATATTTAAACATGGCCATGATTATCTATATGTTGTTGTTGATAGATTTAACAAAATATGTATTCTTATGGCATGTAAAAAGAAAAAAAGCATATGAGGCAACTGAACTTTTCTTTGCTAATATATGGGTGCATTTTGGTTTGTCAAAGTCTATTGTTTCTGAAAGAGATTCCAGGTTCTTGGGAAAGTTTTGGACTACTTTGTGGGACAAGATGGACACCAAGTTACAGAGGAGCACGACCTTCCATCGATAGATAGATGGGCAAACAGAGGTGGTGAACAAGACTTTGTACAACTGATTAGAGGGTATATAGCAAATATCCATGGACTTGGGATGAGTCCTTAGCCTACATTCAACATTCCTACAACCGGGTGGTACACACATCCACTATGTAGTCACCATTTGAAGCATGCTTAGGATATCTACCTACTAATCCACTGGACATTGTGGTTGGGCAACTCATGAAGGGGAGATACATGACTCAAAGGTGACTAGAGCAATAAAGTTCATTGAGAGGATCCAAAAATCCATCTCAAGGTGAAAGAATAATTGGAAAATCTCAAGCTAAGTATAAGGCTAGACATGATCAACATCATAGAGAGTACAAACTTCGTGTTGGAGACAAGGTTTGGCTTTACTTGAGCAAGGAGAGACTACAAGGCCAAGCAAGGAAACTCAAGCCACTATGGTATGGACCCTTCACTATACTGGAGCAAGTTGGAGAAAATGCCTTCAGACTTGATTTTCCACACTTCATGTGGATGTACTCAGTAGTAAATTGTGAGAACTTTCACCTATATGAGCCATCCATTCTTGATGAAGAAGAAGAATGTTAGTTACTACCTTCCATATAGGATCGCATCTTGGACTCACGAGGCAAATTGGAGGACGTAGTGTTAAAGAAAAGATCAAAGAGACAAGGAGAGGTCCACAAGAGTCTTGGCAGGTTGGACTCAAGGGGAAGACACCAAGGCAGACCCGATGGTACTCGAAGGAGAAAGTGAGGGAATTGTTTCCTCATCTACTCCCCCACTAAGCTTTTGTGGGACCAAAAGCCTCATGAGCAAGGGAGGTGTGATCCATAGGGATCTAAAGAAACACCACTTCATCAGAGCAACCAAAAACAGAAGAAAAAAATAAAAAAGAAGAGAAGGCTGTAAAGTTACAGCCATTGCCACTGCAGTGCGAGTAGTGGCCGCACAACCGCCCCTCTACATAGACCGGCGGTTGCGTAACTCCTAGTCTACGTTAACTAGCGGTCCTATCACTAATGAAACAAAAATAAATAAAGTCGCGGATGGTTGTAGATTTCAAATGTTTTGATGATGTCTCTTCCTATTTTCCTAGTGCACATGAGGACATGGGGAGCAAACTATTTAAGCAAGAGAATGAGTGGAATTCATCATCGATTCATGGGAGAAGTGAGCAAGAAGACTTTGGTGCTGGAATTGAATTGTAGAAGTAAGGTGAAAGTGCAGAGCAAACAAGTATAGAGGGTGGAAGTAACATTGTTGTCTTCCTTTAGCTTCTTGTATTCTGTAATTGATTAAATTGGCCAATACATATAAGTGGGAAGAAAGAGCAATTGCCCTTCCGCTGGTTTTCCCTCAAATTGGGGGTTTCAAGATAAAAATCTTGTGTTTGCATTAAGTTGTTCATTCTAATTTTTTTGCAAGTAGTTCTAAGCACTAAGATTCATTCACTAGCTTTCAATCTCTGTCATTTTCAATAATTGAAAGTAGAAACAACATTTTGTGGTCTCGTAAATTCTCCAAAGTAGAGGTTTACAAATCAATAGTGATTATATGCCATATTGACCGTATTGTTGGCATTTGGAGTGCGTGTGTGCTATTCCTTTGATTATTTGGATAAAACTTGATGTGTTTCTCTAATGTTGTAATCAAAATATGTGTTATTGCATGCACATTTAGAGGTTTTTGTGACGTGGTTATGAAAGTGTGGGGTGAAGGTGTCTCTTTAATGAGCACCATAATTACATTTGTGTCAAATATTGCTACTCGTATTGCCTATGATGGCCATCCCGATCAACACAAGTAAAATATTGATGAGTAGCCTCATAATATCACTCCTTGTAGTCACCCATCTAATGTTAATGTAACCTCACCCATAGGAATTTAGAAGGCACACATATTGGCCTCCCACCCCTTTCATAAAGTCGTTAATTGATGCACATCATGTGTAATGTGGCCACGGATGGGCCAAGGAGGCTCACAACTTCTAGTCCCACTCTATTAATAACAATTTGATCGACCACATCCATACCCAATGACATCATGATTCTATATATGAATATCATGCCGAAACTCATGATAATGTACATTGGCTTAGAAAACAAACATGAAATACAAGCATCAATACCCACAAAAGAGTCAAAACTTTGATAACAATAAATATTAAGCAAAATGCAAAGCAAAGCAAAAAGGTCAAAGACGTCGATGAAGTAGAAAAACATCGGACAAAATCGTCAACGAAGTGTCAAACATGTCCAACATTGGATGAACTTGTCGGGCGGTGGACATAATTGTTTGACCCAGTTTCCACTTTTACCACATTTGAAATGCCTAAAAGCAATTTTTTCACTTTCAAAATTATGCAAAAAAAGCATAAAAATGGCAAAAATCATATTAGCTCTATGCCTTATTTTTTACACGTTTTATCACATAATCATATACTCTTTGGTTGTATGCCTAGCTATATACAACTTATAATTTGATCATTCTCTTGATAGCTCTAGCTCATAAATTATTATACTCACTATATAATCATTATGTACTACAACCTTTGCTTTGTGCATTCACCAAAACATATTTCTCATGTTTGGTTCTAAGACTTCAATCACATTATTAACCACATGACTATTATCCTATCTCGCACTAGGCTCTTAATTCATAATCGTTCACACCATGAGCTTATTAGACCACAAATAATGGCCCAAGGCCTTGCTATTAACATTCTTATTGATTATCATCTACACTTTCATATGGCTTCCCCATACTTTGGGGAAATTCATATGTTTCTCTAATACATATCTCACTTTGGAGGATACACTACACATTATCATTTATTATGGCTATTTTACAAACTCCACCTACTTGGGGGCAATTGGGGAAAATGCACTATGAAAGTAATATGCAATCATTGAAACAAAGGCATACAAGGCATACATGCCGACAATATGATTATCTTTTACGAACTTACACCTTTCATCAACCGAACTATAAAGATATCCAAGTACAATTTTTTCCTCTCAAACCCATATACGTCTCTTAACACTTTATAACAATAAAACTATCATGTGAATCTTTCCAATTCAAAGCTAATACCAACTTACATGGAAAAATTGTTACAATTCAAAATATCAATACGACACATAATCACTACCTAATTCCAATCAAACAAATACAATGAATGTATGATTATCGCTAATATTTTATAACACGAGGTGTATACACAATTGCTCTTTTGAGGTGGGTAACTTGTCTCTAACATCTCGTACCATCCCAAAATAGGGGTCATCATGTCTACCATTTCTAGAATCAATGATCAATAACACTTTATCGTATCATAAGGAAAAAATCTTAAAAGATAGTCTCAACAATTTGCATTGTGCAAGTACTCCTATATGCAAAAGATTTTGAATTGATCAAATATATTCCATATCAAAGAAATTCAGCTATTCAAATTGAATAAATATTCTTTTTAAAGGAATTCAATTATTTATATTAATCGGACATATTTCAAATAAAGTCATTAAATTATCCGATTTAATCAAACATATTCATTATGAAAAAGCATATAATTATTTGAATTGTACAAATATCCCTTCTAAAGGAATTAGATTTTCCAATTATCCAAACACTCACTTTATAAATATAAACTTTGTAATGTATGGCTCCTTTGGTAGTTCAAGACCAATATGTGGCTCTCATGGTAGCTTAAGACTACATCTTTTCTTTAAGTGACTCATAGCTCATAATTTGTCTTTTTAGCTAGGAGATGAATGTGGAACAAAATCTTTTTTTATGGACTTTAATTCATTTATTTGACCAAGAACTAAAATGGATAAAATCACCCCTCCACGTGAAATAATTTTGGGACCGTGACACCCTTAACTCCTTAACAAATACAAAGCATTATCCTATAAACAACATTTATTAGGTGATATCTATTCTTTGTTGATATTTTGAAATTATTACGGAGTTTTTTAAAATATTCATCTCTTTTATCAAAAGAATGACAATATATTATGTTGGCAAAATTTTATAGATTTACATATTGATCGATGCACATGAGGAAATGCATTGGATCAATTATTCAATTAACACACAAAATGCACTTTGGGTATAATTTTTTAACCCTTTAAAGCAATATATTCAATTCTAGCTTCAAGGGGGAAATTCTAGATACTCAAAAATGACACAAAATTTCATGTGATTTTGTGCATATGTTTTCATTCACTTGAATAAAAAGATTAATTAGCATGTTTATCCTTCTCTTGCTCTCTATTTCTTTTGCAACCATTCCTAAATACTTCTAGGTAGAATCGGCTAACAAGTCTGCTCTAGCCGACATTTATGTCCTCCCTTTATGTTTATTGAAACTTGCAAAAGGAAAATATCTTTGGGTATGCATTTTACTTCTTTTGAATTTGAATTTGAATCATTTATGTGAAAAAGGTTCCAAATTTGAATATTGATCATCATACAAGCAAATCACCTAAAAATATTTTAAAGGGGGTACTCATTACAAGACCATTTTAATAGTTAAACATCTCAAGATTAGTTGCATACTTAAGTAAAATTGTTGATTACTATTATTAGTGAAATTTGAAGCATTCTTAATGCATTTTTTCCATCGGGTTTAGGGAATATCAGAGTTTTTACATTTATATCACATGTTCTCACACATTTACTAGGAGGGAAAACTAGATAATTTTGAGGCCTCTTCAAAGCATTTTATGTAGAGAACACTCAACTTAGTGGGGTGTTGAGGATGCCTAACCAAATCGGCCTAACCCCTTTTTAGGTCTTGCAAGCAAGGAGATAGGTTTTCACAAAATTGATAACCCATTTTTAGTTGCGAAGCATGATGCCATAATATTGATAATACTATCTCGACTTTAGAGCAAAAAGAATCAAGTGCCAAAACTCAATTCTAGATCAGAGCACCAAAGGGCAATATTGACCACATGTTAAAATCATCCGTCATATCTACCTTACTCAGTGATTCTATCTTGCATTTAGTTCCAATGCCTAAAATTTTCAAGCACGCATTTACAACACTATATAAACCAAATCCACAGTTTCATATCACTATCATACCACCATAATCATGTCTGGGGTGAGTATGTTTCAAAACCTTAAATCTAATTCATTCATCTAGCTTTCAAGAGCTTGTGTATTCTCGTATTAGATCACTATATTACTTAGGACATGTGTATTTATTATCTATTGTATTTTTAATTATAGGTCATAACATTTACATTTAGTAATTTATTTAAATTAGATCAACCTTGATTTTGATATTATAATATCTTATTTTTTTCCATGGATTACGAGTTTCGTATTTTAGGAAAGGAGAACAAATAATTGGAGAGACTTCTATGTTTAGAAGAGGCAAGAAACACCCCATATGAGATGAGAGCAATGACAATGCTTTTAAACATTTTTATATGGAGTGTAAATAGGTGGTGTAGACACCCTAATTCCACATCTTCTAAATCAATTAATTCTCCTTCCTCATTTCCCACAAAAATATACTTGAATTAATCAAATATAATTTGATTAATTATTTATTTCAAAATCTAAAAAATAACTCAATCCTCACCACTTGTCATTATTCTCCATGTTTTTCTATTATTGAATTAAAAATTCAAATTCAAATCCTCACCCATTTTTCGTGTCCCCACTCACTTAAAATCTTCCACTAATGAATTAAAAATATAATTCAAATCCTCACCCATTCTTCGTGGCCCCCACTATCTAATCTTGTCTACATTTTCAAATTACTCACTAATGTTGCCCACATTTTCAAACCACTCACATAATATTGCCCATATTTTCAAACCATTTACTTAATTTTACCACATTTTCAAACCATGATTACTTAAATTATTCTAAATTAATCACTCTTAGGTTATAAATACAACCTTTACCCTCCCTCTAAGACACCGGAGAATAAACTTCAATGCCTTATCTAAGTTTCATGTATCATTTGAGTAAAGAACATCTTTCCGCCTCGTCGTAATGCCCAAATAGCTTTCATAATCCTTTTTCCCATCTTGTGCAAAGTAAGAGGATCGTTGTTGTAGGAAGGCCTTATTTTCGTCTTGAAGAAAAACACCTATATATCATACAATCAAGGCTCAATCCAAATTTCCTAGCCCATTACAAGTTTTCACGGAATGCGAAGGAAGAGATATGATTATTGATATTTTACTTTCTTGTTAGTAGTGTATTTTTCTTAGCTTACATTTTGACACCCCAGTTACTTTCGATTTGTTACCATTAATTTTCTAATTAGTGGTTTTATCTGTTCTTTGTTTATTATTGTTCGTTATTATTTCTTTTTCTATTCTTTATGGCCTTCTTTGGTTAACCTTCATGCTTTGGGTAGTGTTTTTTTGTGCGGTGTCTTTTGGTGTGTATCTGTAGGTTATAACATAAATGAAACTATGATGATCATCCTATTTTTGATCTCCTCGGTGCTTAGTGTTTAGTTCCAGTTCGATTTTGCTATTCACTTGTAATTTGTAGAAATACATGAACTAGTCATTAGTTTATCATCTTCTTGTCACAATGGACAACCAATTTGAAAAATACATTTATTTATTTACTTTTGCTAAAATAACTGCTTTTATTGTAAGTTTATTATTATTATTATTATTTTTTTCATTTTAGTTAATCATTTTGTGATCTAACTCTTTATTTACGTTTATTGTTTTTTTAACTTTCTTTCAAAATTTTAGCCTTACTCGGGTGGAGTGTAGAAGTCTCAAAAAAAAAAAATTAGCTCCGGGACGTTTTTCTCACGTTCAAAATTTTCATTCAGAGTCTTATCGTAGCCCATTTTCGGAAAGCCATAACTTTTGCTCCCAAACTCGAGAATGACTTCATTTTTAACGGAAATGTATAGAAAAGATTTATTCAATAAAAAAATATTTTTTGATTTATACTTACAAAAAATTTTGGTTTCATTTCTTTTAACACACTGTCTTTTTAATAAAAACAACAAAATATAATTTTTTTTTAAATTTAAAAATTATTTTATTTAACGTAATCTCACATGTATGCTCTTTCCGCGCACTTCAAAAGTGATCATGGAAATAAAAACGTGAGGCCACCCAGAGCTTCGAAAATATATTTTTTAATTTTTCGCTTACATTTCAATTTTCTACAACACTTCTACGTAACATTTTCACACTTTTTTTCGTCATTTTTTTGTGAAAATAATCATTATCGCTATTTCACAATCATGATTAATCGCAATAATTATTAATATTTAAAAAATAAAAATAAAATCTATTCCAATTATATTCGCGTATGCTCTTTTCTTGGCTTTCAAACGATCCGAAAATTTAAAAGCGGTCATAATTTTTTAGGTTCTTATTCTAACATTCATAGGATCCTCTAGTTTTATTTTCCAATTGTGATTTCACTTATTATTTTTTTTGTCATATTATTAATATTTGTTTGGTTGGTTGTGTAAGCTCTTTTCTGCGCGCCTTCGAGCGATCTGGAAAATAAAAAACAAATGACGATCACTTTTCTAACATTTCGTTTGCGGAATAACTACTAATTTGTTTTCTCGTAGATCGCGTCATCATTGAAATATTGTCAAAAATAATAATAATAAAATTTTTTTCGCAAAAATACCACAATTCAAAGAAAATTGTTGAAACAAAAAAAAAAGTATGCTATCAGTGACGCAATTATTTTCTCGCTAGTGATTTATTTCAAGTTGGAAAGAACCTCGCATTTAATCCCTTCATCATTTTGTTTTTACACGTAGAGCGAGGTGGATTTTATCACCACCAAAGCCTACACCGTGACGTGGACTTGATCTACCATACACCAACAACATTCAGTATCTGCATTACATTTGAGACCTACCTCATCACAACGTTGATATTTACCTAACCCCCGCTTCACTTACTGGGTAATGTTATGTGTAGCGTATGCGAGTTACGCATAAATAATCAGAATAACGAAACTCCGGGCATCGTCCTCGTAAATCTTCGAGGAGTTATAAGGACACCATACACATTCATCCCTCCATCACCTTCCACTTTTTCACAAAACCTATTCTGACGGGACATGGTGATTCACTCCGACACAAATGCAAGTTAAGTAAGAAATGTTGAGTCTCCTTAGTGCTTTAAGGGCTCCTCGCACAATTCCGTCCCCATGCACGAGTAGGTATATCGCACTAGGGTATATCGGAGGACGCATCTTTTTTTGGAGTAATAAGAGCACGCATCCATCGTCCACAACATACTTGTATGATGCATTGAAATAATGATCATTTCGAATAATTTACCTCATAAGCCAAAACAATTGGATCCACATGATTCATTCATTGTTTTGAAAATAAAATAGTTTAGTATTGTTTTATCATAAAACTTCGTTGATATCAATGTGTTCATTGAAAAGTTCAGACCTAGTTGTGTTCCACAAAAATCGGATTTTCAATCAATTCAATACCAAGCGAAAACATCCAAACAATCCAACAACATGTGACCAAAACATCGCACCAATTTCATTAAATTTGTTTCATCCAACAATACATCTCACAAAAAATTGTCTTCGGTTATATCCAATCGATATTGAGTGATTAGCATTCACTCCCATATCGTCAATGTCAACATCCTTCATAAACTTGTTTTGAAATTATATCAAACTAATATTGGGGTGACTTGTTTGAGTTCACTCATTATTCTCGTCCATTATCGCGTTTATCCAAATCATTACCTAACACAAATATTTTTATAACTCATTTTGAGTTATATCACAACCATATTGCGATTAACCCTTTCAAGCTTACTTCTCTCCCGCCAATAGTCAGAGTTTGTTTAAGTCAAATCTACACAACGCAATAAATCATCTAATAACTCGCCTCGAAAGTTACATCATCATCATATTGAGATAACTTGTTTGAGTTACTCTCATTATCATCATCACGAGTTTATTCGAGATAAATACAAAATAATCGAGTTCTCATTTCTTCACCCCTCGTTCAAAATTCCTATCCATTTTTCACTTAATCAAACACATTTCATCAGCGATATTCACTCACGGTCATAATCATGAAAATGATGATGAAGAAGTCGCACAATGAGTAACTCACCAATGAAGAATAAAGAACAAGTCAATAGGGTGATAGAACAAAGCAAAAATGAATATTTGTTATGCATCATAGTCATGGGCAAAACTACCCCCGACTTTGGGACAAAAATTTAAACAAACTCATCAACAACGGTGAATCAAGTTATCACAACGAAATACCAAACAATCCAAATAAGTATTTCTACCAAGAGTTATTCATTAAAATCCAAGACCTAATAAAAAACTTGAGGAAGCAACATCAGAATTGAAAAATTAAAAGACTCAATCTAGATTCCAATACTCATAACATGCTTGATAAACCGTCCCTCGTTTCTCCATTCGCACAAGAATGAAAACTTATGAAAGACACCATTCAGTGACTACAAAAACAATCAAAACAATTCAACTTTAAAGAATTGTGTCCTTATCCATTTGATGCAGAGATATTACGATTACCATTTCCGTCATCCTTCAAATCCCTAAGTTTGATAAATACAAAATCAAAAAGCGACTCTCATGAGCATGTGTCGAGGAATTTTACATGCAATGTCGGAAGTTGCTTATCAAGACACATACCTTTTTTACGATTATTTCCCAAAGTTTAGGAGGGCAAACTTTAGATTGGTTTTTCCATCTGCCCAAAGGGTCGGTTACGACATTTGCAGACTTATCAGAGAAATTTGTCAAATATTTTTCCTATTTCTTAGACTCAGAAATAACCATGCTTGATCTTTGCAACACTAAGCAAAAGCCAAACGAAAACTTTGCCTCCTTTTTACAACGATGGCGCGAAATCGCAAGTCGATTTCCTTCTTAGCACTCCTAGAGAGGCAACTAGTTAGGATTTTTGTCCCTAATCTCAATGCCAAATTATCATTTCACATACAAATACACTGTATAATTTCGAAGAAAAATAATTGAAAATGGTACATATCGAAAAAACCCTCATTTCTAAGGGCTTACTTAAAGCACCCTTTAGGGACCAATCTTATCGAAACACTACTCAAAACTAAAACAAATTTAAATTCTTTAACCTAGGAATCGAAATATCATCAACGATGACATTACTAATTCCCGCCATGTCCGAAATGTTCAAAACCATCCCATCAACACATTAAAATCCAAACAACCAATTATTATCTCTAGAAAGGAAGTTCATTCTGGGATCAACGAAAAGAGTTCATTCCTCTCTGAGTGTAACGACCCAAAATTTCACACGCAAACAACACAGTAAAATACAGGATAACTTTTTTTTTTTTTTTTTGCACAACACGACACGACATGCCACCACCAAGTCACAACTAACTCCGTGGATAACTCAATACAAGGATGACCACAAGGGTAACACGGAAATGTTCACACACTCCAAGGATGGTTCACTTTTCTATCTGACAAAACAACATAAGAAACCACCACATAACACACCTACAGATAGGGCAAGCCACAATGAGGAAATTATTGATGGTTATTTATTTTTATGTAACCTCTTTCGATCCTTAACTACAGTTTGCTAAGATTCTAGATATGATTTGTACAATGCTTCTTACAATGCTAAGTTTTCTCAGGCTAATTAAATCTTATCCTCTTCTAACAACTAACAGTTCATTTCACCTTAGGGTTATTTTACAAATTTCACCCAAAAAGGAATAATGTTCACTAGAGAAGCTAGGGTTATCATGTTATATAATTCTTACTCACAAAGATAGTCTCGCCTATGATTTCTTTAAAGAATTCCTTGCTCTCAACTTGGTAACCTCTACGTTAATTTATTTAAATATAACTTTTAGTTCAACTTTTATAAGTATTAAACGACCCACGTTATTTTACTTATGTCGCATTATTAATAAGTCATAGCAAGATTTACTCAACATTTCTTTTCAAGGGTAAAGTTTAATAACACTCATTCACCAGAACAAAACAAGGTTACATCCACACTTAAAATACCAATAATCCAATAAGGTCACTCAACAAGCAATAACCAATATTTTAATATTTTCAATGATGGTCAAACGAACCAAGGTGACCAAAGTTAAGATGACAAAGTCCACAAATACATCATACCAAGACCAAAATCCTCTCCTACATTTTCCACTGTATGTTATCCATAGCTGAACAATATAAAAAGGATTCATGTAAGAACTTCTCAGCTGAGGTTGATGCACAAGTTTACAAGTCTATCCCTCATCTACTCGCTAACATTCCATCTCGCAAAGAAATATTTACTAGAGTCGGCCGCATTAGAATCGAGCATGATAAGATATAAACCTCACCTAATAACTTATGCCATCTAGCATTTAAATAAATGAAATTTTGCAATACTCCCTATCAAATAATTCCTAGTCATGTATTCAAATCTTAACTGCACATCTCATGATAACACATTTCATACCCATCATTGAACACTTCCCTAAAATCTGCTTACATATGAACAAAATTTCCAAGTGGCTAGAAGATATGCAACCTTAACCTTGCATTTAATCATAATTAAATTACAGTAACAATAGTAACGCTCACCTAATACCCTCAACCTACTTCACATATAAAAGTGTCCAACAATATTATCTTTCAATTAAATACAAGCACCAACGACATTAAGCTTCTATAATAAATACAAGTGTCAATCATATGATAATCATCAATATTACCCAAGTATCAACCTTTATAGAAAAACAAGGATATGTAAGTATACTTTTGATATTTATCTCACAATAAAAAGAATGTACTTATGTAAACAAGGGTTCCACCAATCAGTAAGTTCATATATTATTTAACTATCCTATCGGTTGTTTATTATCATGTCTCTATATGCCTCTATTAGTATAAGAGTCCATCCCAGAGGAATGAATTACGAACAACAATACCGTCATACTTCGTTAATGAGTAGAAGGTACATTTGGCTAGCTAAAACAGGTAAGCGTGGTCCAAGCCACTATAAATGCAAGTATCAACATTATCTCAACTCACAATTGAGATGCAAGTACCAATTTTTAGCTAACATAGTAATCATCATAAATGCCAGAAAATATTCCACGCGCTAACCAAGGATTGAAATAACATATTTATCCTTACTGGTTGCCTGATAGCATAATATATCATATTATATAATTCAACCTCCACTTGCATATCTCAATTTATGGGTATCAATCATTGTCCTATATAATGAAGTTAAATAATTTCAGGTCGACTTCTATCCTTAACGTCATATAAGGTATGAACAGTCCCATTATGTTAGTTGTCACCTTTACTTAAGGCTGTGTAAGAATCCTTTTTAGGGTAGTTCTCAAAACTTCCCTATTCATCTGTTTTGCTACCAAAAAAAAACATTTCAACAAGCTTTGAAGTCAAGGTATAGGATAAATTTATAATCTCATATTTCAAGCATTGTCTGAATTCATACGCCTGAGGGCCATCACATGTCAATCAAACTTGCAGAATGTACACATTCATGAGAGTTCGATGTATTCATTATTACCTCAACTGATTCGAAGATCTAAGAAGCGCCTCAAACTTAAGCCATATAGTTATCCGCACAAACTAACGTCTTGAGGCTTACCGTATTCAAACGGGTCACAAAATAGAACCCCATTAACACATGTTTCAGGAGCGTTCCAATCTAAAAGTAAGCTCATAGTAATAAGAATAGTAGAGGGCCTGGAGAGGTGTTCAATAATCCCCAAAGTAAACGATAATCAAAGGAGTCGGATAGTATCTAGAAGGACCAGTAAGAGCCAGTACGACTCTCCCCAAATAGAAGCCTCCAATCCTAATGGGGGTTATACTATTATCAATCCACATTAAAAGACCAACACAGTCTTTCGAGAAAATTTCCCGTTTTCACGCCATGTTTTACATAATAAAAACAAGACAAGAAAAATTCTAAATCTCATTCACACACCACAATATTTCCTACAGAAACCACTGTTCACAGGAGTAATCATGGCAAAATGATAAACTAACTTTATAAGGTCGAGAAGCGAGAATCACTGGAGAGAGATCAGCTCATGCAAATTGTGATTAAAAGTCATTCGGAAACCCATTTCTTTTGGGCATCTCGTTCAAGAAAGAGTCAATATATATATATGTAAATAAATATTAAATAATATCAAGAATCCAAGACGTTACTAACTTAGCAAAAGAAAATCACACATCAACAATCCAAAGGAGACATCACATATACAGAATTCAAACAAAACTGTAGAGATTGATTTATCTAAATGCTAAAGTAAATAAATTATTAAGAGAGAGGGTTAGGGCTTATCATGCCTTTAATGCGCTTCCCAAGGCAAGAGCACGCTGAAACAGGCCCTTGAAGGTAGTAATGAGCCGAGGTTGGCTGCTACTAAGAACACCAATTTCCGAAGACCAAGAATCACCGTTAAAGCATGCATATTGCCCAAGAATACCACCAATCAGACCAGTAACCAAAGGTGCCTTTTCTGAGTTCAAACAGATATCATTCCAGCCTGTCAAAAAGCAACTCCTAACGCTAGTGCTGTGGCAATCGAACTATTCACTAGCACTTGCATCCAATCCCGTTGGCCTCCCTCCTTGTATTCAGCATCATTTTTGCGCTTCTTTTCAGTACCAAGCTTTGTGAGCTTTGAGAATGAGAAGAAAAACACGAGGAGGAGAGCTCCAAACATGAGGGAAGCCATGATAGATGCTGACATTACCAGGAACCCGGCAAAACCACCTGACAGATTTAAAGACTTCCGCCGAACAGCCCATCCTGCTATGAATAATGCAAGCGCCACACTTATGAAGGCTTTTATTACCAGGTTCTCCAACAGCAAATTGTGCTTCATGAATATTCTGATATGAAACAGATCCTCCTCTATGAGATTCTCTTCCATGAGTTGCATTGAAAAACTAGCAAGGTCCCAATAGATAATCTTTGTAATAAATTTCATCAGGTCTCCTGGTAACACTCTTACTGTCACTAATTGATTTGGATAAAATAAAAATAAAAACTTGAAGGAGAATCCCAAATTTGAGGATGCATTCAATACTGAACAGGTAACAACAATGTTGGACAGCCTGCTTGTTGGAAGCGCTCAAAGAGGCTTCTACTATACTGTACACGCCTGCTGCCTGGCTAGAGCTGTTGCAGTCTATTGCTGTGGATCCCCAACAAGAACACACCCCGCAGCACCCATTGGAAGAGGAGGTAACACGCCTACTGTACCAGCTTGTAGCTTCATCTATAACCACCATACCAGACCCGCGCGGCCAGCAAGGAAGGCGCCCAACAGTCCTCCATGCTCAGAAAAACCTTCCTCCACGTTTCTACACGCCCGAATTCCAGGCGAGAATAGGATCCAAAGCGGCCATGGAAGGCAAATAAAAACAAGGGAACGAGGGCCAGGCGCGCAGCAAAAAAGGAGGCAACTTTTCTAACGTTTTTCTCCACCAATCTACACACAGTTCGCCCTCCCAAGGTCTCACGCTGCCAGAGCCGAAATTTGCAGGAAAAACAAAGCAAGGACGTGGAAAGATACAAGACAAGAAATGTTAAAAGAAGAGAAGTGCGGCCAGTATGGAGGGAAAAGGCGCCCCAATCCAGCAAAGGTCAATTTCATCATTAATTTTACAGCCGACTAGGGCAGAAAACAGGCGGCCCAATTAAAATCTCCCACTTCTCACCAACTTGTAGGGAAAAAATTACTTATCTACAAAATTAAATAAATCTAATTAATCACAATTTCTTTTTTTTTTTAAATAATTCCGTTAGGTCGACAAACTGACGACAGTAACCAACTGCGAAGTATAACTGACGTCCATTCTTTTATTATTCATTTTTTTATTATGTTTTAAAATGCTGCGACACCCGACGGGGTTCGAAAAGTCGCTTAGGACTTAGCACAAAAGTGACAACAATTAAAATTAATAATAATACTAATAATAATAATACTAATTATTTAATCGAGAGGTCGAGCATGAGCGTGACCAAAACTACGGCAAAAATATCTGGCAGGCAACAAACAACAATCAACAGGAGGTTCGATATAACAAGAACAAGGTCTTCCTTTAATAGGATAAATCGCGAGGGATGTTGCGGGCCAGCAACCAAAACATCGACATTGACGCAAGCAAGAAAGCTCAACAAGACGACGACAACAACGTTTCAAAGGGAACACAACGGCGTTCTCACCCTACCGGCTCTGCCGCCACAGAATAACAGAGCAATGACGAATGGGGGCATTACACTGAGAAAGTCTATCTAGTATTTTTCGTCATTTCGACAAATGCCAATATGATTACATATCCCATCGTACAGGACCCTTCAAGAAGGATAACCCAAACTAAATTGGTATAAGGACAACGAATATTGTGATTACCATCACATAAAAGGTTACTTCACATATCGATGCATGCAAGTTCGCCATTACGTCCAAGATTTGATTGAACATGGAGACATAGAAGTTGAAAATACTTATGAGACAAAAACACCTAATGAAAAACTTCACATGTTCAAAAATACTTTCCCTAATCACGATAACAATTCAAAAGATAATGGTCAATCATTAAGCAATGTCGAGTATGACTCACTATCTCGACCATAGATTATGACTAAGACTTAGTGACAACTATAAAGATCAAAACTAATCAGCAATGCGATCACCACTGTATAAAAAAATGTGGGTCCCTACAACAAAAAAAATGCCACTTCGTCCCCAAGCATCACCTCCTAATCCACCATTTAATTCCGCCAATTCCTCTCCACAACCTACACCATCATTTAATATTGTCAAACAATTAGAGAAGATCGCCGCACAAATTTCCATCATGAAACTACTTAATTCTTCTCCCACACTACAACACATCCTTACGCAAACATTGAATAACACTCGTGTCCCTGAGGACATCAATTCACAACAATTCCAGGCTTTAATTGCACATCTTACGCTCCCCAATTCCATTTTATCTTTTGGTCCCACCGACCGCTTAATCCCAACATCACTAATAATCATTCTTTATACGTCGAGGGTAATGTAACTCATCGTAAGATCAAACGCATTTTAATCGACAATTGATCAACATTAAATATTTGTTCCATGAAATTTTTTTACGTTTGCAGGTTACACTAAAAATTATTTACAAAACAATATCATAACCATTCGTGGGTATGATAATAGCGAAAAGAAAGTCTCAAGGCACAATCACGTTGCTCTCTAAGTTGGACCCATCACCTTAAACACGGCTCTCGTCATGTGGTAGATGTAGAAGTTCAGATATAACATTCTCATCGACCACCATGGATTCATGCCATGAAAGCCGCCCCATCAACATTCCACCAATGTATTAAGTTTCCTCATTTTGACAAGGAATTTACATTACGTGCAGATCCCCAACCTTTTGAGTATTCAGTAGATTCCTCGAAGGACAATATCGACATGATCACTATTGTCCATTAATGATAAATATGCTCCACCTCGCATAATCCCTAACGAAACACTCATTGATCCTGATACACTCCCTAATAATGATCCAAACCCTCATCTCCTAACCAAAACACATTTTTCAATCCATTATCTTCTCGCTAGTCAACCATCTTCCACCCGGTCCTCCACTAATCAATTTTCTTCCACTAATCAAGCTTCTTCTTTCAACAACAATTATTCTTCCACCACACCATCTTCTTCCTTACCTAGCTAATCTTCTTCATCCAACGACATCTCTTCTATTAAGATATCTCCTCCCGTGAATAACCAACCTTCATCCTTCAATCCACTCCCTTCTTATAACCCATTCTCTTCATTTTTAAGACTACCAACCTAACTTCCCCACCACATAAGGTACCTATCATTGCTCCCCATCTCACACATTTAAAATCAATGACACAAGATGTGGTGAATATCAATTTCAAAAGATGGCAAACTCCTTTTATATCAACAAATCCCCACATAGCTATGATAAACCTAACCCTCCACATCTGAGAATCCATCCCACTTACCAAATGGGACGGTCATTTTGAAAAAGTTTGGTTATCTTGACAATGAACATATTCCAAGCTCTTCGTAATCGTGGTTATATAATGACGATTTTTGCTCCATGTTATGAGTCCCCTCAATTTACCAAAGCTCACCAAGTAATAAAAACATGTGATGGAAGGGTAAAGGACTCGGTCCAAATGAACAAGGTTGTTTAGACCCGATAAATTGCACACAACATCATGGTAAACATGGTCTAGGTTTTAAGGTATTTGATGTTACTCCCATAATAATTTCAAGTGACAATGATGATGACATTAGTCTTAATAATGACATTGGGTCTCCATGTAGTCTTTTTTTAGGACTCATTTGAAACACATCTTTACTTTGAACATTTATTCGTTAATGTCATCAATTTTGATCCTACACATCCGAGTCTCAAAAACCATGACCAACCACATCACGCGCCATGGACATATTCCAAAATAATGAAGCCATTGAAAAATTTCTTGGAACTCATGACCAAATCCCTACTTCTCGACCATGAAAATGATTTGAAATCAATCTAAATGAATTGGCCTATTTTGGCGAAGAGATAAAATATTCGAGCCTTCACCCTCGAAAATTTGGATTAGAAGCGCAAACAGAGGATTTCCCATAGTCAAAACCTCATCGCCACCCTATCCAACAAACATGCCAACAAAAAGTTCTAACATTACACACAAAAATTTTGTACTAATTCACCTCAAACACCCGATATCGATGACCTACATCAACCATAACATCATTCTCAAAAATGATACATCTAAAATGCTTGTAGAAGAAGAAACAAAAGACATAAACATTGACACACCATCAACAACAAAATTTTTACAACTTGACATTAGTCTGTGTCTCGACCAAGAATGCATGGAATCCACAACACTTCTTATTGAATTTCAAAATATATTTGCATGGACATATAAAGACATGTTAGGTCTCTGGACCCATCTCTTATAGTACACCATCTTGTGGTACATCCGGATGTAAAACCCGTAAAGCAAAAACTATGCAAAATGCATCCCCAAGTTGCATTGCTTGTCACAAAGCCAAACTTGAGAAACTCTTGGAAGCCGACATTATCAAACCTATTGATTATTCGGCATGTATATCTAACATGACATCAACAAGGTCTTGTCCCAAAGACGACTTTCCTTGTCAAATATAGACATGATTGTCGATTCTACGACATGTGTCGTGAAATGTTCTCCTTAATGGATGGATTCTCTAGTTACAATCAAATACATATTCTTGAAGGGGATCAACATAAAATGAAATTTACTACACCATGTGACACCTTCGTTATAAGGTCATGCCTTTCGGTTTGAAAAATACTTTGGTGCCACCTATCAACGAGCAATGACTGTCATCTTCCATGACATGTTACATGATATCATGGAAGATTATGTTGATGATATATTAGCAAAATCAAAAACACGAATAGGACATCCAAGTGTGTTGAGACACATTTTTGATAGATTACACGAGTATAAGGTTCATCTTAACCTAACGAAATGTGTTCGGAGTAATCTTTGGAAAACTATTAGGGTTTATTATCTCACGAAGAGGCATAAAAGTGGATCTGCCAAAGTCAAAGCCATTATGGAAATGCCTCCTCAAAATCCAAAACAATTACACGGTCTTCAAGGAAAGATACAATCTATTCAGCGTTTCATATCACGGTTGGCCGACAAGTGCCATCACTTTAATCGTTACTCAAGAAAGATGCACACTTTCATTGGAACCATGATTGCAAGACTCTTTTGCTAAGTTAAAAGAATACCTCTCTAGTCCACCTGTTCTTATGTCATCATTGCTTGCAATAAACCCATGTTACTTTTATACATCACCCATGAACATGCCATAAGAGCTCTACTAACACAACATAACGATCAAACAAAAGAACATGCTATATATTACCTTAGTTGAACACTTATTATGCTTAACGGCCGCCTTTGCATTCCATAAATTATGTCATTACTTGTTCAATCACACAACTAAGTTGATGCCAAAATTGATCCTCTCAAGTATTTGTTGTCCGCACTCCATTCTCACGGGAAGAATGTGTAGTTGGGTTGATTACTTAGTGAATTCAACGTTGAATTTGTTTCGCAAAAACAATTAAAGGATAAGCCCTTGCAGCACCAACTTGCCGAGGCATCCCTTTCGCACAGAACCACTTCAGTTCTCTTTTCCGATGAAGATATTCTACACATTGACATCGCGCCACTTGACACTATTTTTGATGGATCTTGTAATTTCCATGGATCGGGGTTGGTATTTTGCTTATCACACCCAAAGGACATGTTATCCCCAAATCATTTCGCTTAACATTCCCATGTACCAACAATATCGCAGAATATAAAGCTCTTATCGCAGGATTAAACCGACTATATCTTGGAATCTTACTGAATTAGCTATATTTGGTGATTCTTTACTTATCATCAAGCAAGTTACGATGAATACCGGGTCAAGGATGAAAAACTTATCCCATATAAACGCATGGTGGATAGTCTTGATTTGTTTTCGATTAATAAGCTTTGATCAAATCCCAAAAATTTGTAATAAATCGCCCATGCTATGACAACCATCGATCCCTATTAGAAATCGCATCTAGTCAACCCTAGACACATTTTTCTCATCAACGTTTCTTAATGCTCACTATGATCTTCCCGACAACACTATGGTATGTGAGATCGTGGGTCCGAATAACCCTTGGTACCACGATCTTTATACCTTCATTCGTGATAAAACATTTCGCCGACATGAAACCAATGCATAAACGTGCTTTAGCACAACGTGATTTGTGAACGTATAATTCCTAATAGTAGAGTTGATAAGATCTAATATCTACAGAGCATATGGTTTGAATGTAGATACAATTACATTTAAAACATCAAATAAAATTCCTATGGTGGGGAGTCCACCTAGAAATTTGAGTTCAAGACTTGTATCCTTCATATCGGTTGTAAACCCGTTAAGATAATCAACACGTAAGACAATGACGATGTGTAGTTTGGAGAAAAGGGGCAAGGTGTACATACTTTCATTGGTGGGGGTCGACAATCACAGGTTCAATCCCACCACTCTCGATGCCATTTCCAATGCCCTCAAAGTGGTCAAACAATCCCCGATGCGATGACTCGTTCTTGACCAACACAAGCATGCACATCCCCGACAGGTGGTCGGTGTTGTATATGAGCAAGCTTGACCACGACATGCACATCCCCATCACCTCATGGCGGTCATTTGAAGAAAAATGCAACCCTCTGTCCTATATGTTCATAGTCATCGCCGTGGCCTTCATGTCTAAAATGTTTAAAGGTAATCTACAAAGTCATGTGTCATGCAACTTATTTTACAATAATTGTTTGTTAATGAATTTCAAACTGCAACACAACTATTTTATATTAATAATTGTGACAGAGACATGGAATCTCAGAGCGGGCAAGGGTGCCTCCATATACATTTTATGGAAGCACGCCTTAGGTATAAAATTAGTAGAGCCACTATATAGGTTCCTATACTAAGCAAAATTAGTCGCATGTGAAGGATTTTTGGATTAGAAAAAGTACACGATGAATACTAATAATAAAAGTGAACATCAATGAAGTTGAAAAAGTGAAACCGAGGTAATAATGTGAAATTTGAAATCTTGTTCATCGACTTCAAGACCGACACATAACTAAGTGTTGGGTTACAGTTCAAACCTCACACTTTACACCTAAAAAGTCATTCCTCATTAACACGTGTCATTTCAAAGAATGGGGTCCATATATCACTGGCTCATTCATACCACTAATCCTTATCCTCACTCATTAGTGTTAGGACCTACTCAAATCAAGTCTTATTGATATTCAATAAAGTGATATGTAATTTATTTGGTTGAATATTGAAGGAGGATTCCCATCCGAGTTAGGGAATTTCGGTTTAAACCGACTATGTATTCTTTTTACAAAATATGACTCTTTGATAATGGACCCGAATTTTTGACTCATTAATATAGTTTTTCTTGAATAATGACAAACGAAGATTTTGACAATAACTATTGAGGATTGACTCAATTTCTATAAATTATCAAAGGTTGAAATTTATAATATAGCTAAAAGATATAATTGCAAATTCAAAACTAACATTTACATTAAAACAATATGACTATAGACTTTAAGACACTATAAAATTGCTTAAAAATATTAGCATGCCTTTATATTAATCACAAGCTAGAAATAATATCAAGAAAAAGCTTTGAGGTGGGCCCGATGCACAATCAAGAAGGCAGAGATTTGAAGATGGCGGTGAGGATCGTATCACATCGCTTCCAATACTTGAGATGTGGTGGTGTTGAGTTGTTAATTCCTTTTCAAGATGAAACCAAGACCTTACACACTAACCAGTGTGTATCTTGCTAATGTTCGCAACATGAGTGGTGGAGTCTCGAGGCAGATGGAAGCATAACTTAATAATTTTACCAATGTCCTTTTAAAACTAATCACATAGAGCTTGCGTAAGATTCCACTCACTAGCGTTGATGCATACTGAAACCAATAACATAAGGAGAAAAACTTGGTTTATCACCCAACCTACAATAAGGCCTTTCAAGGAAACCAACACAAGGAGAAAAATATGGTTTACCACCCAACCTATAGGCATCATTACATGCCTTTCCAAAGGTTGGAAGACATGCTAGCCTCCCCCAAGCCCATGGGAGAGAGAGCTAGCTTCCACAAATGTGCACAAGATTTAGGGAGACATAAACAACAACATATTCACATACAAGACAAGTCCATGCACTAAAGAAAACACGAAAATACCAAACAAAGGAAAGGAGGAGAAAACTATATTCATCCTCAACAATGGGGAAGAGAAGATGAGACATCCAAAAGTGCCAAAAGTGTGGTCCAACCATAGGATGCACACTAACAAGATTCTTCAAAACCTCCTTATTCCTCCAAGACAACAATCCCTCCTTATTGCTCCACCCATTCACCTAAATCCTCCTTGGGAGGATTTTCAAACCCATTGGGTTTCCTCTCCAAGAATGGGGAAGGGGTTCAAACCATATGAACCACCTTCCCCACCTCAAACCATATGAGGGGAGTGAAAAGAACCTACATGGCTTGCCCATCAAGCCATGAGGTTTAAGAGGGAAAATCCCTCCCTCTTCCCCATAAAACTCCAAAATCCATCAAGCCATATGATGGATGGAGAAAATAATACAAAAACATACACAAGCAACAAAACACAATATACAACTATAAGCAAATCTAAGATTTATCATGCAAAATAACATATAGAGATACCAAAGAGCCTACCTCCAAAAGCTCTCCAACACTCTAAGATTTTCCCACTTCTTTATCCAAGCAAACTCTAGCTCCAAAAGTCTCCAAGCACGAAACAAAAGCAAAAAAAAGTTCTCTTTCTCCCCCATGAGGGAGTATTTGAATAAAAGAAAACCAAATTCCTCAATGAGGGGGTGACATGTGTCACCCCTCTCTTCCCTCCAAGTCAAATATTCCCAAAATAAAATGGAGAAAAGATAAACTCACTTTTAACACTCTTCTCCCAAATTGCCCAAAAAGAAAATAAAACAAGTTTGTGTAACTTTTTACAACACACATATTCCAATCCATCTTACATGGATGGTGAAAAAAGAGAGGCAAAATATGAGGGAAACTCTTTCTATGCCTTGAAATTAAGCCCCCTACCTAATAGGTAGGGTCAAGGGCTTATTTTCATGCTAAGTGAACTCCCAAAACTAAAAGGGGTCACTTAAAATGCCATAAATAGCCCAATTTCGGGTTTGAAACATTTGGGCACAAGTGTAGAGGATGTGGGGCCCACTCAAGGGTGCACATGTGACCCTAATCCTCTCTAATTAACACACACTTACCCAAATACAAAACTTAAAGAAAGTGGGGACCATTAAGCCCCCAAACCTAGTTTACCTAGAAAAATAAACACCCTAAACATAATTAATTTTACATGACATACAACATTACAAATGAGGGTCACTCATGGTGCCCAAATAATACAAGCATACAATAAGGCCTCATATAACTAACATGGTTAGGACTTAGCCCCATGGGCCACTTGTGCACAATTTGCATAGCTGCCCTAAAACCCACGTTCTCCTGTGACTGTCACATGCACACTCAATGCACACATTAAACACACATGTCTAATATAGTGTAAATTGACTACTCAATAAGTGATTAAGTCTAACATGTAAATTTATGATATCACAACATCAACATGAAATCGTAAATGTGAAACATGCACAATCTCACACAATTCGTCATATGTTAGCCATTGCAATACATATAAATGTCATATCACCATGCCATCATGTGTCCTCATCAATAAATCGAATACTCTATAAAATCAAGACATGCGACTAAACTAAGTATCCAACATATATCAAATGGGTCCAAATATCATAGCAAATATGTTAGTATCCTCAACATCTAATGAAATGTGTCAACATGCTAATCAAAGCTAAATTGGCGCTACGCGCCCAAATCACCATACATGTCCATGAAGATCAAATAACATAACATAATGTCCAAAATATATCAAATCCCTGTCAAATCATATCTATGAATAAAGAAGTCAATAGATATCTCGAAACTATAAAATGGGGTACTACACCTTCCTTGTGAAAAATATATTTGTGAGAAATATACTACCTTTGATGTTGACTCTAATTTTTTTATAACGATTTTGTTGGAATAGATCATGTTGCCATATATAGTCAAATAGACACGAACAATACAAAGGGGATGTAATGCATATGTTAATGAGTGTGTAATGCGGCACTCAAACCAAGTGACAATGTGGTGCGCAATAACATCACTATGGATGGAGCACAGTCTCTAAATGATTATGTCACAAAGTATGAATGTGGTGTTACAACTAATGGTAAGGCAATGCGAATGTTACAAACCAAATACTGTGCATTTTCCATCACATGGAAAAAAATTTATGACTTTGTAGATAACAACACAAACGATTGAGATCTTGCAAGTTGTATCTATTTATATAGAGAGACAATAGAGCTACGCCCTTTTTAAGATTTGAACCACATAATTGTCTTGTACCTTGTATAAGCAAAATACCTAACATAAAAAAACATAAGCAACCAACCGTAAACACTTGAGATTAACTATATTATAGGCATGTGACTATTGTCGGTTGAGTTTTCCTTTTAAAAATACCCACAAGATAATTACCTTCCAATCTCATCTACATTGCCATTTTTGAGATCTATATAGAGTGAGTGAATATTCATTAAACAAATGAATTAAATATGCACCAACAAATACAAATGCAGTAATAATTACAACAACAAAAAAACGTGAACAAATGTAAATGTAATCCTCATTAACAAATAGAATAAATATGAAATGTAATGCAGTCCTCATTAAAAACAAACAAAACTACACCAATTGTTTAATTGTAACCCTCTAAAATACCTATATTTATTTGAAAAAAATACATATACATATATCACTTAATTCATTTGTCCAAATCATTTTTGGTATTCTTCAACGGGAAAAAGCCAAGAAAATACTTAATATATATATATATATATATATATATGTTTTACTCTTGTTTAAGAAGGAGATAAGCTACGAAGAGGGTCATAAAACATGTATAAATTTTATTTATTTATTGTATAGAAAAGGTAACCATTAGCCACAACATGACTAGGGCAATCAAATACAATTAGTATCAATTTCTTTATTTGACAAAAAAGTGGTTGTTTTCATTTTGAAATTGAAAACAAATAATTATTTAGGAAGCACTTCGTTACACTTTTATGGTTCATTTACAACACCCACATAAATACCATAAGATTTGAAAAAAAAAAAAAAACCTTTTAATAGATTTTTTTATTTTTAATATATATATATATATTTTGGGCATTTGAAAGTGGTTTTTAAAGGCATTTAAATAAATATAGCCTAGGAAGGACCAACTAAACGCGAAAAGTTGTAACTGTTACATGAAGAGAACGGGGCAATGTATCTCCTGCCCGTATACGGATCGGGATGCCCCATTCTGCTGCCCGAGTAGCAACTGGCGCTGCTTAGTGGTTAACGTTACCGAGGATCCACCTGAGTAACGGAAGTTTCATTTACAGACGGAACACCTGATGCAGATGACGTGCTCGTTCCTGAAGCATGCGATGTTCTGCCCTTTTCATGCTCTTCAACCCTGAACTTGATTTTGATTTTAATTTTGCCGGAGCAGGGGTCCCGCTCATATTTATGAACGCAGGTTTTGTGGGATTTGGCAATGTCACTGAACTGCTAGAAATCATCATAACAACATTCGACATAGCTGGACGAACAGTCGCATCTGCTTGCACACATACAAGCCCAACATGAATGCATCTCAACGCCTGCTCCTGCGAACACGCTTCTCTTATTGTTGAATCCAACATATTCAAAACATCTCCTTCTATGTATAGTCTCCATGCCTGCATATCACACATCATCAATTCACTCAAATCTCGGTGTGAAGGAAAATGGGTGGTGGGAAATCCAATTTCTTACCCATTCTAACAGGTTTTGCATTTTCTGTGGAAGATTAATATCGGTGTTTTTTCTTCCACTAAGTATCTCGAGCAATACCACTCCAAAACTGTACACGTCTGCTTTAGCCGAAAGCTGCCCTTGCATTGCATACTCTGGAGCCATGTAACCACTGCAGCGCATAAATAATCACTTGTTTAGAAAAACACCCACAAAATGTTTAAGCACAAAGGGTACATCATTATCATGATGATTCCTTACTATGTGCCTGCAACTCTTGTTTCGATGTGCGTCTCGCCTTCGGGGAAAAGCCTGGCTAGGCCAAAGTCGGCTATCTTGGGATTGAGTTTGTCATCAAGCAAAATGTTGTTTGCTTTAATATCTCTGTGAATGATTCGCAGCTGTGAATCTTCGTGAAGGTAGAGAAGCCCACGGGCAATTCCAAAGATGATGTTATACCGCTTTTGCCAATCTAACTCCCTGCGCTTTTCTGGATCTGTAAAAACCCCAAATCTATTACTTTTCTTACCTCTTCATCTTGTCCAAACAATTCGACGAAGCCAACATGAAAATAAATGTTGAATTGGTAACTTACCGAATAGAAATGTGTCCAGGCTCTTGTTGGGTAAATACTCATAAACAAGCAACCTTTCATCTCTCTCGGCGCAACATCCCCACAGCTTCACAAGGTTCCGATGCTGAACGTTGGCAACCAGCTTCACTTCGTTCATAAATTCTTTCTTGCCTTGTGCAGATCTCGCAGACAGTTTTTTCACCGCTATCCCCCTTCCGTCTGTAGTTGTTCCCTGAAACATCGAAACAGAGTTAGAACTTAGAGCTCTCCATGTCTTTTCAAACAAACTCCCTGTTCCACGAATACAGTCTAAATCCAGGTCAAGGATATGCTATAGTCCCACCCTGTATACCGCACCAAAACCTCCCTCTCCGAGCTTGTTCTTTTCATGAAAATTTTCTGTGGCTTCTGCCAGTTCTTGTAAGCCGAAGACAAAATGTTGCTCCTGCATAAGTAACCCGGATTCAGAGGAGAATTCACGCCTCTCTGTATCATTAGAAATGAGCATAAACTTAGAGGATTAATTATTTGTTATACTAAAACCAGAAAAGCATAAAACTAAAAAGCAGAAGAGGAAAAAACGGCAGAAGCACCTTCGTTGTGGATAGCTAGGGTTATCGGTCTCCCAAAAATGGCAGCTTTTACTCTTTTTCTCATTCCAATCAGAAGAATAATCAACACCAGAAAAATGCCTCCCACAAGCCCTAATGTTAAGGGTAATGCTTTTGAGGACTTCTCTGCAGAGCAGGTCGTTACAGTTATTTATAGGAATTGGGGCACTCACATACTTTTCAATATGTACCCAACAGAAGATCTATTAAAAAATAAATAAAGAAATTCAAGAGCATAACTGAAAACAAAAAGAGGTGTCTGTGCTTACTCTTTGATATCCCTTGAGAAGTTCCATTAACTCCATTGCTCGGAGTCTGAGGTGTAGATGTTGCAGGTGGCGGCGATTCCTCCGGAGGTGAAGAGGGCGTCGATGTAGAGCCGAAAAGGGGTATATTTCATATCTTACTGAGCAGCTTCCAAGCACACCTCGACCTCCTTGTTTTGAAGAACAGCACTTTTCCAACGTTTGCCTTGCTGTGAACAAGCATGTTCTGCAATCCTTGACGGATAAATCTCTCCAACACTGAACTCGACCATAGACCTCGTCTGAAGAGGAGTAGTTGGCTGAACCTAGAGCGTATCCCTTTTTGCAGGGTCGTTATAAACTTGATTAGACAGATTCGATAGAAGATCAGTGGTAATGGACTTGTAATTAGCCTCCATATTGCTTGGGACATCATTCACGTTTTCGAGATAACTTCCATCGGTATCCAGTTTCGAAGTGAAATTAGAGTTGTCATAGCGGAAGAAACAGTCATCCAGCCATACTCGCCCACCTCTGTCATTGGCGCAAAGCTCACGAATAGAGTTATTTGCTTCTCGAGAACAGGTGGAACACTTTTCTGCCGATACGTTCCCAATACACTGTATAAGGCCATAGACCTGGTTGGGAGACTGCCCGTGCGAAGAAGTGTTAAATCCTGAATTTTGAGGCGTATTACGAACCAGATCAGCGATAACCCGATTGAAGTTAGAGGAATAGGTATCGCCATCTGTGTAAGTTGAGGCATTATTGCAGGTATGCCATACGTAGGTACATATGACTGAAGGAAAACCATTTATTAGAAACAACAAAATAAGAAAAACTGCGAGGAATTTCGACCCTGTGCACCTCATCTTGTAGTCGCTGGAGTTAACTAATAATGTCCTCTTAAGGCAGCAAAGATAATTGTAACTGAGCGAGTTTTGCAGATGAGTGAAGCGGTAGAAATGGCTTGGTCTTGAGTTACCTAAGCAGTAGGCACAAACTACGAATAAAGGAATTGAGACATGCAAGTGGGACACGTTTCTTCCTCAACCACGTTTTCTTAAAAAGTATTTTGTCAACGCTTCTACATTTGAGAAAAGTGTAGAGGCCAACTACTCTAATTAGCATGGTTAAATTTGACGGCCAACAATTTTAACATGTTGATAATGTTTCAATATTATTATTTAAAATGATGGTTATATTTTAAATATGTATGAATGAAACTATAAAAAAATATATAAATAGTCATCAAAATTAACTTGCAAATCTAATTAATAAAACATTATTAAAAATTTTTTACCAAAAAGAGAGGGCCTTATCTTTAACAAAAGTCTAGTTTTCAGAATGACATCCCTTGAATATCTATAACTTCAATTGCTACATGTGAGAGATCAATAGAAGACTTCAACCTTTTACGGGTTTAAGGATGACATCCCCTTAAAAATAAACATATAGTAATTCTAAAAAAACCGCTAGCAATTGCATATGAGTTGTAAAGTATGTTGGGTAGGATGTCAATGTTTGACTTATCTATTTTTAATATATTAATATGTTTTCAAATATGTTAGGTTTTTTTGGTCAAATAATTTGTCTCCACAATTGATTTTTTATTTTAAAAATTTATACATCTAAAAATGAAAAAACAATAACAAAATGAGAGGAATAATAAGTATATACCATGTCTAACCTTTAATATGTATTCCTTAAGAAAATTAAATATACACTTTTTCTACAATAGTTTGGAGAAAATTTATTGCAAAATATACCATTAAATATAGTAAAGATTTTAATAGGACTTAAAAAAATAGTCTTGCGTAGGCACCTAACCTCTCGTGTTGCATATTATCCTAAGGTCTCCTTCTAAATGCTCAATAATGCATCTCTTCCCATTATGTTTCCCAACTAATCATCTTCCATAAAATACATAAATATGAAATGTCCATTGCAATTCTTGTCACCTATTAATTGCTTTCACTATGGTTCATAAGGCATTTAGATGACGAGTGAAAGAGAAAGAGCGCCTCTATGTGGTTGCATAATGTGAACCACTCCAAATTGTAAAACTTCTTCCTAAAAACCTCTACCTTATGATCATCCAAGATAACTTTTTTGTTTCCTTGCAATAATAGTTAAAAGGCCAATTATAAGTGTGTGGAATCTAATGATACATAGATAATTACCATGAAACACTACAAATTGATAAAAGAAGATGATAATAATGATGTCATTGTGAATGGTTGTTTGAAACAAGTAGTAGATTGAAATTTGTATTCATAGTTTGAGTTGAGTGGGGGTGAAATACAATTCAAATTGGCATATTGACTCTACATTGTTTATGTGCTCTTGGCTTCTTCAACCTAGAATTTTTGGTGCTTTCTTCCTCGCATCTCCTCTCTATTTTAAATTTGCATAATATTTGAATTCCAACTTAGGGTATTTATAGTTATTTCTTTTCTCCCAAAGTTTTGTAAATGGAAGTGTGCTTACGCCTTTCCCACTTTCTTATTCTAAGGTTTTCAATTCCTAGCTTCTATGTTGTCATCTCCTCTTTGTAATATAAATATCATGACTCCCTTATTAATTTGAACATTGTGACCAAGATTTCAATTATTTGGGTTGTATTTTTAGTATCGTTTTGGAGGAAGAAAAAGTGGTTGCGACGACCTTGCACTTCATCTCGACTATTATTATGGGATTTTAATTACTTTTAATGGAAACTAATACAACATACTACTTTCAAAACTTGGTTTTCATGTCAATGCCATTAATGTATACTTATTTCTACTCCCATACAATGTCGAAAACATTAAAGGTTTTGACAATGACACACACAAGAGCTCTAACACCGACATATAACATTTTATTCATCAATGCTTCCTAAATAGAAGTTCTAACTGATCATGGTACATATTATAGTTTATAGTAGTGGAGGACACCCCAACAATCTTTCATTGAATCTCATATTAAATAATCTACCCCAAAATACCCCGTTGGAAAAAAAGACTCTTCTTAGAAAAGATCTCTCCAAAGATGGATGTTTCCATTATAATAAACTAGTTGTCCAAAATTACACCCCATGTAATTTTGAACAATTGATCAAAAATGGAATTAGCCACCTTTTTCTCGGGAAAGTCATGGGATAATGGGATAGTCTTTTGCGGGGTGTAGTCACGTAGTGTTATGCGGATTCTCTTAACTCCGCAGAGAAAAGGAGCATCGAGTTTGGACTTAGGATTTTTTTCGCATAGATAATGTTTTTGTGGAGGTTTTTAGTCTTTCGTGGTGCTAGGGAAGTTAATCTTTTTGGATGGCACCAAATCGGTCTCTCGCTAGTCAAAAGGTAAGTTAGAGCACTCTGCGGTTTACACTCCCACGAAAAGTTTGAAAACCGACCAATGATAAGATATGTAAAATGAATATAGGAATCATAATCTTAGTGATTCGTAGCATGGAGAAGCACAATGTCACACATACTCGAGAAAACATAACATTCCATGAAGTTTATCAATTCCGCGAAACCAAGGATGAAGTGCACTGTGTTAGAAGCCTTGATGAAAAGGAGTACCATTAGGCACCACAAAAAAATGGAAATAAATTTGAGAATTGACTAAGGTTGGAATTTGTGAAACACTTCCCAGGTGTTCTACATGTTTCTCAATTGCGGTGTTGTGCAATTATACATGGGATGACAATAAACAAAGGAAGAGTCATAGAGAACATGCAAAGTCCAAAAACATTGTCAAAGCGCATAACAAGAAAATATGTAGATGAAGGAAGGTAAGAGCATGGGTGGTATAACATGTGTGGAGTTAGGTGATGCTTGTGAAGGATGCAACAGAGACCATGAAACATGGAAAACTACTTTGAATGGGCATGGGAAAGTCGTGGATCAAAGTGAAATCATCTAAATTCCATGGGGCACCTTAGAGTGTGCCTATTTATTTTCAAGTGATAATTAACCACCTCACCTACCTATTTTAAATGATGAATGATGCCCATGTTTTCGCTTTATGAGATTAGATGGTGTGTATAAGAAGAAACAATGATATATTAGGGATATTAATGATAACATGATTTGTGGACAACAAATTTAGCTCCATTCATTGAAAATCCAAATTTTAATTTTCCCCTCCCTTTCCCTCTTCTATCCGATTCCCATTATTTATAAATATGGAACTCATGCCTTGTAAAAAGCATATATCTCTTTTGTTGAACGACACCATGCCAAAATGGTGGCCGACTTCCCATAAGTTCCAAACCTCAAATTTGGTCCCTGTAAAGTGTTTTCACCTTCTGCCATTTATGTAATGATATGTGCATTCCTTAAGCAATAAATATTGTGTTTATGGATATTCTATGCATTTATTTTACATTTATTACATTCCTTGCCACTCCATTCATCTTTGGTATGTTACTCGTGTTTCCATTTTGGGTTCCATTTTTGTGTGTTGTAAATGAATGGAAGGGATTGGATTATGTGATTTTGGGTCTATGGCATGCCGATCTTCCCTCTCCTCATGCATTTTCCTTTCTTCCCCCCATGGAGAGTGATCACTCCTTCTTTTAAGTGCTATCACCGCCCTCTAGCTTAGGTTTTAATTTCGTATAACTTCCCCTATCTCTCTCCCTCCGGTTCTTTAAATGTTTTAGTTTAGGCTAGCTTAGGAGTAGTGTTAAAATTAATTTATATAGGTTGTGCTTTGTGGGTTCTTCTAACCCGTGGGACAGAGGAAGTCAACCTTCTAGAGGTCTATCTCGAGATGCAAGTCCACACTTAGAGATAATCCCATGTTAGCCAAAAGTATTGATCTTCCATGATCAAATATAGTTAGCTAATTTTGGTCTCTAATATTGTTTGGCACCCCTATTGGGACAAGTTTAAAGTGTTTTACAACTCCATTTCACCAAGTTTAATGTGTTCTTAGTGATACCCAACCTTTGGAGGTAGTTCTCAACACATATGGAAACTCCCTGGTCCAACAAACCCATTTCTCTCATATGCAAACCTTTTGCTTTCTTCCATTTCCCACTCTTTCATGAAGTTGTCCAATCATGACTTCATTTTCTCAATAAAACCCTCAATTTCAAGATCAATATCATTCCCTCCAACTCCTTTCTTCCAAAACCCGAGCATACACATAAATTTTATGATCCCTATCATGATGAATATGTATATAACCCAACCCCTAGTGACCTATATGGTTATCTTATTAATCAAAACATTTTGTAAGAACAAAGATACACATGTGATGTCATCAATTTTATGGTAGATGATGATTTCCATAGGAAAATTCAAGGGAGATGGGCACGTACATGGTGCAAATTTAAATCAAGGTTTTAGGACCCCTACCCATGGGATAGTCCTATACAAACTTGGTTCATCCCTCAACAAAAGCTATATTTTATGGCTGAGATGACACCCCAAATAACATTGTGGGTTGAGTTAAGGAGGCTCACAAATATAGTTGTATGGAACCTTATAATTGGGGAAATCCTACACTAACATCTTATAGACCTCATATTCCTTCTCCTCAACCTACACCATCTCGGTTTGGTTTCTATATTCCTATAGTAAAAAAATCACACATTTACTATTACATTTATACCACCGGGTATGTTAATTTATATATGGATCTTGCGTGATAAAAGTATTCACTAGTGACCCATCCTTAGGTATTGTCGTCACTCAACCAGACCATCATTGTGTTTGTCTAGTTCAATTGTCACATGTCTTTACAATTTTAGGGTCTTAGATGTCATATTTTACTTGTTGGTCATCTTTGTGTACTGCCTGGGGCACCTAGGGTATCTCTCACGGGGCACCCCAGTGCCCCAATCCATGATTTTAGGCACCCATGTCATCGTGATTTTTACGGTCTTAATTTCTATGTTTGAGGTCCGTCTGACGGTCACCTTGTGTATTCCCTAAGTCGTAGTCGGCAGTTATGGGTCATTAGTGTCAAAATTTGAGCAAGAGATCCCTATATAAACAAAACAAACTCACCACATTATGGGTAGACATCTTACTATCAAAGGGTAGAGATCTACTAAGGTAAGGGACCGCATTTAGGCTTCTTCTACATCTCGCATCACACTTCATAGGGGAAACGGTTGTATTCTTTCCATTGCATCCACCATTTTTGCATTCTACATATTTTTATTGCCCCTCACTATCATGTCATTGGCACTAGGGCATCCTAGGCACAAAATTGCACACACACTCACATAGAACTACATTGGGTCCGAAATGTAGTGCGATTCCCGATCGTAAGTCCTTTGGTTTGGCAACTAAGGTTAGTCCGACCTATTTATATTCATTCTTATTTTTTAGGGATTGATGATTGGATAGGGTTTTGTAGGTTAATCATAATTTACAGTAACATATACAACAACACGGTGACACTTTTGCGACAAAAGTGAAGTTAAGATATCCTTTACAACACCTCTGTTTTAGATCCAAAGCTTCCACACGGTTTGCATAGCACCCAGATTACAGACCAGGGCACCCCGTAAACCCCAAGTATAGACATACGGTAGTTCCAGTCCCTTCGTGAGACCTTTCCATTACTGATTTTCGTAGTTTGTACACCAATCTACAATAGTTCAACATATAGCCAGTAAGTCATTTATCCCTCTTATTTCCATTATTTCAATATATATATATTCAAATATAAAAGCAAAAATAGTTAGTCTCCATATTCCATTATAACACTTAATTTTCTATTTAGATTAACTATTAAAATAGTTAGATAAACCATCTTTCCTATTTTTAGTTAATCATTTTGGTGAACCCAATCTTTCGAACACTTTTTATCTTCCTTTTTTCATACCTTAGTGTTAACATTGTTCTTTTTTTCTTTTTCTTCTCTTTCATTATGTTGCATTTTAGTGTAAACCCTATTTATGATGAGTCTACCACATTCGAGCTTAGGGCTTTATATAGTGCTCCAATGATTCTACCTCTCGTCACTCAAAAACTTACTCTACAAGGCCAACACCGGTACCTATTAATCCTGTTGATTCTCCCATTGGTATATGCCTTGTTGATGATTTGGTTGCCTTTACTCATTGCACACCATGTCACCCCGCCGCTTATGATGCTTCTTATTCCTCTCCCTGAAACACCACTTGATGTTCTAGATCCATCCATCATTGATAATTTTCTAGGTATGAATCCCAACCCCCACTCTCTCTTTCCACCATTCCTCCTACTCCATGTCAGGACAAGGGGTGAAAATGTATATTTACCAACTAAATTAAATGTTAGGTTAACATACATTAATAAGTGGAAATATAAATGTGCACACCATAATAAAATTAAATAACAACATAAAACAAATTACACAGTGACACTGTATGTAATGTGGAAAACCCGTAAATGGGTAAAAAACCACGGAAGAATAATCCACTATAGAGAAACATTTTACAACCCAGTCCAGTAACTCCTCCCTCACTTCTACTCCATGTATTTACCCAGAATCCAAATGATTCACGTGATTTTGAATATGACCTAAAGCCATATTTAAATAACCCAAAGGGTTATAACCATATTAAGTGACAGGGCACACCTCCCTGATTTAATTAGTTGATTAATTAAATTAACCAACCCTAAGATAAAGTTTATATTTAAATAATAAGAATATAAGTTATTCTATATTATTTAACTATAAACTAAATATTATGATGCACTTAATATTATTGTTCTAACACTCCATTCATGTATTCTACTCCTCTTATTCCTTCTAGTCCCACCCCTACTTCAAGCATACATTCTCCTTCATATTATGTTGATGATCCCTCAACCGTGTGTTGACCATGCCATTTCCCATGAAGATCACATTCCTATCGATTCCCATCATGAATCTCCTCCCTTCCATAATACTACATGACTCTCTCAATTCCATTATCATCCTCTTTTGAGGTTGCCTCTACTACTATACATGAATCCACTTCAACCATTTCTCCTTACTCCTCTAGTTCTCCTCTTATCTCCTCGCCCATCGAAGCTTCTTCACCTATCTCATTTACTACTACCACATCACCTCTTGACATCCATATGACTACCCACAATGGCAAGCTTCAACCACTTAATACGTTATTACCCTCTCATATTATTCCTTCACAAGATATTCTTTCCCTTATGCATGTCGTTGGTCAACTTCAATCACAAATCCATACTCTCACTTTAGAAAGATGAGCTTATTATGCTTCCATCAACAAAAATTCTCTACATGGCAATCCGGTTCCTAAAAAGATTCACAATTATGCCTTTCCAAAAGAACTTGCCATGCCTTCTTTCATTTTCTTTGATGGCACTAGTGATCCTCATGCCCTCATCCTACATTATCACACACTTATGGATAATTAGTCTCATGACTGATTATTGCTTAAGGCCTTTCATTATAGTCTCATAGATGATGCTTTACAATTGTATACACACACCGCCTTCTAGGTCCATTAGTACTTTCATGACATGGAGGACACTTTCCTCCATCACTTTATTCTTAATAATGGCCCTAGGGTTACATATGACCATCTTCCCACCTTACACCAAGTCTCCTTTGAACCCGTCAAGGAGTATATCTTACAATTCAATGTATGCATACACCACTTATCTTCCAACCTAGTGACTTAGAAAAGAAATTTATCTTTTGTCATGGTCTTCGCCACCATTTAAGATTAGACTCGATATGATACTTGTGATTCATTCATTCTCTTGTCTTTATAAGGTTATTGATATTGAACAATAAATTTCCTCCGCACAAGACCACCCACTTCGCATGTTGATCCATCGGACTCATCTATTGTTCCCCCTCCACCACCTTCTATTGAACAATCACGATCACTCCCATTGCTACATAAAGCCCCTCCCAAACAGGCTCAACCTCCTTTACCTCCTCCAACCCATTCTCCTCCAACTACACCTCCTTTACCTCCTCCGACCCATTCTCTCCAACTACACCTCCTTCTTAATACCTTTATTCTCACCCGACTCATGACCACATGGTATCCTCCACCTTATCCTTAGTGAGCACTTGATTTTACTTCCCTCCAATCAACATCATCCACCACACCGAATACAACGATAACTTTGATCAACACTTTGTTAAAATTATCACTATATTTCGGACATAGGGATGATGATTGTCTTGTCCTCGTGAACGAATAAAACACCTTGTAGACTCTGCGCAATATCTCCTTTTCTCCTGGGAGCGTTCATTATCTCCTTCTCCTCTTCCACGTCGACGCGTCCTCTGCTTCAACCTTCGCCACCGATGTTTACTTCACTCGTCACACTCTGCCACTACATGTTCATTCTCCACTTCATTCGGCATTTCCCCCTCCACATACATTACATTCATTCTATCCACATTATCTACAATTCCACACAACTACACCTCATGGTTTCCCACCCGCTTTCACATATCCCATATACACTATACTTGACACTCAATTTGCTTTGCATGTCCATAATCCACATGTTCCACATGTTTCCACCTCCACCTTCACCATGGTCGTTGGTAGGTGATTCTTCTCACCTTCTCCCCAATCACGCACTTGTGTTCTTATGGTTCTTACACAACTCTTAAGGGATTACTTTAATAATATTTCATCATGTGCTTGGTCGTTCATCTAGAACACCTCAATCACTTCCTGATGACACACTCTTTCTTACGTGACTCATACTCGACTGTTGAGGGGTCTTATTCCATCGACCTATTCATCTATATGCTTAGAGGGAATCATTACTTCTCCTCCCCCTCCTTTTGCTTCTCATCATTTATCATATTACATTACATTTTAATGTATTCATCACGATACATTTTTTCTACTATCATACATCGCTACATTTTCACATTTATTCTATTATCATCATTATATTACATTTCTTCTACACTACATATTCTACCCATTTTTGTCTATTATGTAACATTAGTTATCTCCATATTCATTCACCATACATATTCAATCTACACGAGCTACTAGATCACATACATATTCAATTTATATTCATCACATATAATACAACATACATACTCGAATGCTCAACACAACACCGTAACATATATATTACACCACAATATCAATACAACGTAAACTATCGGTTTCATATATATATATATATATAGGTGTTCATACATATAGCGTTTCATACGATCATCGTCAAAAATATGTTTCATCACTAGAGGGAAAATCCCCTACATCATATACAATCCTCACTATCACACCTCATCATAATTATCACTCTCTGTATGTATGTGAGAGCCACAGAGCTAGATGCCTTGCCACCCACGTGACACCACATTTCACGGCCCTGAAACTTCTCCACCTACCTCCATAGCTTGCCCAATCTCCATACTTTGTTTGAAAATTCACACTGCAAATCCACATAACATGCGAACATGTCCTGGGCCAAGGGACTACCACCTACCACCTCACGGGTAAGCCGAGTCTCCTCCCGTGACTCATCCCTCTCACTCAACAACACCATACATGTTGCTTTGATGCTATGGCATTGGCTCAAATAAATGGGCGTGCTCACCCGCAATGTCATCCACACGCTCTAAGTATACCTCCGCATAGTACATCACTAGGCACATTATACATCAATGTGCAGATAGAAGTATCTATTATCAACAAACAATAAACATCCCCTACAAACACCACATATGATCACGTGTTAGTCAAATATTCACATAAATCACTTCAACATTTCATTACACCACAATATTCACATATAACGAGTATTTACGATCTACTATCGCCCCGCTGCGCAGGTCGGGACACCTCCCTCACCCACTCCTCCTACCGACATCTCCATCTCACCCACAAATATTGGGTATAAGCAACACCTATCGATGAGTTGTTCACCATCCTCAATAATCCTCAGTACATCCCGCATCATCTTTATCTACAATCTTTATTGCTAGATCTAACTCGCCGGCCCCGGTGGTAATAACTACTATGTTGTGAGGTCCCGGCCTCGCACCTACCCTCCTAAGGAATCTAACTACTCATAACCATATATATGGCTATGGGGGCACGTCTGGGCCATCCCAAACTACCATGGCACTCTCTCTACCTAAAACAACTCGCTCCACCCGGAAAGAAGTCCTTTTACCATATAGTCCTCTAAATGCATCATAGCTCTATTGCATCCTGGGCCATCCCTTATTTTGGTATGGCCTCCATATCAATGAATCGGGACCCACCTTATCTATCGGTGCCCTAAAACTCTATGTATCCATCTTCATGCCATGAACATCTACCCAACGTCAAACAAATATCTCCGGGTGAGCCCACTCCCCGTGGCCCATGAATCTTGGTCTCAATATGGCTATATCCTCATATGCCCACACATGCAGAGAAGTGTGGTGGCCCCTATACCTCCACCATGCTCATCATGATTAAATCGATACAAGCCTCCTGTACATATGGGCCAATACTAACCGAGCCCATACGTATCTCATCTTGTCCTCCTATATCCGTTGAAATATGTTGTGGATCTTATACAAGATGTTGAATCCTCCTCCCTCCAATGCTATACATGATGCTATATCCACTTGTGATAAACTTCCACAACCAAGGAACCCTCAACCGTAATATCACATCCAGGACTAATACGGGCCTCCAAAGGAACTCCGTGCCCTAGCAAAATATCATCTCATCGAGTGCATATACCACTCCATATCTACTACTGCCATCACCTATACTCTCTCCCCAATCACAAGTAATCATAATATATGATACACATCCTCTAGTGTCACTATCATCTTGCTGTAGGTAACCAAAATGTGCATGTATCCACACACCATCTCTCACACAACACAATAAACATAAGCATATTATGGGGTACATCCCCCATCCATGTTATATGTCGTAGGCCAGAATGGTCCAACACATCCCACTCATCATCCACCAAACATAGTCCTAGTAGTTTTCTCAAGTGCCGATCGTTGCGGAACTCCCTCGATTGGATATCCCTCTACACAACACCAAACAACAACATAAGTAATGATTATAACACTTTACATGATCTAAAGAAACCACTATACATGTTAACAACACAATCCTTAGTAGTCTCCACAAGAACCTAAATTTCCTTAACCAAGGCACCCAAATACGGGACTCGGGAACCCTAAGATAGGACACTAACACCCAGATCTAGGTGCTCTAGTCCTAAGGGCCACTAGCGCCCTCACCTCTATTTTCCAGGTCCTAAATGCCGAGAAACTTAAAAATATTAAAATTGTAAAAATTCAGCTCCACAAAGCATTGCACCCTACATTTTAGCAAAAATAACACACTTACCAACTCCGTCGTTGTACGCGATGCCACCGCGGTCACCACTCTCTCAAACTAGGTAGGACGTAGTGGTCTCACCTGAGGCATCTCTACTCACTCTGTCTACACTCCTACACTCATGCCAGAAACAAATGAAGTGATAAGTTACCTTTTCACTTTATTATTTATAATCACATTACAACTGCCACCTTTACTATGGTCTCCTTTCACGCTTACTTTCACAACTAATACACCTTGCACCATTTTGGCCATATCTTGCACATTTTAACTCCGATTTACACCTTGTTTGCAACATTTTTTTAAAATTCAACCTACCACCGTATTACACCGTTTCACATGCATTATACACCTCACAAAAATTTTCTAATCATTCTGACCATGTTTTAACCTCTTGTTGTTACTTTCGGCTTAGAGTCATTCCTTTTCCCACTCCCTCTTTCACCAAAAGGGGGACATATCACTAGGGTTACCCCTTTAATCCCCTTATGTCACCACACATTCCAACATCGTAAAACCAACAACTTACAATTTATAATCATGACATTTCATCGTCAATCTCCCCTAATGACCTAATATGGGGGCAATAACTATTGACATTTATAAAACATGATCACATAGTAATTCTCCCTAATGACCTAACTTGGGGGAAACTAACAACTAAAAAATATTTTTTGTGTGATATTTTATCCATTTCTAAAGAACTTTCCCTAAATACCTAACACGGGGTGAGTTAGCGAAAAACCTTTCTCTCGAGTAACCAATCAAAATCAAAACATTAATATAAATTCATGCCATTCAAACGTGCAAAACAGTCTCCTAGAGGACCTAACATGGGAGTTACACTCATCACTTTGTTCCTAGATGACCTAGCTTGGGGAATTTATTCTATACTCCATGTTTGCTTCTAGATGACCCAGCTTGGAAGCCATCTCATTTCTCTATCATGTTCGCTTCCAGATGACCCAACTTAGAATCCATCCGATCCTCCATCGCATTCACTTCCAGATGAACAAACATGAAAGTCTTCTACATCGCGATGATACCCATGGAGTGGGGGCATGAATGCCTTCCCCCTTATCACTCCCATAGTGGTCAACTATTTAATCAAAATCATTTGGTTCCAAAAAATCACAACTTTCCGATCTCGAGTTCATGCTCTGAACGGCTAGATATTGATGATGTAATTAAATCTTGGAGAACAATACACTTTTCTCCCCACACTCTTCCTCTGGCAGTAAGACACCCAAATCCTTTGATTATTCTATTTTTATACAAAGCATTTGGTTTGGGAATTGATCACTCCCTACCCACCTATCCATAATCACATTCGAAATCATCTTATATCACCATTTCCATTCACCATGACATTTGCATTTGTCTTTTCGTTACATGGATAAACTTACTGATCCATGGTTTGACACACTTTGATTTCTATCATAACACTTTTACTACATATCTACGCGCATTCTTCTACAACATGGGCTTCTTTGATTTCTCTTAGGTACACATCTCTATCTACTTTATGTTTATGAGATTTCTTCTCATCAACATAAAGTAAGGGCAAATGTAGTAAAAAATCACACATTTAATATTACATTTATACTTGCCGGATATGCTAATTTATATATGGATCTTGCATGATAACAATTATTCACTAGTGACCCATCCCTAGGTATTTTCGTCACTTAGTCAGTCATCATTATGTTTTTCTAGTTCAGTCGTCACATGTCTCTGTAGTTTTCAACATCTTTTAAGATGTCTTAGATGTGGTATTTTACTTGTTGGTCATCTCTATATTTGTTCTAGGGAACTTAGGGCAGCACTAGGGTGCCTCGGGGTGCCCTAGTCCATGATTTTAGGTGCCCATGTCATCATGATTTATGGTCTTAATTTCTATGTTTGAGGTCGGTCCTAACGGTCACCTTTTGTATTCCCCTAGGCCATAGTTAGTAGTTTCAGTCACTAGTGTCGAAATTTGAGCAAGAGATCCCTATATAAACAAAACACACTAACCACATTATAGGTAAACATATTACTATCAAATGGAAACTATCTACTAAGGCAAGGGATTGCAGTTAGGCTTTTTCTACATCTGCATCACATTTCATAATAGGGGAAAGGGTTGTATTCTTTCAATTCCATTAGCCATTTTTGTATTATACATATAATTATTTCCCATACTATCATGCCATTGGCACTAGGGCATCCTAGGCACAAAATTACACACACACTCACATAGAACTACATTGGAGTGCGAAATGTAGTACAAAACTTAGTCGTAAGTCCATTGGTTTGGCATTGAGATCATTCCAACCTATTCATATGCATTCTTTTTTAGGGATTGATGCTTAGATCAGGTTTTGTAGGTTAATATTCATCTACAATGACACATACGACAACAAGGAGACACTTGTGCGATAGGAGCGAAGTTAAGACAGAGCCTTTGCGACACCTCCGGTTTGAGATCCGAGCTTTCTACGCAGCTTCGCAATGCACATATTATAGACCAGGCATCCCCAGACACCCCAATACCGACATACGGTCAATTTCGAGTCCTTTCTAAGACCTTTCCATTATAGTTTTCCCAACCCATACACCAATATGCAATAGTTCAACATACAACCGGGTAATTCATTTACGGTCAAGTAATATATCCCTCTTATTTCCATTATTTCAATATATATATATATTCAAATATAAAAGAAAAAAATAATTAATCTCCATATTCCATTATAACACTTAGTTTTATATTTAGATTAACTATTAAAATAGTTAGGTAAACTATATTTCCTATTTTTAGTTAATCGGTTCATAGCTTTCTTCCAGCTCCCCTCGAGGATTCCCTCCTCCATCTTCTCCCCTTCCTTCCCATATATTTACTTTTCCACCCTCTTTCCTTCCAAATCCTCATATCCTCTATATATTTCTTGATTCCTCCTCTTAAAGAGCCACATCCATAAGAAAATGTCATTCCTCCTTCACCTTTCAAGCCTCCTGCTATTTTAATTGAGAAATCTCTAGAGGAGGATGGAGTGAATCAGCCAAAGGAGGATTAGATTGAAGCTAATGGCATTTGTATGAAATTAGAAATAGTGATGAAAAGTGAGAAAGATGTTTTAACTAAATACTGTGACCCCTTTTTGTTCTATATGTTTAGAATTTTCTTCACTTTTGGAAGATTGCAATGATCATCCAAGAACATCCTTGGATGCTGAAATTGATCAAATGGAGCTATTTGATGAGGAGAAGGGTGCAAGTCCTGCGGAGGAGGTAGAATTGTTTATATAAGAAACAAAAAGTTTTTAAAATAATCTGCAAAATATCACCACCTTGAGGATAGTACGCATGATGACCCCATTCATGGAGATGAATTTCAAAGAGATGGGAAAATCAAAAGTATTAGTCCATTAGTTCCCAAGGCCACATTCGCATTCATATACTTGGCTATTCTATAGCCAAAATCAGGTTGCCACTAGTCATGCTCATTTCAGAGCATGAGGAAGAGCATCAAAGTACCAAAGATCATCTCGAATGCCTCCGAAACCAAATGTAGAGTGACTTGAGGAGGTATTCATTCTTTTTCTAGTTGATACTTTGAGGAACATGGAAGTGAGGGCTATGGTTTTACTTCTACCATGTGATCTTGTTTCCAAATTGATCACATGGCCACATTTTGTAAGAAGGGGAAGCTATTTGTCCCAACATGTAGCTAGTTTTTTAAAATTCCTTTTGTTATTAGTTAGAATAGGGTAAATTATGTTTGTTTATTGTAAAACATGTGCTTGTGCACACTTTACATGCTTTTACTTGAAACATGTATGATTTTCATGTTTTTACATAGTTTTTATGGGCCCTTTTTGGTACATGGTTCAATTTTAGAGAAGGTTCAATGGTGGAAATCAAATAGTTGGAGTAGATTCCAAGTTTTATTCACGGCTCACGAGATCAAATTCGATTCGATGTTAAGTTCTTGCGGATTCAAGAGAAATATTTTAAAGGCTTGAGATCAAATTTCTTCAAGGTCTATGCTTGACTCCATGTCAAATGTATGCTTCACTACTATTGGTATTCATCATCTAAGTCGATAGATGTCCTCTCGGAGGTCTCAAACTATTTCCAAAATTACAGCTCATGTACTATTGAACAACTCATCAAAATGGAATTAGTCACCTTTTTACCGGGAAATCCACAAGATATCTTTGAGATAGTCTTCCAGGGAGTGTAGTCATGTAGTGTTATGTGGGTTCTCCTAACTCACAGAGCATAAATTTGGACTTACGTAACTTTTTGTAGAGATAACATTTTGCGGAGGTTTATTAGTATTTTGCGGCACTAGGGAAGTCAATGTTCGTGGATGACACAAAATTAGCCTCTCATGGGTTAAAGGAAATTTAGATCACCACAAGGTTTACATGCCCTTGAAAAATTAAAAATCAACCAACGATAGGTTCCGCAGTGAAGATAGGAATGAGAAGCTTAGTGCTTTATGACATGGAGAAGTATAATGTCACGTGGACTCAAAAACACAACATTCTATGAATTTTATCAATTCCATGAAACTAAGGATGAAGTTTTCCAAGATAGAAGTTGTGATGCAAAGGAGGAGGCCGCAAGGCACCACAAAAATGGAAATAAAGTTGAAAAGTGACTAATATTGGAAGCCACGAAATACTTCCCTAGTGTTATGCGGGTTTCAAAATTGCAATGTTGTGCGATTGTATACGGTATGCCTCCAAACAAATGAAGAGTAGCGGTGAACATAAAGACGCCTGCGAAATGTTGTCAAATATGCATAACAAGAAAGTTTATGGATGAAGGTAAGATCTTGGGTGATATAACATGTGCGGATTTGGGTGATGCTTGAAGAGGATTTGAAAGAGACCATAGAACATAGAAAGCTACCGAACAAGAATGGGAAAGCCATATACCAAAGTGGAATCATATAAATTCTATAGGGCACCTCAAAGTTTTGCCTGTTTTGTTTGAAATAACACTTAACTACCTCACCTACTTGGTTTAAAAGATAAACGACACCTATGCTTTTTCCCATGATATTAAACGGCGTATTTGAATAAATGATTATCTGTTAGGGAGATTAATGACAATAGGATATGTGGACGGTGGAGTTATATATATTCATTGAAAATCCAAATTAAAAAACTTTCCCTCCCTTTTCATCTTCTTTCTCCTTCCCATTCTCTATAAATGGAACTCATGCCTTGTAAATAAGAGATATCTCTTTTGTTGAAATGACACCATGCCAAAATGGTGGCCAAATTCCCATGAGTTTTGGACCTCATATTTTGTCTCATTAATGCATTTTTTCCTTTCGCCATTGACGTAATGATATGTGCATTCCTTAAGAAATAAATATTTTGTTTGTGGCTATTCTTTGTCTTGTGCTTACATTTATTGTATTCCTTGCCTCTCCATTCATACTCTAGTATGCTACACATTTTCCTTTGATTCCATTTTTGTGTGTTGTAAATGTGTGGAAGGGATTGGCTTATGTGGTTTTGGGTGTATGACACACATATCTGCCCTCTCCTCATGTGTTTCCCTCTCTTTCACCCCTCATGGAGAGTGATCATCCCTTCATTTTTGGTGCTATCACCTCCCTCTAGCTTAGGTTTTTCTGTCCCCATATCTTCCACTGTACCTCTTTCCTTGGTTCCTTGGATGCGTTGGTTTAGGTTTTCTTAGGAGTAGTGTTAGCATTAGTTTAGATAGGTGGTGTTCCATGGGTTGTTCTAACCCACAAAATAGAGGAAACCGAACTTCTCCAAAGGTCTGTCTCAAGATGCAAGTTCCACACTAGAGACAGGTCCCATGTTTATCCAAAAGTATTGATCTTCTATGATCAAATCTAGGGTGTTAATTTTAGTCTCTAACAAAAATCACATACAAAAATAGAAATAAAATATGAGAGAAACATGAAGGTAATTTTAAGGTCCATGATGTCAAGCACCATTTTTTAGATTGAGAAGGTAGTGTTAGTGCATAATCATAGCACCCCGAATTTCGGGTATGAAGTGGGGCATTTGGTGTGATTGCACAACATGGGACCATCTATCAAGCTATGGCACTTGCAAAATTTAATATGGACCTCCAGAGAAAGCCAATTCTTACTTCCTAATCTACCGCCACAAGCTACTCCGGTGCGGGTAGAATCTAATCTATCCTAATCTAATCGTTCCAATGGGATAGGGAGAGAGAGAGAGGGTGAAAGAGCCTACTGATAAGCGGTGATACACCGAAAAGGAAGTGGTTGGATCACAAATGACGGCGCTTGAAGTGGAGAGAGCGAGTAGAGGAGAGGGTCGACAAAATGCACCATGTACCGAGAGATAGATTTCACACGGACGCCACTTCAAAACCCATTAAGAATAGCTCTCAGAACCTACAAAAAAGATTAGAGTATGCATAGTATACCCTGCAACGATGAGAGGTAAGAAGAGACAAAAAAATAAGCCAAGGATGGACAGATGAATCATGAAAAAGATTGTATTGATCCAAAATGTTACACGGTACATCATCAATGGGAAAGAGGCAAGAAAACACCATTACAAGTGCCATGGGAGGAGGCTTAGACTTCACATTCTACCCTAAGGAAGAAAGAGAGAGGGGGTAGAGGAGAAACAATGACCAACCCTTTGAATATGCCCCTCTGTACAATATATAAAGAATGAGAGAGGAAGAGAGGGAAGAATTCAAATCATGCTTTAACCACATTGAGATATGCATCAATCCTTCTTTGAAAGCTCAACAACCATCAATCAACACCCCTCTCAAATCCGCCTACAACTGCCGATTCGGCTCCTTATGTCTACTTGGCGTGCTAAGGAATAATAATGACGGATCAAATTAAAACTAATTTGGTAGTTGAAGAAATCAGATTCTATATTAATGTCCTGGAAGAGATTTTCCCATTTTTCACCCACTAAAGCCTATTAAGAATGATATTTTATGTTTCCATAGCGTAGAGGGTGTCGAGACATTTCAAAAAGTCTTCTCCGCCCAAATTTGAGTTTCTAGTCAAAAGATATGGCCATCTGAAGATTAGGGTCGTGGGCACGCCATGTTTAAACAATATGTCCGTACCGGGTCCATGTGGTAGCTCACGCATCTTGGAGATTTGGCTCCTTCCTTATGCTCTTGAAATCATGTTGGTATGACATGTGGTGGCTCCTCGCGAGCTCCTTGGGCTTCTTTGTATTTTACCTAAGTCTCTTTGCTTGGTGGGGCCAAAAGTCTGACCTTGGACACGTGGAGGCTTGGTGCTTGTTTGGAAACCTACCCCAAATTTTATTTTTGAAGTAGTGTTGTCTTTGAAACTTGGCTCCCTCTCGCTAGCCTTTGCCTCCGCTTTGACTATTCAACCCCTAACTTTGTCCCTTTTTTAGACCTGGGACACGTGGAAGGCCTGCACTCATTTGAAAACCCGCTTTGGATTTTACCTTTGAAGGAGCATCGTTAAGACACGTGGCGCCTTCCGCCTGCACTCTTATACTTAACCAATTTAGACCTACTTTTGAATTTGACCTCTATGACCATTGGCCATGTGGAGGGCTGGCGCAAGTTTGAGTCTCCGCCTTGGGCTCCCATCTTGAAATTTTGCCGAGCTGACACGTGTTTCCTTCCGCTTGTTTAGACTTTTCAACGGCCGACTCTATCCTTTTTCGGGCCTAGGACACATGGAAGCTTTGTGCTCATTTGAGTCTACCCTTTTGAGCTTAATCTTTGGAGATGCGCCAATGAGGCACGTGGAGGCTTCCGTTGATTCTTCCATACTTAGCCAATTTTGGGGCTTGTTCTGAATTATTTATAGAGCTTGAAGACTTTGAACCTTTTCCCATTCCTCTCCCGAGAGCTTCTAGTTTCTTTGACACTTTGTTTGCTTCCTTCCTTTGAGACCCTTCTTCTCCATTTTAGAGTCCCATTATTGCCTGATTGTTGGATTTGAATGTGAGTTCTCTGGTTTCTCTCTGTGTGGGGTCGTATTTGATCAATTTTTCTGAGGGGAAAAACTGAGATAAAAATTTGGTGACTTACGGGGACATCTTCCTACTAGATGAAGAGACCAAGTGGCCTTGAAGCATCCATTGGGCATGAAGTCAAGAATGATAGCCTGATATTGATCTTGTCTCTGATTTGTGAACCCGACTGTTTGCACTTGGTGACCTTGAACCTGCCTTGGAAATGGACTACCCGAAACCCATTTTTAGTTTCTCTGTATTTGTTTCATTTTGGAACTAACAATTTTTAGAGACAACTATGGGTCTCTCCGTCGTGAATACTAAAGGGCTTGGCCTTGGTAGCTCTGGAGCAATGCAAAAAAATTATGTACAAAGAAAAAATCATACATGCCTCAAATGAGACATGCAGAGTGTACACAAACACTTCTTCTGCTGAAAACAAAGTCTACTCCCAATCCTACACTAACCAGAGAGAAAGAGGCTAAACAAAGCCTGCTACAGGTAGGGAGGAGTAACTTCCCTTTCTTAAAAAGGGCAGCCATGAAAATGATTTGACACCGAATGTCGCCGCATGTTGTATGAGTGAAAAACTTACTATAAGCTGGTCCTCCACCCAAATCACCAAGGTATCTACATCAACCAAAATACCTCCTTAAGTTGATTGGTATTAGACTCCTGGAGGTGCTAATGGTGACCCTTGGTGCTTTGAAACTCATCCTCATGCTTTGAAGTGGGCATGACTAGTTATGGCTTCTCTCTTAGCTCTAATGAAGCCAAGTACCTGATTGGGCACGGTCTGATCCTTTGAATGTGCCCTTTTCTCTAAAATTTAACTCCAAAAATGGAGTCTTTTTGTAAACCTTCTTGGATGGATGGTGTGAGAGGGATGATGACATCCTCTTTCCTTTTCTCTTCCTTCTCCTGTGAAGAACATGGAAGACTCATATCTTCCAACCTTGGTTCCAGAGGGATGTTGTGAGACATAGGCTATTATTCTTGAATGCCCTCCTTTATGGCAGCAGGCTCATATGCTTGGAAGGTGGGTGATAGAGGAGTAAATGATGTAATTTCCTCAGGATCCTCTCCATCAAAGCAATCTTCCAAGTCGATAGATAATTTGTCTCCTAGTTGTCTGTTGCATGTTCTTAACCTCCTTCCTGGTGTCCTCCCGATCTCAGAACTTGCTCACCATGGTTCCCTTAATCCTCTAACATGAAGTTTGAAAGCTTAAACTCATCCTCAACATTAGAGATTAAAGGGGATGAAGTGGGAGGAAGAGCCGAAGGTTCTTCTGTAGCCTACTCCAAACTTGGAGCCTCTGAAACTATATGGTCTTCCTCTATCATGGGTTCATTAATCAAATCAGACCCTTGAAATGAAAGCAAATAATCTTCAATGATGATTTCTTCATTGAGTGGCTTCAACACTGATTTGATTTCTCCCAGATGTTCCTCTTTAATAGGGCTTGGAGCTAATTGTTCCTCCTCTTTAAGCTGGTTGTACATGGCTTGGATTAGATCAACATTCTCTTCATATAGAGTGCCATTAGGGACCTTTGTATTAAGAGAAAACAAAATTCTGATCTTCTTCTTGTTGTTTTTGTTCCTTTTCGATGCAAACTCATCCTCGGCCCACCTTTGGATCTTCAACCTTGACCTCCTCCATTGGCTTGACCATCAAGGGATCTTTACAAACCTAAATATGGCAACCCAACTCTTCAAATATTCTATCATCTCTTCTCTATTGGGTTCCTCCTCTTGCTTTTCTCCTTGACTGGTCTTTGGGATCTCTTCCCCATATGGAATGGGAAGGCAAGAGGATTGACAGGGTTGGGGTTCAACCAGTTTTGATATTGTTTTTGGTGAAGAGGGGAGTGGAACTTCTTGTTTGTTTGGAGGGGATGACTTCTTGGAAGGGAAAAGGGCAGAATAATTAAGATGAGGTGGAAGACTAGGAGATGGGGAAGGGAAGTGAACACTTGGGGAAGAAAGTGAGGGGCTTGACTCATGACACTATTGAAATGATAAAGATTGAGGAAGAGGAAAAGAAAATCTAGGAGGTGGTGGACTTACCCATTGACAAGGTTGTCTTGTGTCCAACTCATAAGCCTCAATATCCTCAATCCAATGTGCAAGTTGAGGTAGCACTTCAACCATGAAGTCAAGCTTCTCTTAAGGGTGTAATGTCTTGGAAAAGGGCCTCCCCATGGACAAGGTGCCTTGAAACCAATCATGAATGCCTTCATTTGTGTTGTACCCTAGATTACACCATGCTAGCCTCCATTATTTGAATCTTATACAAAAACCAACATTCTCCACATATCCGTCACCATTATATGCATCCCCTTGTTCTTGATAAGCTCCATGGCCAAACTGACTATGACCCTGCTCATATGGGTAAGCATAATGGTCTGGATTTGATTATAATGTTGATCTGGAGGAGTTGGGAAATGCATTTGATGTTCTTATAAGTGTGAGTTCCATGAAGGGAATGAATTCATGATTAACAACTTCATGAAATGGAAAGAAAAATGAATGAAGATGGGTGGAAATGGATGGAAAAGGTTTACAACTTCAGAGATGGGGTTGTTGACCAGATGGAGTAACCATATGTGCTTGCATGTGCCTCAAAAGGTTGAACCTTAACAGGAACACACCAACTTGCTAAGATGAAGTGGTAAGGTGCTTCAGACCTGTCCCACCTTGGGCGTGCCAAAACTTTTAGTGATTGCACGGTGGCTTAATATTTTTCGTTGATAATGAGACACCTAGGAAAGATAAGAGATCTAACCTCGAGTCTCCCACCGGTGTGACAAAAATGTTAGTATGAGAATCACAACACCCCCTAATGGCCCGGGTGTGAAGTGGGGCATTCGATGTGATTACACAACATGGAACCATCTCTCAAGCTATGGGACTTGCAAAAACTTGAGATGGACCTCCGGAGAAAGTCAATTCTTGCTTCCTAATCTACCTGCCACAAGCTACTCCAGTGTAGGTAGAATCTAATCTATCCTAATCTAACCGTTCCAAGGGGACATGAGAGAGAGAGAGAGAGAGAGAGAGGGTGAAAGATCCTACACTAAGCGGTGATACACCAGAAAAGGAAGTGGTTGGATCACAGATCCGACTACCTAAAGTGGAGAGAGGTGAGTAGAGGAGAGGGTGGAAAGAATGCACCATAAACTAGAGATAGATTTCACATGAAACACCACTTCAAAACCAATTAAGCACAGATAGATACCTGTCAAAAAACATCATAGTATGCACAATATACTGGAAACGATGAGAGGTAAGAAGAGACAACAAAATAAGCCAAAGATGTAAAAATGCATCACGAAACATATTTTATTGATCCAAAATGTTACACACAAGTACATCATCAGTGAGTAATAGGAAAGAAAACACCATTACAACACCATAGGAGGAGGCTTAGACTCCACATTCTACCCTAAGGAAGAAAGAGAGAGGGGGAAAAGGAGAAAAAATGACCAACCCTTTGAATATGCCCCTCCTATACAATATATAGAAGAATGAGAGAGAAAGAGAGGGAAGAATTCGAATCTTGCTTCAACCAACTTGAGATATGCATTAAATCATACTTTGAAATCTCAACTACCATCAACCAATTCCCCTCTAAAATCTACCTATAATATGTCGATTCTGGCTCCCTATGTCTACTTGGCATGCTAAGGAATAATAATGACGGATCAAATTAAAACTAATTTGGTAGTTGAAGAAATCAGATTTTGTATTAATGTCATGCAAGATATTTTCCCATTTTTCACCCACTAAAGGCCGTTAAGAATGATATTTTATGTTTCCATAGTGTAGAGGGTGTCGAGACGTTTCAAAAAGTCTTCTCCGCCCAAATCTCGAGTTTCTAGTAAAAGATATGGCCATCTCGAAGATTAGGGTCGCATTGACGCGCCATGTTTAAAGATTCTATCCGTATTAGGTCCCCTGTGGTAGCCTCACGTATCTTGGAGATTTGGATCCTTCCTTATGCTCTTGAAATCATTCCGAATGACATGTGGTGGCTCCCGCAAGTTCCTTGGGATTCTTTTTATTTTTCCTAAGTCTCTTTGCTTGGCGGGGCAAAAAGTCGACCCTGGACACGTGGAGGATTGGCGCTTGTTTGGAAACCCGCCCCAAATTTTACTTTTGAATTAACTCGTGATGACACTCGGTTCCCTCTCCGTTGGCCTACCTCTGCTTTGACTATTCAACCCCGAATTTGTCCCTTTTTTGGACCTGGGACATGTGGAAGGCCTGCGCTCATTTGAAAACCCGCTTTGGATTTTACCTTTGAAGGAGCGTTGTTAAGACACGTGGCACCTTCCACTTGCACTCTTATACTTAACAAATTTAGGCCCACTTTTGAATTTGACCTCTGTTGACCATTGGCCATGTGGAGGGTTGACAAAAGTTTGAGTCTCTGTCTTGGGCTCCCATCTTGAAATTGCGCCGAGATGACACGTGTTTCCTTCGCTTGTTCGACTTTTCAATGGCCAGCTCTATCCTTTTTCGGGCCTGGGACACATGGAAGCTTCACACTCATTTGAGTCTATCCTTTTGAGCTTAATCTTTAGAGATGCACCAATGAGACACGTGGAGGATTCCATTGATTCTTCCATACTTAGCCAATTTTGGGGCTCATTCTAAATTATTTACAAAGCTCGAAGACTTTGAACCTTTTCCCATTCCTCTCCTAATACATTCGGTTTCTTTGACATTGTTTGCATCCTTTCGGACCTGCTTCTCCATTTTAGAGTCCCATTGTTGCCTGATTTTTGAATTTGAATGCGAGTTCTCTAGTTTTTCCTATGTGGGGTCGTGTTTGATCAATTTTCTGGGAGGGAAACCTGAGATAACAATTTGGTGACTCATGGGGACATCTTCCTGCTAGATGAAGAGACCAGTGGCCTTGAAGCATCCATTAGGCATGGAGTCAATAATGATATCCCGACATCGATCATGTCTCTAATCCATGAGCCCGAGCGTTTGCACTGTGACCCTAAACCTGCCTTGGAAATGGACTGCCTTGAAAACCATTTTTAGTCACTCTGTATTTGTTTCGTTTTGGAACTAGAAAGTGTTACAAAAATCTATGGGTCTCTCCATTATGAATCTTTGAAGGGCACGGCCTTATGCACCTCCGAGCAATACGAACAAAACTTATGTATAAAGACAAAATCATACATGCCTCAAATGAGACATGCAGAGTGTGCACAAGCACTTGTTCTACTGAAAGCAAACCTAAACCTACTTTTAAACTAACTAGAGAGAAGAGGGACTCAAACAAATCCTACAATCAGTAGGAGAAGTATCTTCCCTTTCTCAAGAGGGGTAGCCATACAAATGATTTGACACCTGAATATGTTTGCTTATATGAGTGAAAAACTGATAATAAGCTGGTCCTCCACCCAAATCATCAAGGTATCAACGTCAACCAAAAATACTTCCTCAAGCTGATTGGCATTGGACTCCTGGAGGTGTTGATGATGAACCTTGGTACTTTAATACTCATCCTCATGCCCGAAGTAGGCATGACTGATTATGGCTTCCCCTTGGCTCAAATGAAGCCAAGTACCTGATTGGGTACGGTCTGATCCTTTAGATGTGCCCATTGCTCGAACTTAAACTTAAAAAATCAAGTATTCTTCGCTGACCTTTCCGGGTGGATGGTGTGAGATAGATGATGACATCCTCTTGATCTTTCCCTTCCTTCTCTTGTGAAGAACATGGAAGACTACGATCCTCCAACCTTGGTTCCTGACGGCTGTCATGAAGTGCAGGATGTTGTCCTTGAAAGATTTCCTTCATGGCAACAAGATTGTGTGCTTGGAAGGGGGATGATGGAGGAGAAAATTATGTGATATCCATGGGCACCTCTCCATCAAAGAAATCTTCCAAGTCTGATAGACAGTCTACCTCCTCATTTTCCTACTACATGTGTTTGACCTCCTCCATGGTGTCCTCTGGATATGCAATTTTCTCACTATGGTCACCCTCATCTTCAAACATGAAGTTTGAAAGCTCAAACTCTTCTTCAACATTAGAGTTTGAAGGGGATGAAGTGGGAGGAAGAACTGAAGGTTCTCTTGTGGCCTACTCCACACTTGGAGCCTCTGAAACTATATGGTCCTCCTCCATCGTGGGTTCATCAATCAAATCAGGCCCTTGAAATGAAAGCAAAAAATATTCAATGATGATTTCTTCATTGAGTGGCTTCAACTCTGATTTGATCTCTCCCAGCTTCTCCTCTTCAATGGGACTTAGATCTGGTTGTTCTTCCTCCTTAACTAGTTGTGTAGCTTGGGTTAGATCAGCATCCTCTTTAGACAAAGTGCCATAAACAGATTGCTGATTTTCTTGCTCTTGTTCTTGCTGTTCTTCTTGCTACAAACTCAGCCTTAGCCACCACTGGCTCTTCAACCTTTACCTCCTATGTTGGCTTAACCATCAAGGGGATCTTTGTAAACTCAAATCTGGCAGCCCAACTCTTCATATTTTCTGTCATTTCTTCTCTGTTGGGATCCCCTTCTTGTTGTTCTCCTTGACTGGATTCTTGAGTCTCTTCCCAACATGGACTTGGGAAAGCAAGAATGGTAGGTTGGGGTTCAACCAGTTTTGATATTGTTTTTGGTGGAGAGGGGAGTGGAACTTCTTGTTTGTTTAGAGGGGATGACTATTTGGAAGGGAAAAGATAGAAGAATCAAGATGAGGTGGAAGACTAGGAGATGGGGAAGAGAAGTCAATACTGGGTGGGCAAAGCAAGTGAGGGGCTTGACTCATGACACTGCTAAAATGATAAAGATTGAGGAAGAGGAAAAGAAAATCTAGGAGGTGGTGGACTTACCCATTGACAAGGTTGTCTTGTGTCCAACTCATAAGCCTCAATATCCTCAATCCACTATGCAAGTTGAGGTAGCACTTCAACCATGAATTCAAGCTTCTCTTGAGGGCTGTAATGTCTTGGAAAAGTGCCTCCCCATGGATAAGGTGCCCTGAAACCAATCTTGAATGCCTTCATCTATGTTATACCCTGGATTGCACCATGCTAGCCTCCATTCTTTGAATCTTCTCCAACAAACCAACATTCTCCACATAGTTGTCACCATTATATGCATCCCCTTGTTCTTGATAAGCTCCATGGCCAAAATGACTTTGACCCTACTCATATGGGTAAGCATAATGGTTCTAGATTTAATTATAATGTTGATCTGGAGGAGTTAGGAAATGCATTGGAGGTGAACTACATTGCTGCTGTAAGTGTGAGTTCCATGAAGGGAATGAATTCATGATTGCACAACTTCATGAAATGGAAGAAAAATGGGAGATATGGAAATAAAAGTGAATGAAGATGGGTGGAAATGGATGGAAAAGGTCTGCAACTTCAGAGATGGGGTTTTGAGTAGATGGAGTCTTCGGATGTGCTTTCTGTGCTCGAAAAGGTGAACCTTAATAGAACACACCAACCTCGCTAATATGAAGTGGTAAGGTTCTTCAAACCTATCCCATAGGCGTGCCAAAATTGTTAGTGGTCGACAGTGGCTTAAGATTTGCTTTTGATAATGAGACACCTTGGAAAGATGAGAGATCTAACCTCAGTCTCCCACCGGCATGCCAAAACTATTAGTGCATAATCACAACACCCCCGAATGGCCAGGTGTGAAGTGGGGCATTCGGTGTGATTGCACAACATGGGACCATCTCTCAAGCTGTGGGACTTACAAAACTTGAGATGGACATCCAGGAGAAAGTTGGTTCTTGATTCCTAATCTACCTACCACAAGCTACTCCAGTGCAGGAAGAATCTAATCTATCCTAATTTAACCATTCCAAGGGACAAGAGAGAGAGAGAGAGAGAGGGTGAAAGAGCCTACACTAAGTGGTGATACACCATAAAAGGAAGTGGTTGGATCATAGATATGACTGCCTGAAGTGGAGAGAGGTGAGAAGAGGAGAGGGTTGACAGAATGCACCACAGACCAAAGATAGATTTCACATGGAACACCACTTCAAAACCCATTAAGCAAAGCTCCTAGAACCTATAAAAGCCATCGAGTATGCATAATATACCCCTGCAACGATAAGAGGTAAGAAGAGACAACAAAATAAACCATGGATGGACATATGCATCATAAAACATATTTTATTGCTCCAAAATGTTACATGGTACATCATTAATGGGCAAGAGGCAAGAAATGCCATTACAACGCCATGGGAGGAGGCTTAGACTCCGCATTCTACCCTAAGGAAGAAAGAGAGAGGGGGCAGAGGAGAAATAACGACCAACCCTCTTGAATATGCCCCTCTTGTACAATATATAGAAGAATGAGAGAGAAAGAGAGGGAAGAATTTGAATCCTGCTTCAACCACCTTGAGATATGCATTGAATCCTGCTTTGAAATCTCAACCACCATCAATCAATGCCCCTCTCAAATTTGCCTACAATTTTTCGATTTTGGTTCCCTATGTTTGCTTGGCATGCTAAGGAAGAAGAACGATGGATCAAATTAAATCTAATTTGGTAGTTGAAGAAATCGAGATCTGTATTAATGTCCTGGAAGACGTTTTCCCATTTTTCACCCACTAAAGCTTGTTAAGAATGATATTTTATGTTTCCATAGCATAAATAGTGTCGAGATGTTTCCAAAAATTCTTCTCCTACCCAAATATGAGTTTCTAGTCAAAAGATATGGCCATCTAAAGATTAGGGTCACGGGTATGCCATGTTTAAAGAGTATGTCTGTACCGGGTCCACGTGGTAGCCTCGCGCATCTTAGAGATTCGGCTCCTTCCTTATGCTCTTGAAATCGTGTCAAATTGACATGTGGCAGCTCCCGTGAGCTCCTTGGGCTTCTTTGTATTTTGCCTAAGTCTCTTTGCTTGGTGGGGCCAAAAGTTTGACCCTGGACATGTGGAGGCTTGGCGCTTGTTTGGAAACCCGCCCCAAATTTTACTTTTGAAGTAGTGTCGCGTTAACACTTGGCTCCTCTGCTAGCCTTCCTATGATTTTACTATTCAACCCCCAACTCTATCCCTTTTTGGACTTGGGACACATGGAAGGCCCGTGCTCATTGGAAAACCTGTTTTGGATTTTACCTTTGAAGGAGCATTGTTAAGACACGTGGTGCCTTCCGCCTGCAATCTTATACTTAACCAATTTAGGCCCACTTTTGAATTCAACCTCTATGACCATTGGTCATGTGGAGGGTTGGCGCAAGTTTGAGTCTCTACCTTGGGCTCCCATCTTGAAATTGTGCCGAGATGACACGTGTTTCCTTCCGCTTATTTGGACTTTTCAATGGTGAATCTATCCTTTTTTAGGCTTGGGACACGTGGAAGCTTCGCGCTCATTTGAGTCTGCCCTTTTGATTTTAATCTTTTGAGATTTGCCAATGAGGCACGTGGAGGCTTCCACTCATTCTTCCATACTTAGCCAATTTCGAGGCTCGTTCTTAATTATTTACAGAGCCCGAAGACTTTGAAGACTTTGTCCCTTTTTTGGACATGGGACACGTGGAAGGCCTGCGCTTATTTGAAAACTTGCTTTGGATTTTACCTTTGAAGGAGCGTCATTAAGACACGTGGCACCTTCCACCTGCACTCTTATACTTAACCAATTTAGGCCCACTTTTGAATTTGACCTCTATGACCATTGGCCATGTGGAGGGTTGGCACAAGTTTGAGTCTCTCGCCTTGGGCTCCCATCTTGAAATTGCACCGAGCTGACACGTGTTTCCTTCCACTTGTTCAAAATTTTCAATGGCCAACTCTATCCTTTTTTGGGCCTGGGACACGTGGAAGATTCATGCTCATTTGAGTCTACCCTTTTGAGCTTAATCTTTGGAGATGCACCAATGAGGCACGTGGAGGCTTCCGCTGATTCTTCCATACTTAGCCAATTTTGGGGCTCGTTTTGAATTATTTACAGAGCCCGAAGACTTTGAACCTTTTCCGTTCCTCTCCTAAGAGCTTCTAGTTTCTTTAACACTGTTTGCCTCCTTTGCAGACCCTACTTCTCCATTTTAGAGTCTCGTTGTTGCTTGATTGTTGGATTTGAATGTAGTTTCTCTAGTTTCTCCTATGCAGGGTCGTGTTTGATCAATTTTCTGGGGGAAAAATTGAGATAACAATAACTTGTATGCGTTATGTCTGCTATAAATAAAAAAGAAGCTCGAGCCTCTATCATTCTATCTCCCTCAAACGCAAGTTTGAGCTTAACCATGCCCTCACGTTTTGTCATTCAGCTAGATCTCAAGCTCAAATGATCATCTCTGAATCATTGGGAAGATCTGAATTGATGATGGTGCCACGAAGAAGAGGTAGGCACAATTATTTTCTCAAAATTGCATTGAAATTTGATAATTATAGAGTAGAATTTTAATTGAATACATTTTTTTATTCATTGCTCTTGTTTGAGGTGGAGGGAATCAACCACAACCAAACCTGCTTATTCTGTCATCCCTCCAAATCCTCCCACGTTTCTCAACATCCCTCGGGAAGTCGGAAGATTTAACAACCCATATAGTTGAATTTTTTTGAAATTGAGGATTTAATCAAAAGAATGAGGGATTCACTATTTGCAAATCCCCACCGTGCCTCTCTTGCAAACACATTGGAGGCATTAGTTACTCAAGTTGATGCGGAAAATGGGAAAATTGATCATTCGCCATCTTACGAGAGAGGGTCAGTAGCGTTTATTATTCCAACAAATTGTCATATGTGGATGTAAAGAAAAATGAAATTACAAAAGACCTCATATGCACCTTATTCATGGACCCCCACACTAATTTGCATGTTTTGTTGTCATGTAAATGGTTTCCCATCCATTGGTGTAATAATAATTTGATTAAAAATAATTTTTGGGACCAATGGTGGATGGTGTTGTATTTTCCACCTTGCAATAAAAACGAGGTGCCACTTTAATTTATGAGTAAAATCTATGCGAGTTTATCCTCAACAAGATCCCAAATTATTTTTATTTTTGAGATTCCCAAGGCCAAGGAAAAGGATCTCGCACAGATCAACCAGTGCACAACATGCACCTTTTTAGTAGAGTAGAGTCCTCACATTGAATCCCCCTCACCCTGAGATTGTCCCTCCAACAATGAAGGAGACAATAGATATTGATACACTCCATGCACTTCGGGGCTATCTCGTGACCCTTGTTTGACATACGAGGGAGATTTTGAGCCAAATGCTCGTGGAGGTATATAGCATATTCCCTCGGGAGTACTAACATGAGGCTAGATCTTTGGTCGTCATGTGGTAGCATATGTTTGGGGCCCGAGGAGGACGATACTTTCATTCATATTGATTTTGGTGGAGTTGGCGAGGGTGCGCAAAATAATGTCAATATGTCGATGCCTTTTGAGCGAGACATTTGGATTATAGTGATCGGTGTCACCTTCCTGTATTTGCTATGTTTAATCTTATGTGTTACAAAAAGACCAGAGTACTTGATTTACTTATATATGTTAAATTTTTGAAATAATTATATTTGTACATGTATGCATTGATATTACAGTGCGTGGGAGGGGCGTCTTCATCCCGACCATAGGCGGTGAGCACCATGCGTACACATACATTCATAGAGGTAATTTAGAATGTTAATTGTGTAAAATTTTCTCACACACACACAACTTTTGAAGTCAAATATATGTATTTTCTTGTATGTTCATCTAACTCACATGATACAAGTTCGATAAAGATGTTGACTTCACTAGACGCCCCACCATCTCTACGAAAAGTAAAGAAAGGTGTTGCCGCTATGATTTCATCTACACAACAAATCACTAAGGTATTCAGATGTGTATTTTCATTAAATTGCTTATGTAATTCATATTATGTTAAATTACATGTTAATAATGTCCTTCATTGTGTATACACAGGAGTTACTCATGACAGTAGTAGTAGCCCTGTTCATTTGATTCACAGGCATGGTGGGGTAAAAACAATAGTTAAATACTAATAAAATTAGTTAAAATATTGTCAAGAAAAAACATATATTTGACTTCAAAAGTTATAGATATATAAATTTTGAAGTCAAATATATGTATTTTCTTATATGTTCATTTAACTCACATGATACATGTTTGATAAAGATGTTGACTTCACTAGACACCCCACCATCTCTGCGAAAAGTAGAGAAAGGTGTTTCCGCTATGATTTCATCTACACAACAACTCACTAAGGTATTCAAACAACATGTATTTTTGTTAAATTTCTTGTGTAATTCATATTATGTTAAATTACATGTTAATAATGTCCTTCATTTTAGAATTATTAAATTATGTTAATAATGTCCTTCATTGTGTATACACAGGAGTTACCTGTGATAGGTAGCACCTGTTCATTTGATTCACAGTGTGGCGGGGTAAAAACAATAGTTATATATTGATAAAATTAGTTAAAATATTGTCATTACACATACATGTACTTAGTTCTATTTTGGCTAATTTTGATGTTTGATTTTGTGATCTTATGTGTATGTAGGGAACTTCAACCCCCTCCATTTTGACTTCGAGGGCACAAACTCCTCCATCTCATAGTCTTTATACCCCTGTTCGTACTTTAGGAGCTCCCGATGATTCATCTGAGCGTGAGATACAGATTCGATGTGATCGACAACTTGCAGTATGTTTGTGTATTTATGTAAATAATTTCATTAGCATGGTATTAAATACATGTTGAAAACATATATAAATTAAGTTTTGAAAAAAACATTATTTGCATTTATAGGTTCAACTACATGTGAGTATTCAATGGAAGAGGACTTGTAGTATGGGCTCGGATGATCCAAAGTCATCTCATAGATCTCCATCTTCATCTAAGGGAGGTCCTTCTTCGAGCAAGGCTAAGAGAGAGATAAATTTTGATGATTAGGAAATATATATGTCTTACATGACATTTTTTTTTTTGTATGCCTGTGTACATGACATTATATGTACGCCTATATGAAATTTGAAATTGATGGTATATGACCTATTTAGGCATTTTAATATTTATTATGCACATTAAAATACTACTTGGAACTTGATATTTTTGTATGAGACCTTACATTTCTGAGATTATTTTTGTATGAAACTAATATGATGTGTACTTGACAATATTTAAGACATTATGAATTATTTTTTCATTTATTGGTGATTTACATGTACTAGCGTTTTCAATGTATAATATGAATCAAAATTTGGAAATCAATATTTATATAATGTATGTATATAAAGAGTTACATAATCTAAGTAATTATTCATTCAATTTATCAATGTGTATATGTGTATTTACCTTACCTATGCTTATTCTTTCTCATAGTCTCTTTGTATTGGTTCTTATCTTATCATGCACCTACTACATTCTTCAATACTTCTTAGTCTTCTCCTATTAAAAACCTGATCATACAATCATTATGACCATCATTAAGACAATGTTTTTTGTAACAAACATGGATAAAAGGATCTAAGGATGCCCACAAAGTATTACAAGCTTCAATATTTTAAAGAGAGTAATCAAAATTTGATGCCTTTCATCTGTTGATATTTTGAGAATGTCTCTCCAGATGCATTACTCCAATGCTCGAGAATGTCTCCAGATGTAATGGAATTCTCGATTCGGACACTCAATGATTTTTGATTATCCAATCCTGTCCAATTCATGTTATTACCTCTAAATTTGTAGGCATTTCAAGTTATTTGGAAATCACATCACACCCTTCACTAGGCTTGATGACTACCCCTATATTTTTGAAGGTGTTTTTGAAAGCATCCATGGGTTTATCATAGCATAAATTATCAATGAATGGAAGGTCACTAAGCCATAGGCCAGTGAACTCCCATTCAAAACTAAACAAGAAATATTTACTAGGCGATTGATAACTCTTGTGTGTTCTTAGCCATTCCCCTGTCAAATTCATTCTTAAGCTAATCTAGTCATGAAGAAGAAATCTCGGAGATTTAATTAGCCTTAAGAACCTAGAGATTTTGCCTCCTAAACGACACCTACCTAGCATTTACTTGCAACCCCGACATGTTGACAAAGTAGATTGATGCCAAGAGTTTCCATTTGTAAATTATTACGTCAAGGCCTTATACCGACTCCAACTATAGTATTTCACGCATTTACAAGTCAATAGGACAACAAGAGAACCGAATGGATATGGATAAAACCGTGAGAGGATTTCGATATAGGGTCGACATGGAGGTTTTAAATCGACGAGACGTATCTAGGTACCATGGAGTTTGAGAAATCACCTATCGAAGATATATCATTTTTTGGTCTCAGGGCTCTTAAGGGACTACACTCAGACGAGGTAGCCGAGAAGCACCTAGACCTTTGGCCTCTAAAACAACACCTTCTCTAGTGTTTACTAGACCACACCGACGTGTTGGTGTAGTTCGTTCACTGCCAATAACTTCTGTTTGTAAAGAATTGCTTCTAAAAGCATTAGATTGAATCAAATTGCAATATTTTGTGCATTTGAAAGACATAGGACAACGAGAGAACTAAATGGAGATGGAGAAAACCACGAGAGAATTTCATAGAGGGTCCCGACATGGAGGTGTCAGATCTCACAAGACATTTCTAGGTGCCATGGAGTCTGAGAAATCATATGTCAAAAATATAATGTGTTTTGGTCCCAGGGCTCTTAAGGGACTATGCTCGGATGAGGTAGCCCAGAAGCACCTAGAGCTTTGGCCTCTAAAATGACACCTCCCATAGCATTTACCTTGTCACCCTGATGTGTTGGCATAATCGGTTCAAATGCCAAGAGATTCTTTGTAAAGTATTGTGTTTGTGACAACCTTACACTGACTCAAACTACAATATTTCGTGGATTTGCAAACAATAGACAATGAGAGAATTAAATGGAGATGGACAAAAGCTGTTAGAATATTTCATAAAGGGTCTTGTAGTGAAGGTTTTGGATTTAACGAGATATATCTAGGTGTCATGGAGTCCAAGAAATCACCTGACAAAGATATAATGTTATTTGGTCTTAGGGCTTTTAAGGGACTACGCCCGGACGAGGTAGCTTGGAAGCACCTCGAGCTTTGGCCTCTTAAATGAAACCTCCCTATCATTTACCTGACCACCCCAATGTGTTGGCATATTCGGTTCGGTGCCAAGAGCTTTTGTTTTCAAAGTATTGCATCTTGCATCCTTAGATTGACTCGAACTATAGTATTTCGCGTGTTTGCAAACAATATAACAACGAGATAGCCGAATGGAGATGGAGAAAGCTCGTAAGTTTATTTCATAGAGGGTCTCAAAGGCATGGAGGTTTTAGATCTGATGAGACATCTCTAGGTGCCACGAAGTCTATGAAATCACCTATCAAGATATAACGTGTTTTGGTCTCAGGGCTCTTTAGGGACTATGCCCTGACAAGGTAGCCTGGAAGCACTTGGAGCTTTCGCCTCTAAAATTACACCTCCCCTAGTATTTACCTAGCCACCTTGATGTGTTGGTGTAGTCGGGTCGGTACCAAGAGCTTCTATTTGCAAAGTATTGCATATGACAACCTTACACTAACTCAAACCGCAATATTTCACGCATTTACAAAAAGTAGGAAAACGAGAGAACCGAACGAAGATGGAGAATATCGTGAGAGGATTTTTAAACGGTCTTGAATTGGAGATGTTGTATCTAGCGAGACATTTCTAGGTGCCACAGAGTCCGAGAAATCACTTGTCGAAGATATAACATTTTTGGTCAGACAACCTTGAACAAAAGTCTATTTTATAAAACTCATATAACTTGAACAAATGACCTAAATTTGACCTAAAATTTTACAGGAAGCATAATGAAACCTTCCTCTATCATCTCCCAAAGTTTCTAGAAAAGGATAGGTCTACATTTTTCTATCCCATATCATTTGCATGCTACAATAGTGCATGTTAGAATAGTGTAAGGTTGTCTGATGCAATATTTTACAAATGCAAGCTCTTGGTAATGAACCAACCGTGCCAAAACGTTGGGGTGGCCGGTGTAAACGGTAGGGGAGGTGTCATTTTGGAGGCCAAATATCTTGGTGCTTCCGGATACCTTATCCAAGCGTAGTCCTTTAAGAGCCCCGAGACCAAAATGTTATATCTTCGACATGTGATTATTTAGACTCAAGTGGCACCTAGAAATCTCCCATTAGATCCTACACCTCTAATTAGGAGACTATACAAAAAGATATCTTAGTTTTTTCCATCTCCTTTTGGTGTTATCGTTGTCATATTATTTGTAAATTCGTGAAATAGTGTAGTTTAAGTTAGTGTAAGGCTACCAAACGATATATTTTGCAAATGATAGCTCATGAGACCAAACCGTCTCGCACCAACATGTTCGGATGGCTTGGTAAACACTATGGAGGCATCGTTTTGGTTCTCTCAGTGCTTCTTATTCTTCCAGCTACCTCATCTCGGGCATAGTCCCTTAAGATCCTTGAGAGCAAAACACGTTATATCTTTGACGGTGATTACTCAAAGTGTAGACACCCATAATTACGCCCAAGCAATTTAAATACTTAAATTGTATTAATTATCCTCTTTCTCGCAAATCGACGACATATCGTCAAAAGCGCTCATTTTCCCTCATATCATCATTAATTAATTACACTAAGCTAATTAATTAAGTCACATATCCAACAAATACCCTAATTAACGACCTTTCATTAATAAATCACCCCTTTTATCTGGACTAATTAATTATTATTAATTAATTAGCTATCCCCTTCATTTAGCCAATAAATCAATATTTAATTGATTTAATCCCCTTCTAATAGCCTAAATCGTACTAATATTCCTCTAATTAGCTTCTATAAGCTTACATCTACCTATTAATTAATCACCTTTGATTAATTAAAACACCCCTAACTCCCATGACTTGCTAAGCATAAATTAGACCTTCTAAAATAAGGTTACCTTTAATAAAGCAACCTTATCCATTCCTAATCATGTTTTACTTTTATCCCACACGCAGTTGAAGCGATGAAGTGTTTCCTTTATACATTGGGCTATATATAAGGAGCCCTCCTTCTACCTTTATACCTACACCTAAAATTCTTGAGAGAGCAAATGCAAAACATATAAGAAAGAGACTAAGAGCTTGCTTTTGTTTTCTTGAGAGGTCACCATTGTTAAGAGTTAAAGCTTCCTATTCTTGCATTCTTTAAGGATCAAACAAAGTAATTTTTGATTGCCATTGGAGCTAAATAGGTCAATTCATTCTTGTTGGTAATCTAGGAGAGTAGAGATGTTAAAATAACATGCATAGTTTTGATCTCATGTTTTCAAAGTTATAATGTTAGTTTAGATCTTGCTTAGTTCTCTATCTTGATGGTGTTTATGCTTTATTTTAGCTCAATTGTAAAACTATTTTAGGTGGTAGTTCTTGCTTCATTTGATTTAACATTAACCAAAGTATACATGCACACATTTTGGCACACACTGGTGGGGACTTACTCCATTGTCATTTACACTTAATTTCAAGTTTTTGTAGTTAAGTCTCATTTTTGGTTATTAACCCTCTTTACACACATGTTGATCTAACTTGTTTTTCTTAACTTGTTTTGTTGAGTTTACATGTGTTGAGTCTTCCTCAGTATATATAAAGGAGGTCAATCTTTATCAAAATTGGAATTGATGGAAAAATTTCAAGATTTCTCCATGTTTTCATTTTTAGAGCTTACTTTTTTAACATTCTACATGCTAGTTTTGTCAATTTCTTAAAAATTTTAAATTCTTGAGCATGTAGGTTAGTGTTTGATAGTTCTTGAGTCTTCTACTTACATATTAATGTGGTGGGTTCTTTGTAAAAATTTAATCTTGGGAGAAAATTTCAAGATTTCATCATGTTTTCATTTTAGAGCTTACTTTTTCATCATTCTACATGCTAGTTTTTTCAATTTCTTGAAAATTTTAAATTCTTGAGGATGTATGTTAATGTTTGATAGTGTTGAGTTTTCTATTCATATATTAATATGATGGGTTGTTGTCAAAATTGAATCTTGGTTGGAAAAATTTACCCATTTTGTAGATTAATGGACATTTTTTTGACATTTTTGAGTGCACGTGTCAAGTGCATACCCGTGAGCATAAGAGCATATGCGTAACCCATCTTCTCCGAAGGCCATAACTTTTGCTCCCGAACTCGAAATGACTTCATTTTTGGCATTGAAAAGGTATTGAAGTTAACTATGCAATGAAAACATAAATTTGGGATTTATACTTATAAAATTGTAGATTTTTTTGTTAGATTAAAATTGGTCATTTTCTAACATGTCTAATATTTTGATGAATGTTGTATTTCCATGTTTGCTCAATTTAGACCAAAAAGCGTGTGTATGCTCTTTCTCTGCACCTTTTGGTGATCTTGAGAATAAAAATAACTTTGATCTCTATCTTTTAACATTGGGATAAAACTTAGAAATTTGATTATTCATTTCTTAATGAAATAAACCTTTACAAAGCATTTTTTAATGGTCCTTTGATTTAAAGTTTTCCATTTCTATATAGTTGGGATAAAGTTTGTGTATGCTCTTCTCTTGCACCTTAGGGTGATCTTGAAAATAAAAAGTAACTTTAGTCTTTATTTTATAACATTTGTTAAATTGGAAACTTCATCTTTCACTTTTGGTTTAGGGAATGAACATTTATCAAATTTTTGTATGGTTAATTGATTGAAAAGATTTTATTTACTTTTAGTTGGATTATTTTGTGTATGCTCTTCTCTTGCATTCTTGGATGATCTTGAGAATCAAAAGCAACTCTTAATCCTCTTTTAAATAATGTGATTTTCTTGGAGAACTACAATGCTTGAGTGCAAGACCTAAAAATGCTTCACAAAGAAAGGAGGAATCAAAATGAAATAAAAACTACTAATACGGTTGTTATACGGAGTTGCCAAAAGGCGTTCATGCAAACCACACCTAATTAAACAAGATAAAAAAAAAACATATTCAAAACACAGATTGCAGGTTTCGAAAAGGGTACGTCCCTCTCCGCTAAAATGGAACATAAACCCTTTGGCATAACGCCTTAAGCTACAATAATGGGGGTGGTTCCAGGAACCCTAGAGTAGTCCATGCAAGAGGGAACCTTGTGGATGAAACGGGAAGTGCTTCGCACTACCTATCTGACTAGTAAATCCTTTGTGAGATAGAGTTACAAGTTGTCCCTACGCGACCCTTTTAAGTACACATTTGGATGCATTTATTGCCCACTATGCTTGAAGGGGGAAAAGTCGATATACTCCCAAACTAGTCATTACGTTTTTTGGGTAAATCGTCCCGCCGTGGATAATCTTTTATAAGCACCTAGGATGAGAGAACCACCTAGGAAGATATACTTTGGCCAGAGCCCATTTTGACCATTCTAAAACAGTTTCGAGTTGTCATGGAACCATATTTTTATTACGAAATGTGTGACGCGTTACTTTCGCTTAGTTTTTCACTTTCCTTAAGGCAAGGCGAAACTTTGCTGAAGTGAGGCCAACATTTTTCATCCCCAATTTCTTCTACATCCTTTACATTCTTTTGAAACTTTGTTGATCAAAAGAAGGGTGACTACCTTTGTGTTACCAATCGGTTGCTTCTGCCACTTTTTTGTCCATTTACGCCCATCCATGTTTGCGGCTGGGTAAGTTAAACATCTAAGTGTGTGGAGGCATGTTTATATCATTGGTAGCCTTTATGATCTTGATACCCACGTCAAGATCATCATCATAGTTTGGATTAATTCATCATTTGATCTCCCTTTGACGTGTTACCTTGTTTACATTATCTCGACACAATTAAGATACTTATGTCATGTTTTTCGTAAACGTGATCTAAGTATCCGCATTGTGGTGTTACGCTGCACACATTTTAACACATCCTTAGTATACTTTGACTTCGTTTGATTTCAAACATTGTCCCAAATCTTGAAGGGTGTCACTTACTTTGTTTACGTCATTTCGATACCACTTTGACACTAATATCTCACTTCTTCGCGAAGCTTGATAGACGTGTCCAATTGGTGTGGTTACCTAGCTTACATTTGTAAACCCCACCCTTTAACATTTAGGTCTTGTTGGTTGTTGAACTTGTTGTGGTATCCTTTGATTGGGAGTTACATCTACCCTTTGTTAATATTTATGCATTGTTCATTTTGAGCTTGACGTAAATATTGACATTGTGTTGATCGCCTTTGCATCGAACTTTGCACACTCATTTTCATATGGTGTATGTCCTTGTTGATTGGCTTTGTGTTTCACACTTCCATGATTGTTCCTTGTGATTATTCATTCAGAAAACCTGTTTTCTAGGACAATCCCTCTCGATCTCATCGATATTGCGTCATCACAATGTTTATTTTCCTTAGACCTTCAGAAAATCACACACGCATATCAATATTTATGAAATGTCTAGTTGGTTGTCCTTATGCTACCCAAATCGACATGTCACTTCCTTCCCTTTGAAGGAGTTCCATCACACTATCTAGATCTAGACATTTGTGCTTAAAACAATGCCAAAAATGACTAACTATCGTGTGGTTCCCCATACTTACAAAAATACAGAACCTAGGTTTAGCAATTCAAATCATAGGATTCCCATCACAACTAAACCTCGTTTGGTTCTTCGTGCTAGAGAACCCATATGGGTAACTCGTTCCCCACCTTCATCTCATAGTCGGTGGTATGATTTGGATGCTTCTGATCTAAATTATTATTCAAGTTCCCCCCACTCTTCTTCTAATTCTAATCCAAACATTTCCTCTTCTTCTGAGGATTCCAATCCAAACATTTCCTCTTCTTCTGAGGATTCAAATCCAAATATTTCCTCTGAATCTTCTAATGATTCAGATCCAAACTACTATTCATATCCAAACTACTATTCGATTCATCTAATTCGAATCCTAATTCATCTAATGTGACTCTTATGTCATTGTCCTCCCTCTCTTTGTAGGACCCCTTTTATCGGCCGCCTCAACGACGTCTTCTTCCTTTGAAGATATGCGTGACTCCAAATCCATCTAATAAAAATATAATACATTCTTGAATCACGGTCCTCCCTTTCTTTGCAGGACCCTTATTATTATTCATCCAATGCGAATCTTGAATCATGGTCCTCCCCTTCTTCGCAGGACCTTCTTCATCAATCACCCCAATAAGTCTTCCTCCTTTGAAGATTTGTGTGACTCAAAGTCCTTCGAGACAAACGTCTGAATCGACCCATGCGTCGCAATCTACAGACTTTGGAATTAATCCTACTATTTTACATATGACATACCATTGTATAGGTAGGTCCACACCACTTTCTTCTACTCCTAAGACATCTAGCTACACATCTTCTTCATCCCCCACATCATTTTCTTCTATCAATCATCATCAAACATCTTCTAAGTCTTCCACACTAATTGGATCTCTTTCTTCCAATCAACCCTTGGTGGTTGATCAAAAACTCATACCGATTGATCTCTCAGAATGAAGAAACAATCAGGACATTTATAGGGGCATATGAAGATATTCCTTTAGCAGATTACGAGAAAGGATTCTCTTTAGACTTTGATGCATCTATATATTGTGAGGAAAAGGTTGATTCCTTTTATCAAGAAATGGAGGAAGAGCCTCAGATCATGCAACTTGATCCTCCTCTTAATCTTCCATCTTCCCATTCTTCATTATGTGATGAAACTCCTTGGTCTTGCATTAATCCATGGCCTATCTTCTCATCACCCAATAACACTTTGTCTATCATAGTTCCTCAATCACAATATATTATGGGGTCAACACCAAGTAGCCCTTCATCTTCATGTAAGTGTGGGTCACCTTCTAAAGTAGCCCTCCTCTACCGTCTGTGGGACATTTTTGAGTAGTCCGCTATCTTCTATTCTTGGGGCATGTTTAACTAGCCCCTTGTCTTCTATATATGGATCACCCCGTGTAGTCCATCATCTTCTATTCTTGGGCCATATCCTAGTAGTCCATCATCTTACATCTATGGGTCATGTCCTAAGTAGCCCTTATTCTTCTATTCTTGGGCCACATCCTAAGAGCCCTTCATCTTATATCCATGGCTCACCTCCTAAGTATCTCATCTTCTTCAATCCTGGATCGTATCCTTTTCATCAATCACATTATTCTTCTACCAAAGATGGTGGCAAGCCCATGGTCATTTCTCACATCAGTTCTAAACATCCATGTTCACTTTCTTCTCCTTCTCGAGATCAGACAAGTCACATGTTAGCTTATAAGAAACCCAAACATTTTCTTAATCAAGCTCAGATCAAAATTGCAAAGAGCTCTATAGCATCCAACAAATCAAACAATCTCAAAATTCTAAATCAAGTGTGATTCAAGAATGCACATCAACGTAACCATCAAGTATGGTGCAAAGTGCATAAACCTCTAGATGGGGAATTAAATCTCCCACATACAAAATCCATGTTTCATAACAAATCACAGTCATTTATTGAGTGTGAACTCACCTCGATCATCGAGATTGGGGATAATATCACTCTCGATAAACAAACGTGCCTAGTCTCCCTTATCAAGGAAGTCACAAACATTATTGTTGGATCTTACCACACGGAGTGACTTTGTTAGTCCCAACCTCTTAAAACTATCAAAAATCTAAAAATATAAAAACAATTCAAAAATACAAAAAAACATTGAGAAAACACAACAAAAATCAAAGGTACAAAGATCAAAAAACATTACAATCGTGTATTGTTTACACATGGATATTTATTTCTTCCTTCCTTGCTATTCTTTAGCAAGTCTTCCGCCATTTTCATCCCTTCGGTGATATTTTGGTTAGCTTATTCGCACACATTTTGTGACATTTATTTCTATGGTATCCGTTTGACCCTGGTCTTTTATCACCTTGGTAAATTAAAGAACGACTGACCTCTTAGAGATCCTATCACATTCAACATCTAATAAACTTGTTGCAGAAGAACTTTTGGACATATTTGTTGACACTAGCCAATGTCATCATCGTAAGCACTTCCACCTCCTTCCATCAAGCCATCAATGGTTCTTAACCCCTTGTCAAACAAGAGAGCTGAAATAAGTTTTTAGAAAGCAAAAGAATCAAAATCAATCAAAAATCAAAAGCTAAAAGCTACAAAGCAAAAACAAATTGATATATTACTATCTCTTGGGGTATTTCCAATAAACTTTACTAGGGCTATGGACGCCTGATCGGGCAAAGAGAGCAATGTTGTGATTAGAATCAAATACATCTTTGTCGGGGCTATGAACGCCAGGCTGGCAGAGGAGCAATGTACGGCTATCCTTTCACCATCCATTCACAAAATCACATTTCACAATTAATCATTACTACACATTGGCTAGTGGTCTCATAACTTATTGTCTATTAAATCTTCCCTTCAAGAGGTAATAAATTCCATGTGCACACACTATATATTTATGAGTAAACAAGATTATTATGTTACTAATTGTCTTTTTGGACCTTATTTAGACTCTTACTCTAGTCCATATCTCGTCTCACGATTTTTTCCTTTGGCTAATCACTTCTTCATCGCGAGGATTCTAAGATACATTCATATCATTCACATCGATCTTCTACTTCATTAAGAACATCCATGTGTATAAGATTAATTTTTGCCATGTTTTTGGGCACCTTTGTCCCCTTCCACAAAAACAATCTTCTCCTTCCTTTCTATCATGTGATTTTAGGCCAACTTACCCTCGGGGCATCCTTGTTTCTTCCCAACACTTCATTGGTTTACGTTCATCATCATGTTGAACCTATCCATAATGGCCTTGGGTCCCGCTTTCTACCTATGAAGACTTTGCCTTTGAATACTCCCACATAATCATTTGGGAATTTTTGTATCTTCACCTTTGTCTTATGCACGTGGCCTTATGACCTGTATGTCCCATCTATCGCTAGGGGCATCCATGCTTCCTTATCTTTCGTACATAGATTGAGTAATTTTAAAAATAAATAAAAAACATTCAAATATGTTAGAAAAATCATCCAAAACATTCAAATATGTTTCAAAAAAATTCTAAAAATTGAAAATCATCCACAAAACGTTGCTTTTTGGTTCTCACTTGTTTATGTGTGCAACTTGCGGATCATCTTGATCTACCTCCATTAACAAAAGCTAGGTTGCTTACTTCGCTCGTACTGGGGTACAATGAGTTGCCTCTGTACTTGTTTCATAGTGCACATTTCTTTTCCATCGGACCCAAGTGTCCTCCGTTATTCCCTTCGCATGTATCCTTGCTTGGGGCACCATCATCAACCCTTGTTGTTAATTTTCACAGGTCATAACTGAAGCTCGATAATAAAAACATTATATTATGTTTCTCTGTTAGTTTAGCTTGTTTACTTTCCCATATTGCATTACATTTTGTATGTTGCATGGAGTTAGGCATCTTTCACTTTCTCGTATTGCATTGCATTTTATATGTTGTATGGAGTTGGTGTTTTCAGCAATGGACAATCGTTCGTAGTATGGCTTTTCATGTCGTTCTACCTTTTCGTATGCTTATATTTTTCATAAGGACCGATGACGTAGCTCTTATGGCAATATGATGACACCGAAATTGTTCCAATACACAACGGCTAGAGGCTAAGCTCTTCTCTCCCCTCCTCCATATTCCTTCTGCATCGCTTTCCTCTCACCCCTATTCTTCCATCTTACCGGGGCATCTTGCCTCTTCCCATTCTTCTATCTATCTCTCACCTTTTTCGATCATCGATCGTCTTCTTTCATCACCCCATCGACACTCGAGGGGGCATCTCTCACTTCTACTAATTTTTCTTCTACCTCTTCAAAATTCCACCCGTCTACTATCTTTGAAGTGGTGTCACTTATGCCACCCCAAAGAGGGGCAAATGTAGACACCCATAATTACGCCCAAGTAATTTAAATACTTAAATTGCATTAATTATCTCATTTCTCACAAATCAACGACATATCGTCAAAAATACTCATTTTCCCTCATATCATCATTAATTAATTACACTAAGCTAATTAATTAAGTCACCTATCCAACAAATACCCGAATTAATGACCTTCGTTAATAAATCACCCCTTCTATTTGGACTAATTAATTATTATTAATTAATTAGCTATCCCCTTCATTTAGCCAATAAATCAATATTTAATTGATTTAATCCCCTTCTAATAGCCTAAATCGTACTAATATTCCTCTAATTAGCTTCTATAAGCTTACATCTATCTATTAATGAATCACCTTTGATTAATTAAAACACCCCCAACTCCCATGACTTGCTAAGCATAAATTAAACCCTTCTAAAGTAAGGTTACCTTTAATAAAGAAACCTTATCCATTCCTAATCATGTTTTACCTTTATCCCACATGCAAAGGGATGAAGTGTTTCCTTTATCCATTGGGCTATATAAAGAGCCCTCCTTCTACCTTTATACCTACACCTAAACTTCTTGAGAGAGCAAATGCAAAGCATATAACAAAGAGACTAAGAGCTTGCCTTTTGTTTTCTTGAGAGGTCACCATTGTTAAGAGCTAAAGCTTCCTATTCTTGCATTCTTTAAGGATCAAACAAAAGTAATTTTTGATTACCATTGGAGCTAAATAGGTCCATTCGTTCTTGTTGTAATCTAGAGAGTAGAGATGTTAAAATAACATGCATAGTTTTGATTTAAGGTTTTTAAAGTTATAATGTTAGTTTAGATCTTGCTTAGTTCTCTATCTTGATGGTGTTTATGTTTTGTTTTAGCTCAATTGTAGAACTATTTTAGGTGGTAGTTCTTGCTTCATTTGATTTAGCACTAAGCAAAGTATACATGCACACACTGCACTCGTGGTTCCTAGATATGTCCCATTAGATCCTACACCTCCACGTAGAGAGCCTCTTCGAACTCCTAACTTGGTTTTGTCTATCTCCTTTCAATGGTTTCATTTTCCTATTGTTTGCAAACGTGTGAAATAGTGTAGTTTAAGTCAGTGTAAGGTTGCCACATGCTATATTTTGTAAATGGTAGCTCTTGGGACCAAACCGTCTATGCCAACACGTATGTATGGCTTGGTGAACACTAGTGTAGGATACCTCATCGGGCGTAGTCCCTTAAGAGCCCTGAGACCAACAGACCATATAACTTTGACGGTGATTACTCGGACTCTGTGACACCTAGAGATGTCTTGTCAGATCTTACACCTCCACTAGGGAACCTCTACAAATTTCTATGCCAATTTTTTTCATCTCCTTTATGTACTCTCATTGTCCTATTGTTCGTAAAACACGTGAAATAGTGTAGTTTGATTGGTCTGATGCAAGGTCAGCGATTTTATATTTTACAAACGGTAGCTCATGGGACCGAACCTTCTACATCGACACGTCTGTATGGCCTAATGAACACTATTGGAGATCAATTTTTGGTTCTCTACACTCCTCGTGCTTAGGGCTACCTCATCTAGGTGTAGTCCCTTAAGAGCCATGAGACCAAAATACCATATAACTTTGACGGGTGATTACTCAAACTCCATGACATCTAAAGATGTCCCATTAGATCCTACACCTCCATCTAGGGAACCTCTAAAAAATCCTATGTCGATTTTGTCTATCTCCTTCCAAAGGTGCTCTCGTTGTCCTCTTGTTTGCAAACGTGCAAAATAGTGTAGTTTGAGTTAGTGTAAGGCTACCAGACGCTATATTTTGTAAACAAGAGAGCTTGTGAGACCAAACCATCTGCGCCAAAACATCTAGATGGTCTAGTGAATGCTAGTGGAGGCCTCATTTCAGTTCCCTACGCTCTCGTGCTTCCAAACTACCTTGTCAGTCTGCATAGTCCCTTAAGAGCCTCGAGACCAAAAGATCATATAACTTCGATGGGTGATTACTCGGACTCCATGACACCTAGAGATGTCCCTTCATATCCTACACCTCCACCTATGAAACCTCTACAAAATCCTATACTAGTTTTATCCATATCCTTTTGGTGCTCTCGATGTCTTATTATTCTGTAAACACATACAATATTGTAGTTGAGTCGGTGTAAGGTTGTCCATTACCGATCATGTGAATAATATAGGTGGTTCATACAATATAGGTGGTGAAATGAGAATTTTAATAAGATATTTTTACAATATATGCGGTGAAATGAGAATTTATTTTTGATTTTCCTTTCTAATATTTAATTTCTCTTAACTTCACTTAACTTTGAGAATAATAAATTCTCTATCGACAAAGTGCTGTACCACGTGAAGGTGGAATTGTTTTTGGCACCACTAACCTATATAAACATGTTAGTAAGAAATTAAATAGAATTTTAAATTATATCTTGAATTTAAAAAAATCATTAAAGTAAATATTCAAATTAAATTCATGAAGAACATACCTTTGCAAATTTAATCCAATGAACCGCAAGGATCAACTCTACTCTTGATAGTAGCAATAATTGCTTCATGATCTGATTCACGAACCTTCCATGATTCTTGTTTAATGGCCTACCTCAATATTTGATCAATTTAATATTTGTTGCAAGAACCAAATGTGAATAGTGAAGTATCTTTCGATGTAATTCATAGTCTTCAAACAACCAAATGTTTGATTTTTTGATAGGATATCATCAAAGCCAAGTTCCAGTGACTACCACTAACCCAGTGGGATACTCAAGGTCTTCACCATCAATGACTGTGGAAGTAAATTTTTCCTCCACACAATGAGACAAGTAGTTTGTTCCCTCTTCGTTAAATTTCGTCACAATAATTGTAAAAACATTTCCTACATCAAAAACTAAAACTCAAGTCAAATTTAACATACATTAAGAGTTGACCATTTAATAATTTAAAAATCTAAAACATGGCATGTACATATATGTATGTACCTTGTTACACTAAATCAGAGACTTGGCCAAAGTCAAGCGATGTTGTCATTTGATTTGAAGACACCGTAAGTTGTAATGCTTGTAGAACTTGATGTGTGTTGATGGAAGTTAGAGGTCTACAAGTCCATTCATCCACCCATTATCGTGACTCGATTCATTCCACACAAAATCAATACATGATATACAAAAACATGTCACACATAGTATAAATAGTCCAAGCATTTGCATATGAACTTTAGAATGAGTGCATATCACTTGATCCTCAGTAACTTTCATACAATCTTCAAAGCTTTGCAGATGTTGTTTCTCTATCAACCAAAAATATCTAAAACCGTTGATCTCTCTTGAGATTCATGGCCCATCTTCGTGACACACCAATTAACAATATCTTTTGCATTTGTAAATTTAGCACCATCCTTCAACTTTAACTCTTCTCTTGCAAGTTTTCTTTTCACACATACTCCGCACCATCATGCTCTCCTTTTCCATGCCATGCCTTAGTAAAACTCTAGATATGTTATACATTTGTTTCTTTTTGCATCCTGCTTAGCCAATAAAACATTTGTGCATTCTTGAATTGTGATGTGCAGTTGTCCGACCAAATGTAATGTTGATTGAAACTAATTTTCCTCTCATTCAAGTTCGCATAAAACACTGGAAACACCCTTGCACATATTCTGTAGAATGTGTTGATCACTCACTTATGTAAAAATTATACTCTCTTTATATTTTTGATCTTCCTCAAGTGCTTTCTTGAGAGTGTATAAATGTTAAATGCACGAAAATAGAAACTTACACTAAGTTATAATATTGACATAAAACATGCATTTATGATTGCATTGTGTAATTTCTCATAAGTCACCATGAAACAATAATACCAAGTGGGAATGTGTCCTTTCTTAACTTGAATTGTTCATCCAACCATCGAGCTCTATGTGTGTTCCTTGCATACTCATAAACAATTTCCTCTCTAAATTTGACCATATATTCTGATACAAGTAATTGTTTTGTAACAAGCTCACACCTCTTAGATTCTTTTCCATCTTTTAATTGATATGCCACCAATTTATATTTGTTGAAACCAACTAATTATTTTTCTATTGAATATATACTCTCCTCATGGATAAAACTTTTCAGATTTGGCAAGCCACCACATACATTGCACATTCCATCCAAACATGCTTTGTTATAAAAAAATTGTCTAGTTGATTTTTCACAAAATATTGTTAGAATAAATTCTCTTGAAGATTTTGGTGGGACATTTAATCCACACTCCTGCAACATGATGTTAGTATGCAAAACACAATGTATTTGAATTAAAAACATCATAATGCATTGAAAATTCAACATGATTCCTGCAACAACAAGTGGTACGTGAGTGATTGATTTTCACATAAAAGAGTTTGCTCATTTCAAAGAATCTTTGACTAATGTTAATTTATGGATTTTCATTCTTAAACTTAGAGAAAAATTGTGTTTGATTCATATTTAATAAATTTTTTGCACACGATACACGATTATGAGAACCTATTTTTCTTTTTATTTTATCTCTTCTATTCGGTGACACCATTGTGTTCTCATTCCAAAATTTTCTAATTAATTCTTTTAGAATATCAGATGTATTCTTGTCTTTCTATGGTAGTTTTCTAGAGAAAGCCCAGTAGTCAGTGTTATTGACTAACTCAAGATGTTTACGTCTCTCTATTACTTTCATTAGTGTTTTTCTATTTAACTTTAAAACCTTTGCTTATTTTTATAATCAAGTGTTTATTAATTGTTTTATCACTTACTATACATTTAGTAAGTGTACGTTGTGTGGCATTACTATCTTTGGTGTGTCTTTTGCCACCTACGAGTTTTGGTATGCTTTATGTATATTTTCAACAATCGACGATTGACGCATTTTGATCTGCAATATTAGATAATCTTAACCTTGATGTCTTCATTATATGTCTCATCTTAATTAATTTCATCGATGTAACAAATAATTGACATCTTTGTGTGTCATTTAAATTCTCGAAGTAATTATCCCAAATCCATTAGCTTTTCTTCTCGCATTTCTTTAAGACATTTTGTTAGGCATTGGTTTTATAATATTTTCATCAATTTAAATTAAGTGAATTAGTTTTCTTTGCAAAATGGAAGGAGGTTTTTGCTATCACCAAATCACAAAGACTCCCGGATGTTGATCAGATTTCTAGGTTGATCATACTAGCATCCAGTGTGATTGCACAACATGGAATCCTTTCTCCAAGTGTGGGACTTGCAAAAATGAGAAAGGAATCTCCAGAGAAGGCTGGTTCCTATTCCTCTGTTCAGATGCACGAAAAATGCAGAGGGTTTACTCAAAACCTAATCTAACTTGCCAAGGAGACAGGGTAAGAAGATGCATAAAAATAAACCTAAGCTAACAGAGGTGATGCACCGAGGAATGAAGAACACCTATCTTGCCAATAAACACAAACCATTCAAATGTGATGCAAGATCATGCACAGATAACAAAATTTGCAGTGAAAGATCAGGAGGATGCAAATGAACACAGAGAGGGTTGAGAATCATCCATAGACATGCATTACTTGCTCCAAAGATCGATACAATACACTACAAAATGCCAAGAGGAAAAGTTGCATTACAGTTTTAAATGGGAGGTTTGAACTCCACAAATTCACCTGCCAAAGAGAAGAAGGGAGGGGCAAAACAAGAATGTTCGACCTTTAGAAAGAAGCCCCTCCTTACAATTTATAGGAAGAATGAGAGAGGGAAGAGAGAGGAAATCCAGATCTACCCCAACCACTTCTAGGTTGCATTTAATTCATCTCATTATGGTGGTAGGTGAGAACCCTAGCAAAAAAAGTGCGAACTGTATTTTGCATTTAAGCTGGTTGTTGAAACGTCATTTCTGGCCATTACCACACGCCAGAGACATTTTTGATTTTATCTCTCCAAACTGAACCAAAATGCAAGATTGACCTGGAATCATGTAGAGAATTTCACCAGCTTTCCATTGATATAAAGAACGTGAAAATCCGAGCTCTGGATCGAAAGTTATGGCGATCTGAAGATTTAGGGCAAAAAAAGGCCAAAACGGATCAGTGGGAAAATATTTGAATTTTTTCCCGTGCTCTGCCACTTGGATGACACGTGTGTCGCTCGATTCATTCGCGGGTTCATCCTGAAAATTCTTTCGGCCCTTCCTTAATTTTCGCCACTTGGACACGTGGCACTATTTTATTGGCTCGGGCCTGAGGGGTGCACTTTGTCCTTCGAAAATTTGGTATTTTTCACTTTGGGAAAATTTTCCCATTTCTCCCCGCGCTCCGCCACTCAAGTGCCACATGGCACGATTTCATTGGACGCGGGCCCTTCCTGACCATTTCCTTTTTTTTTGCCTTTGGAAAATTTTTCAAAATTTTCCCGCCGGGCCGATGAGGTGAAGACACGTGGCGAGATTTGATTCGTTGGCGGCTCTTTCGGCTTTTCACGTCCCACGCGTCCTCGCATACCTTTGGCCCCACCTGTCCCAAACGCCCGGGACAAATATCTCCGAACCGCCCGATTCGGCTTCCTTCCTATCCTCTTTGCAGGTGAAGACACGTGGCGAGATTCCATTCGCTCTCGCTCTTTTCGGCTTTTCGCATCCCCGCGTACTTTTGGCCCAAATGTCCCGCATAAAGTCTCTTGCTTTGGCCGAATCGGGCCGGTTCAAGGCCCTCCGCGCGTACTTTTTGTCCCAACTGATGTCCCGGATTGCCTGGGACAAATATCTCCGAACCGCCCGAAATGGACTGACTTGCGCCAAACCGGCCGATCCGCGTCCCACGCGTACTTTTGTCCCGGATGTCCCAAACTCGCGAAACAAGACTTAGGAAATTTTCTTCATTTTTTCGCCTTCGGCTTTTTCATGGCCCCGATGCCCCACGTCTGCCAATGTGCAGACCGCCCGGCAGCCTTTTCGCCGATTCGTGCCCCGACGTCCAACGCCCCAAGGACCGCTAGACTAGACTTAGCCGATTTTTTCATTTTTTCGGCCCCAAGTTTTCATACGACGAACCTCGCTCAACCCGAATCGGCTTCCGAGCCCTTTTGACCGAAATGCCTCAAAATAGTCCTCAACCAATTTTTGCATTTTTTCCATTCTTTCTAACTCGTTGGGATTTCTTCTTGGATGGGAGAGTTAGAAAAAGGCCGAGGGGACCCTCAAAACATGATTTTGGGCCTTGAATCAATCTACTTGCTCTGGGACTGAATAATTTGATGCATGTTATCAAAATTACCTTGAGGGGTGAATTTTGGATAACAATTTTGGTGACTCAATGGGTCATCTCCCGCTAGATGAAGAATGGCCACCGCCAGAAGCAATCCATTGGGCATGGAGTCTATTTGATAACCTCTCAGCTGATCTGAAATTTGAAAACCTGTGTCCTTGAGCTATTGAAACATTTGTTGATCTGGTTCTCTTGTGGCTGCAAATTCTTTTCCAGGAGCTTGATGAACTGCAAACATGCACATACCAGAAGTAATAGGACATGTGCACAAGCACTTAGGGAAATAAAACTACTCTAATAAAAAGACAATGTGCATAAGCACTTAGAGGAATGGAAATTCTAAATTAATATTTACAAGGGTGAAAAGCTATCTTTCTAAGAAGAACGTTTGAGATAGATCCCATGACCGAATCTGTAATTCTTCACCATCCAACTTAGTCACAATGAAGGCATGCTACCTTTGCATTCAATGATCATGTATGGGCCACTCCAAATGGCATCAAATTTGGAATGCTTTCCGCTTTTTGCACGATCTCGCATCCCATTTCAACACTAGATCTCCAATTTGGAAGGTTCTAGCCTTGGCTTTCCTATCAAAAGTCTTTTGATCAAGGCTTGATCCTTTCTATCGCTATGGCTGCATGCTCTCTAATTTCTTCGAGAGCTCCATTAATTTACATATCTAACCTCCATGGGTTCAAACTCACCTAGTTCCAATCACTGTTTCATGAGTTCCAATGCTGGCAACTCGAGTGATATAGGTAGAACCGCTTCTTTCCCATACACAAGCTTGTATGGAGAGCTTCCTGTAGACCTCTTGGGTGTGATCCTATCAGCCCATAGGGCTGATTTGAGCTTTGAGTGCCAAGTCCTTTGATTCTCATCAAGAGTCCTTCTGATGATTCTTAGTAGGTTCTTGTTCGTAGACTCGGCTTGCCATTACCTTGAGGGTAATAGTTCGATGAAGTGCTGAGATACACACAATTCTTGACAGCCCATTCAGTGATCTTTGTGCCAAGGAATGCCAATGCATTGTCTGATATGATAGTGGTAGGGGCACCAAACCTCGTGACTATCCCTTCATAGAAATCTAAGATATTAGATTCATTTGCCTCCTTGAGTGCCACTGCTTCGGTCCACTTGGTGAAATAGTCTGTTGCCGTAAGTATCCACTTGTGACCTTGACTTGAATTGGGATTGATAACCCCAATGAAGTCCAATCCCCATTGCATGAATGGCTGATCCACTGAAATTGGATGAAGGGGCAGCACTGCTAACCTTTCTTTCCCGTGAAGAATGCACATTCTCTTGCATTTTTTGACCCATGAGTAGCAATCATGAACACAAAGAGGCCAATAGAACAGCTTTCATGATTTTGAGAGCTGTCACTCATGGAGCAAAGTGGCCTCCTGCTTCCCCGTCATGGAACTCGTGTAAGATCTTCTCAACTTGACCTGTTCCAATGCATCTTAATAGAACACCATGGATGTCTTTCTTGAACAAGATACCATTAATGAGTACATACGGGATAGCTTGTAATCTAAAGTATCTCCTTTCCTTGCTCACTCGGAGGGCACAAGCCTATTTGGAGGTAATGCACCAAGTCTTGAGTCCAACATGGGATGAGTGCATCATCAGCTGGTTGTTCTTGATCATTCTGTAGTAGTAGGACAACATCTTCTTCACCTTTTGAGTCGTCTGGTTGTTTGGAAGCGAGCTGCTCACACAAGCCTTTGCCACGAACTAGCTTGGTCACTTTGATTTCAATATCATATTCCATCACCCGAGTGATCCAACCTGCTCTCTTCTCATTTAAATCCTTGTTTAGGAGGAAGTCCTTGACACCAACATGAGACACCAAAGCAGTTGAATCTTATTGTTCGAGACCAAGTGTCTGAACTTCTTCAAGCTCCTGATGATGGCAAGGACATGCTTTTCGATGAAAGAATACTTTATTTCGTAATCTTCCAAGGTTTGACTGAAGAATGCTATATGGGCTTCTCAACCTTCTCTATTCAATTGTGTCAAGATAGCTGAGATTGTATCTGATCCTCCAAACGCATACAACATGAAGTCCTTTGAAAAGTCTGGGTTGATAAGAGTTGGAGCTTGTGATATTGCATGCTTGATGTTTTCAAAACTCTCTTTGCCTTCTGCTGTCCATTTGAATGCCAGACTCTTCTTCAACATCATTGTTAAAGGCTTCACAAGAGTGGAAAAATTAGGCACAAATATGCGGACAAAGTTTATCCTTCCTAAGAAGCTTTGAAGAGATTTCTTGTGGTGTGGCAATGGGAGTGTTCGGATGGCTTCAACCCTTTCAGGATCAATTGTTAGCCCTTCCCTAGAGACAATGTGACCCAACAATTTGCCTTCGTGTGCCAAGAATATACACTTCTTTGGATTCAATGACACTCCAAACCTTCTACACCTCTGAAACACTTGCCTGAGGTGAAAGAGATGGTCTGCTGCATTCTTTGAGAAGACAGTGATATCATCTAGGTATACCAGCACTATATTGTTGATCAAGCCTTTGAACGCCATATCCATAGCTCACTGAATGTTGCTCCGCATTTGATACCCAAATGGCATCTTTTGTAAGCATACGTGCCCCATTTTGTAGTGAAGGCCATCTTGAATTGATCTTCTTCCTTCACCATTATCTGATTATAGCCTGAATATCCATCTAGCAATGAAAACCTTTCTGAACCAGCTACAACCTGCAATATTTGTTCCATTGATGGAAGCGGATAATGATCCTTGAGTGATGCTCTATTTAGATCGTGAAAGTCCACACACAATCTTATTTCTCCATTTCTTTTCTTACCGGCACCAAGTTTGCAACCCAACTTGAGTGTTTGATGGGGAAGATGATACTGGCCTCAATGAGCTTGCTTAACTCTTTTCTCATGAGAGGTTCGATATGAGGATTTACTGGCCTTTGCTTTTTGCCTGACAAGCTTGGATTCGGATCCAACTCAATAGTATGTTGTGCCAACTTTGGGTTGAAACCTCTTAAATCTTTGTAAGTCCAAGCGAAGACATCTGGGAACTCTTGACAAAGCTGAACAAAATCAGATTTCTCTTGTGGAGTACTTACTTTGCCAATTTGCAATGTCTTGCCTTCATCTACTAAAATAGGTTCTGAATCTTCACCCTTTACTTGAATGTTCGCTTTCTCCTTCCGGAATTGATCATTCGGGTCAAGATTGACTCAAGGTTATGAGGCCTTTTGGTAATTTGTTAGTTCTCAGCTGCACCACTTGGTCACCATACTGCTGCTCCAGCTTGTCTTGATTTCTCATGGAGAACTCAGCTTCTTCTTGCAGGAAATTAACAATCTGCTGATCATTCTCGAAGACTTGCCAACTTGTGTTGTTATCCGAACAGCTGGTCTCACAACCACTTTGATATGAGGCTGAGATTTTTCACTTTTGATATTTTCTACAACGTCAAATGCAGCCCCAATTGCTGCCATCCGTCACGCTTCATTCCTTTTTCTTGGGATGGAATTGATGCTAAAAGCTTCAAAATCTTCCATAAGATCCCATACCCGATTTTTGTAGCACTTGAGAAGATTATTTTTGACAAAGATGCGCCCTTAACTTGGTTTACGATCAGCTCACTATCACCAAATACTTGCAAATTCTTGATGCCTTTCTTCTTTGCCCAAAGGCAAGTACCCATGAATTAAGGCTTCATACTCACTGTATTGTTTGAGCAAGAAAACTGAAAATGGAAGGCTGAGTAATACTTTATACCTTATGGAGAAATGAGCATAGCTCCTCCTCCTGCACCTTGTCTACTCCTTGACCCATCAAAGAACAATTGCCATACTTCATTCTTGTCTTTATGATCTGGCTTGGTGATGCTGGGGAGAGGTTGATTCTCTTCATGTAAACAATAAACTCCTAGCTCAGATTCTTCTATTTCTTGATAAGGATCAAAAGCATGCACCTTGCTTGCCCATTCATCAAGAGTCAAATCTGGGATGCTTCCAACCTTGGTGTCAGCTTCATCAGTGCTTGGATAATCTTCTTGATCAAACGCTAAACAGTTGGTATTGATTTGGCTTGGAGTGTAAGGCTCAATGTGAAAGTTTGCAATAGGTTCAGATCTGATTGTGGCCTTAGTTCCATACCTTGTTCTAAACAACATGTGTGACCAATCCACCGAAAGATAGCCTCCAATTTTAGCAGTGAAGTCTCTTGACAAGCACAATGCAAAGAGTGGTGGAAGTCTATGATCGACACATCTTGTAAACTATTACGTTGGGACATGCATGCAATGTGAGGCTCAAACCTTTGATTACTCCAACCGTTGTCACTGTTGTCCCATCTAATTGCACTACACCCTTGGAGATGACTTCATATTGGAGTCCTAATTGATCAGCTATTTGCTTGGGCATGACTGAGCTACTTGCCCGAGTCAATCATGCAATTATGTACCAACTTGTCTCCTATGATCAATGAAACATAAAATGGAGGGGGCTTCAACATTTTACCTTGCTGTCCTCCATGATTTCCTTCAGGCTGGGCAGCATTTGTGAGTACCTTCTCTTGCATTTGGACCTGTTGATTTGAAGTTGACCAGTCCTTCATGGCAGCTTGTAGCAAATCTCTTTGTCCTGGGATAGATAGTGATTCCCACATTGATATGTTTACATTTGTCTTCCTCATCTGATCAATGATACTGAATGGAGATGAAGTATCCCTCTGTTGTCCCTTGGCCTGCACATTCATTCCTTGCACATGGGCAAGCAACAATTGGCATTTGAGTTGGTTTAGGAGCTGGTTTGGGTGCCCTGCGTGTTTGGGAACTACATTTTGTTTGCCACAATGGCTTGTGGAGTGGTAGAAGGTGTGGATTACTTGGGCTAATGGCTGTTCTTCACCCAAATTTCTCCTTTTGACCTTGTGTTGGCCGCAACACTTTGAGAGGGTATTTGATTCATACCACGTAAATCTTCACCGCCAATTGACAAGAGTAGTTTGTTCGTGAGATGTTCCTTGCCGAGGTGCTTCTTTCGCTGATCCTCTTCATGGCGGACTCTTGCGACCCACCAATGGTTTGCACCATAAGAGCCTCGATTTAATGCACCGTTAAAGCACATTGATTGGTTATGTGGTCGATCGCATGGGAAACACCAATCATATTCTTGGGCCATGTTATTTTGACTCGGCACTAATGCTTTAGAAGAAGATATACGACATATGGGGTTATAGGCTGAAATGGTCTATTAGTGGGAGGCCTTACTTGGCTTTGATTTTGATTTGCAGCCCTGAGTTGGTGACCTATTTTGTTGGTATGGGGGCCTAGCCGGCATCGTGCTTCGAGGTCGATACGGTCTAAAGCACTTTGAGCTTGCTGTCTTTTGATAGTAACCAGCTCATTTCCCAAATTTTGTAATTGTTTCATGACCTCTGGAGTTCATTTGAAGCACTAGAGGATGAAGTAGAAGTCTCATTTGAACTTTGATTTCTAGGATGGGAATAGGAGCCAAAGTGGGTGCTTGACTAGTGCTTGGATTTTCTAAGTTTGGATACAAGGGCATGGGAGGCCTAGAGCCAGCTTTACTAGCTTGAATAAGACATTTTTTCGGCTCTAATGGCAATGCTATATAAGCAGCAGGTAAGGTCATGCCTCCCATAGATTGAATTAACATAGAAATATCGTAATTCAAAGCCTTAAGATAGTATAGAAAAGCACCTTCGCGCCGCTGGCCTTATCGCCACCGGAATCCTCTCCCAAGACCTTTGAAATCTGAAGTGAAGTCGGGCCACCGCTCGTTGGGAGCTCTCTTGATAGTTGTCAATTGTTCTAGTAGAGACAAATTGTCTCCCTTTTCCCCAAACTGCTCATGGAGAACTATGCATAACTGATTCCAATTTGTGATAGAACCAGCTCCAAGGCTCCTAAACCATTGCAATGCCTTCCCTTTGAACGAAGATGCCAGCAATTTGATAGCCACATCCATTTCATTTATCTCATGGATTGCACAGACGTTAGCAATGTCTTTGACATGATCACCAGGAGTGGTATGATTTTCTCCAGTGAAAAATGGAATGTTCTTCAACGCTGCAATTGGAACTGGATTCTGTGCATTGAGGGCAAGTGGGCTACTGCCAGTGAAATTGACAAAGGGATTCGGTGGTTGCGCCATTCTGATTGGCCTGAGAACCCTTGTTGATTGGACGAAAGGTCTACTGTGGAGGGTAGAGAGAGAGTCTCGTTAGGTGGAGATGGTGATCTTTGAGCTCTTCTTCCCCTTCTTTCTCTCGCCCGGAGATAGGTGCAGTATAAACAAACAATCCTTCCTCCCTAGTTCTTGACTCCGGTCTCGTATTCTTCTCATAAATTTTCCAAGCTTGACGCTGAAACCAATGGATTATGTCTCTTTTGGAGTCGCCAGATGTGTGATTTTAAAGCTCCTTCAAAGCTGGAACTTGGAACAAGTGCATCGATCTTGTCAGTAATGAAAGTAAAGACTCTAAGGTCCCACCAGGGCATGCCAAAATCGTTAGTGCAAAATCACAAAGACCCCCGGATGTTGATCGATTTCTAGGTTGATCATACTAGCATCCAAAGTGTGATTGCACAACATGGAATCCTTTCTCCAAGTGTGGGACTTGCAAAAATGAGAAAGGAATCTCCAGAGAAGGCTGGTTCCTATTCCTCTGTTCAGATGCACACGAAAAATGCAGAGGGTTTACTCAAAACCTAATCTAATCTTGCCAAGGAGACAGGGTAAGAAGATGCATAAAAATAAACCTAAGCTAACAGAGGTGATGCACCGAGGAATGAAGAACACCTATCTTGCCAATAAACACAAACCATTCAAATGTGATGCAAGATCATGCATATATAACAAAATTTTAAAGTGAAAGATCAGGAGGATGCAAATGAACACAGAGAGGGTTGAGAATCATCCACAGACATGCATTACTTGCTCCAAAGATCGATACAATACACTACAAAATGCCAAGAGGCAAAGTTGCATTACAGTTTTAAATGGGAGGTTTGAACTCCACAAATTCACCTGCCAAAGAGAAGAAGGGAGGGGCAAAACAAGAATGTTCGACCTTTAGAAAGAAGCCCCTCCTTACAATTTATAGGAAGAATGAGAGAGGGAAGAGAGAGGAAATCCAGATCTACCCCAACCACTTCTAGGTTGCATTTAATTCATCTCATTATGGCGGTAGGTGAGAACCCTAAAAAAGCGGCGACTCGTATTTTTGCATTTAAGTCGGTTGTTGAAACGTCATTTTGGCCATTACTCACGTGCCAGAGACATTTTTTGATTTTCTCTCTCCAAACTGAACCAAAATGCAAGATTGACCTAGAATCATGTAGAGAATTTCACCAGCTTTCCATTGATATAAAGAACGTGAAAATCTGAGCTCTGGATCGAAAGTTATGGCGATCTGAAGATTTAGGGCAAAAAAAGGCCAAAACGGATCGGCGGGAAAATATTTGAATTTTTCCCGCGCTCTGCCACTTGGATGACACGTGTCAGGCTCTGATTCATTCGCGGGTTCATCCTCTGAAAATTCTTTGGGCCCTTCCTTAATTTCTTGCCACTTGGACACGTGGCACTATTTTATTGGCTCGGGCCTGAGGGGCGCACTTTGTCCTTCGAAAATTTGGTATTTTTCACTTTGGGAAAATTTTCCCATTTCTCCCCCGCGCTCCGCCACTCAAGTGCCACATGGCACGATTTCATTGGACGCGGGCCCTTCCTGACCATTTCCCTTTTGTTTTTTTGGAAATTTTTTTCAAAATTTTCCGCACGGCCGATGAGGTGAAGACACGTGGCGAGATTTGATTCATTGGTAACTCTTTCGGCTTTTCGCGCCCCACGCATCCCCTCGTACCGACTATCCCAAATGTCCCAAACTGCCTGGGACAAATATCTCCGAACCACCCGATTCGGGCTTCTTGTTCCCTCTTGCGGTGAAGACACGTGGCGAGATTCCATTCGCTCTCGGCTTTTCGGCTTTTCACGTCCCCCCTCCGCGTACTTTTGGGTCAAACCTGTCCCATTTAAAGCTCTCTCTTGCTTCGCCGAATCGGCCGGTTCGCGTCCTCCACGCATTTTTTTGTCCCAATGCCCCTGACGCCTCGGGACAAATATCTCCGAACCACCCGAAATGGACGACTTTGTGCCAAACCGGCCGATCCGCGCCCCGCGTATTTTTGTCCCCGGATGTCCCCCATCGCGCGAAACAAGACTTAGAAATTTTCTTCATTTTTTTCCTCTTTCGCCTTTTCGATTTCCGCAAGGCGTCCGATGTCCCAACTGTCCCGATCGTGCGCCCGCTGGCTTTTCGCCGATTCGTGCCCCAACGTCCAATTGTCCCGACTAGGACTTAGACTCGATTTTCTCATTTTTTCGCCCAAGTTTGGTACGACGAACCTCGCTCAACCCGAATGGTAACCCGAGCCCTTTAGACTCGAAATGCCAAAAAAAATTCTCAGCAACCTTATTTTTGCATTTTTTCCATTCTTTCTAACTCGTTGGGATTTCTTCGATGGGAGAGTTAGAAAACTCATCTCTTCCAATTGCTCCAGGTTTCTTGTTCTTAACTTTCCTCTTGTCCTTATCTCGAATTTTATTGCCCATGATTACAAACATTCAACTAGTGGGGTAGGGAACAAAATGAACTACTAAAAATTGTGTAAGAACGTATAAAAACTCGTAGATTAGACAAAATACATGCATAAATCATGTGAAAAGATGAAAGGGATGTTGGGGACCACAATATATAAACAACTCATAACGTGTACGTGTTATGCTTTTTCCTTTTTCAACCCATGCCTCAAGGCTTGGGATCCGGTTTAGATTCCCAAGCTTGAGGTACGAACCTAGACAAACACAACAAACCGTGTATTTTTACGGAAAATGCAAAAATCTAACTTCCACTATGATAAATCAACATCAAATGATCGATTCATTTAAAAAAATTTATACCGCAATGTAAAGTAGAGTTTCTTATTTGTATAAATATAATTTTCTAATTTTTCTAAAAAATATAAGGTTTTCATATTATTTATTTTCTAACTATGCCTTTTTATAGCTATTTTTTGAAGTTTAAACATGTCTATCTTTGTGTGGTATTGTTTTTTTGACTCATCAAAAATTGAATAATTTTTTTAAACACAAACTAGGATTAATTCTATACATATTAAAAAGATAATTTTTGAAATTTTTTGAGGTGGTTAGGAGGGGGCACAATTGGATCTCCGTTATTTTTCAAAACATAAAATTTCTATACTAGAAAAATTATTAAAAAATACTTGCTAAAAAAATCTAGCACAAACTAGATGCTCCTAGCTATCTTTCTACCAAAGGGTTTTCAAAAATACTAAATGGTGCTAAAAAAATGGTGGGGGCACGAAAGTCACTTTATTATGTTTTTTAACAAAAACATGAGCACTGTTGGTATTTTAGTTATTTGACCCACTTAAATTCATTTGTTTTCAATAAAATTTAATAGCTTAGAAACTAGACTCAAAATGATATGATTCATGTTTATACAACATCTTCCAATTTTGAGTGTAACTATTTCAAATAACTCATACATGTGGAAATTTTTTATTTTTCAGAAAAATGCGTCCACTTAAGACCCCCTTTTAGCCCCCTAACTTGGTGCACTTACCCAATACTAACACTCACATTGACTTCAAAATGCTACGAAAAAGTGAAATAAGGGGACATGATATGCAAGTTAAATAGGGTCTAAAGTATAAGGTACATAATAAGGATAAAATACATGATTTTAAAAAGTAAGGATAAGATAAGGGATACACTGAAGTGTGATAAATAAGAACAAGAGGGTTCTTATTAAGCTTTTTCCAATAGTTTTTCTACCCACATATAAATAATTTTTGTTCTAAATCAACATAAATAAGTACTAAATAAATATCGTGGTACGATCATTTTTACCTATATCTAAATTTGTATTTACTTTGAGACTGCATGTATGTCTCCTTTTTTGGAAATATTTTCATTGATGTCATACTATAAGTCAATTATAATTGTGTTTGCCACACGTTGATGAAGACTAATTATATTGTTAAATTGTTTTTACTTGTGTTCCGCGAGTTTTAGTAGTGTTCGAAGATGTTGATAGAGCTCATGACGTTGATAGTGTTTTACGGATGGTGATTTTATCCATAGGAGGCGGTAAGTGTTCCAAGGGTGGTGATATTGTTCGCGTATGGTGATATTGTTTTGTGGGTGGTGATTGTGCTCGTGGGTGGTGAAAGTTCTCCGCGGATGGTGATATTGTTCCACGGGTGGTGAAAGTGCTTAGTGGGTGGTGAAGTGTTCTATGAATAAGTGATTATGCTCCATAAGTATTGATAACGAGGTTGTTGGTGATTGAGAAAGGGTCATAAAATTTAGAAAGCATTGCTTTGCGAAAGGATGAAGAAGGAAACATTGAGGAAGGCATAGTTTATCGTGATAGTGGACTAAAGTATGCGATGGTCTTGTTATGTCGCGGGACCCAAGAAAGAAGGGGATGTCGAGCAAGTCGGTGAAAATTAAAATATTCAAATTTCAAAGTATACTAAACCCAACTCATAATAAGAATTCTAAAAAGGATGCTGACTCATGAAAACTCATATCTGTTCATGAAATGAACATGATATATAAATGAATTCAATTGCAAATTTAGTGTGTGCACTCATAGGATTATAATGCCAATTTGAAAAGAAAGGAAGAGAGGAAGAAGTGAGGAGTGATTAATGAAGATACATCAAAAAGTTTATGAAGAGAGAGGAAGAAAAAACTCAAGAAAATTAGAATGTTGAGTTGTTGAAGAAGAACAAAGAGTGAGTAGAGTAAGAAGTAAGTGCGGGTGTATAGAAGCAGAGGAAGAAGTGAAGTATACTTATACAACATCATCAAGTTGAAGAATAAACTACAGAAGGTGGATTGTTTGATTGTTGAGATGGTACTCAACGTTGGGGATAGGTGTCTTCAAGTGAGATGGTGCTTAAGAATATTGCTAAGTTGGTGCTTAGACTTGGGGATCGAAGTCTCTGGTGGGTTGGTGCTCACAAATCATTTTTGAATTGGTGCTTGGCATTAGGGATTGGTGTCTCTAGTAGGTCGGTGCCTATGACATTTATAAGACAAATATTTTGTTACTATATTTGGATAGTAGCCTCAAAAACTTTCCTCATTTGACGAGGAATGTGGAAGGAGGAGAATATGGTGACACAATGTACACCAAAGTGTTTGAGGGAGGTCTAGCATGGGAAACCATGCACCTCTATTTTGAGTAATTTGGAGATATTCTTGAAGCCGTTATTATCACCGAAAATAACATCAACCGCTCTAAAGACTAGAGATATAACACGTAGAGTATAGTAATGCCAAGAAATGAGAGAAGTGAGGGATAAATGACCAACATGAGTTGTTTCACACACGGGACGTGGGGGTGCAAACCATGGTGAGGGAAGATTAAACCCGCAACCAACGAGTCAAAACGATGTGGATTTTTACATCCTGTAAAAACTCTTTTCCTATTCTCTTATGTTTGTAGATATCATTTCTTTTTGTTGTGGGGATAGGAATTTATATGTTACATATATTGATTTAGAGATTAATTTTGATAATCAATATTTGCTTAAATTGGATATTACATGTAGCTTTGAGGGAGGATGAATATGCAATGAGAGATTCGGTGGATGTCATTCGATCATTGTGGAAGGCGTGCAAATTGCAACTTGGCTTCTCTTGGAGCTCGGCGTCCTCGATCATCTACACCTCAACCAGGTTGCGTAATTTTTGAGATTGATGCTTAATTCCTTTTTAACCAAATATATTGGGCCTCAAAACAACATAGATAACAATAATTCATTTATATTTTTGATCATATATGTGAAATCTTTTACATGTAAATGAAAAATCAGGCAATATACCTACCATGTAATATAGTTCACTCTATTGTATTGTGTGGCATGTTGAAGCATTACACACTTTATTAAATAGAACCTAACAAAGTTGTATCCATGGCCTGTACTAATGAAACCTAAGTTGAATGTATTACATAAATATGATAACATTTACCTATCCATCCACATAATGGATATGGTTTCCAAAGAACAAGTAAGTGTATGGTTTCCCTTGCTCTGCGGCAGTGTATGGTTGCCCCTGCCCTGTATGGCCACCTCTGCTTTATGAATAGAATTGACACAAAAAAAAACATTATTTTTGTAGGGCTTAGATCGATGTATTAGTTTATATTGTGCTTTCTGAAAGGAACCTTGACTTCTAGATTTGTATGTAGCTGTGGTTATTATGAGAAATCAACTATCTGTCACTCCTTTCTTGTGTGCTTGGTGGAATGCTTGATGTCATCATATATTTTGTAAAATTTGCCATTTTTTTCACTCTTTTGTTTGTTTTTTCGGGTAACACTCTTGTATGCTTAAACACATGTTGATATTGATCTTATTCCACTTAATGATTTTCACATGCTGCATGTTTCAAAGGATAGGGCCGCATATGAACAAAAAAACACATTTAGGAAAGCTTTGTTTGTTATCCTATCTCGACACAACGATGTGTGGTTTTCTAAATTTTGCTACTAAACTGAATTTTTTTGGTCCACTTTGGATGTAAAATAAATGTTGAACCATCAAATGCTAATTTGAAACTTGAGAGCCCCTACAATTAAAATAACAACATCCATGCTTTGCATGGCCTTTACCATGGAGTTGTGGTCACTTAAATCTCCTTGCAATCCACCCATTAAAATACATGGTAACTCTTCAATCAAAACTAAATACTACCATTCATATCAAAACTGGTAGATGAATCCTTTCCACTATTCTTGGTAAAAAATAATTAGTGATCTAAGTTAACAAGTAAAAGAACAAGGCACATCCACCATCTATGAAATTAGGCGAATGCATCTGGATAAAACAATATCAATGAATTTTACATCAACATTTCAAATTACACTCTGTGATTCATCATTTTAGGTTTATATTGAACAATCAATTCATTCTTATTTTGATGGTGGATGATCAATATCGATGATTTTTAGATCAACATTTAAAATTACACTCCGTGATTCATCAATGTAGGTCTGTAATGAACAATCAGTTCATTCTTATTTTGATGATGAATTATCAATAAGATTATCAAATAGGACTTTAGGGGAGGAATTTTTCATTTAACAAAAAATCATGCTTGTAACAAAATTTATAATTTAATTTTAAGAAAACCAAAAACAAAAAAAATAAAAAATATAAATATTTTGCTATCAGGTTATACTATTTAGAAGCAATTTAAAGCTGAAGTTGCAGGGAGATTGAGGGCTCCTATTTATAAATTTTTAGTTTAATTTGCAATACTTAGATCAGAATATTATAGTGCTATTGAATGAATTACTGACCCCAACTTTTTATATAATTGCTGACATGAAAGCTTCCTCAGTGTCAATCTGATTAAAACTTATGAGTTGTTTCACATTATACCTCAAGAAAAATTGTTCAAAATAGAAGGTACACAAATTGTTTGAAAAAAATCCTTAAATAAATCTGTTATACAAACTGTATCTCGAACGGTTTGACAAAATACTCTTAAGGCCATTTTTAGTAACAAAAAAATGATTCAAATGCATTAACCTCTACAAAAACTTCTAAAATTAGTTTTACTTCTTAGATACTCATAATTAATTAATGTATTTATGATAAAATTGAACCATGATTGAGGAATTAATATGATTTTTCCCCTTTGCAATTATTGGGCATAAAATGGAACTTAAAGTGGAAGCTTCATTCATGCCCTGCAATTGTTCATACCTCCCTTCAAGGAATGATGATAGATTGAATGCACATAATCCAACAATGTTATCTATATGGAGAGCCAACCTCGATTGTCAACATGTCTTATCTCGGCATGCAGTCCTGAAGTACATTGCAAAATAAGCTTCTAGAGTGGAACAACGGTCATAAACAAACCACCAAATGCTTTCTAGAATATCAAAAGATTCAAACCCTAATTTCCCTGCACATATCGCCGTCAGAAAAATGCTAACAAAGAGTGTCGTTGAACATGACATTAGTGCACAAGAAACATGCCACAAGCTCCTGAATTTACAACTTGTCACGTGCCATGCTTTGGTCTTGCTAAATGTTTGGCATTTTTTTGCAAATATTGGTTGTGTGAGGCTGATAAAAATCCCTTCTTGTCGATGCATACAAGGTCTGTCCTTCAAATATGGAGTCCCTTCCCCTCATCGAAGTTTCCCGAGATTCGTGTTACAATAAATATTATATGGGAAATAAGTGGAAGTTTCATTCGTTCCCTGTAATTGTTCATACCTCCCTTCAAGGAATGATGATAGATTAAACACACACAATCCAATAATGTTATCTATATGGAGAGCCAACATCGATTATAAGCTTGTGTTATCTCGGCATGCAGTCCTGAAGTGCATTGTAAAGTATGTTTCTAAAGTGGAACAACAATAAAAACATACCACCAAATGCTTTCTAGAGTATCACTTGAGATTCTGACCACGATTTCCTACACAATATTGCCATCAAAAATGCTAACAAAGAGTGTCTTTGAACACGACATTAGTGCACAAGAAACATGCCACATGATCCTAAAATTACCACTTATCACATGTGCAAATGTGCTTTTGTCTCGCTAAATTTTCAAATTTTTTTTTTTGTGAAGATTGGTTGACATAGAATGTTAGGCTCTGAAATATCCCTTCTTTTGGATGCATACAAGGTCTGTCCTTCAGATATGGAATCCTTTCCCTCATCCAAAACATTTGAATTCGGAAATAGATCTGTCATCCTTGTTGGGGACCTCGGCCAACTACTGCTTGTCATGAACATTCCCCTATATGCCAATAACTCCTACGACACTCGCCTGTGGAAACACTTCACCGAATACATCTCCTTCAATTCTATTTTCAGAAACAAGGTTCCACTCTTGCACATGATTCATTTTGCAACTTGCTTCTCAACATTCGTAATGTTGTCCCTCTATTTCAGGATTGGGAGGTCTTGATGTCAAGAACAAATTCTTGCCTTTCTAAACAAGAAATCATTGAGTTCGAAGAAGCTCCCCATCTTTTTGCTTAAAATGACTTGGTGGACAACCTTCAAATATTAAATGTCGTTAACTCTCCTATTACCAGATCCATTTCTCAAAACACCATGTGTGCTAATGATGATCAATTGCAACACAAAGTACTTCTTTGCATCAACTAGAAAATCATGCTCTCCACAAATTTGTGTGTTGAAAAGGTCTTGTAAATGGTGCTACCGACTTTATCGATGACATTGTTTACGGCACTTCCTTCGGTCCACCTAATTTGCCTTTATTTATTATCGTCAAATTTGATCAACACACGGGTCCTCATTGGGATGTCAACAACCCTTTCCATGTTCCAGTTCCACCTATTTCCAGAGGTTGCCAAATGCATTTAGCACTTAACTCGGCTTTGGCATTTTCAATGGACAGATCTCAAGGGCTTACTTTGCAGAGAGCCACTATTGACATTGGGGGCTTGGAAAGACAAGGGCTTACCTTCATAGCTGTATCAAGAGTTCCCTCCTTGTCCGCCCTTCGGTTTTCGCCACCTTTTTCATTCAACCATTATGCCAAAATGTCCTCAACACCTCCTCTACAATCACACTCACAAGAGGAATCTCTCCTTCGCTCCTCCTTAACTCTCCCCTCTTATTCCCCTGTCGCCCCTTCCTTTTCATGCTTCGCCTCTTCCTATCATATCCTAATCTTTTCCACTTCTCCCTTTCCCTCTTCTTCCTTTTATTTTTCATTTTTGAGTAAAAATATCATATTTCTTTGTTTTGCTTTTTGGTTTGCTTGTGTCATCTCTCGTATTTCTCTTTCCGCATTAACATCGCACACCAAATAATCTACCACGAAAATACCGTGCTGGAAAAAGGACTCTTTTTGGCAAAACTCTCTTTTAAAGATGGACACCTCCGGTATATTAAACTAAAATGAAGAAATTAAGAAATGGAGAAATACAATATGAGAGAAAAAGGAAGGTCGTTTTATTCTATCCGTGGTCGTCGTGCCTCGTTATATTACTTGCTGCGGCTAATGAATGCATATTTTTATATTTAGTCCAGAGAGGAGAATATAATACGAGTACAAATTGGGGCTGTCCCAAAATTCGGCATGGTATTTCCTGTCCTCCCCACAAGCAGGTAGAGAAAATAATGTAGAATGTTGGACGTGCATTTGCAGGTCTGTGTTGAGACAAACAGGTGAGATGCATCATCCGTCTCAATGACTCCTCCTCTCTTAATTTCCTGCTGCCATTATTCTCTGCTTCGCTCTTCTTCATCAGGAAGGAGGAAAAGGAGGGGGTTTGAAGGGCTAAAACAGCAGAAGCAGCAACTGAGTACAGCATTAAATAATAATACCTTGATCTCTGAATCCATGCATCATCGAACCACGAATGCCTTTGAAATACTCATCTCTCCAAATGATGAATGAAGAGATGTGTCTGTAATTGTGATTGCAATTAACGAGGAGGGAAAGAGGAATATAAAGATATTGTGGGAGCCTGGGAGGAGACAATAATTTAACAAAAACTAGTGAATACCAAGTTACCAACTTACAATAAAATTTTGATGGGCGGTTCTTACTTAGGTATGTGGGCGCCGCCTACCAAATGCAAATTACAACTTCCATTTTCTTTTGGATTAATTGTAAATTGCCTTTCATTAATATCCATTAATGTTTTGACATTTAATTTTATTGAATACTATATTCGAGGCAACCGTACCAAATATAAATTCTAGAATAGTTTTGGACTTAAACGTTATTACTAGTCCACAGAATTGTAGTTTTCCTACATGTTGGTCATCTCTCACAAGTAGTTGAGGAATTAATAGAACAAGTCAACAATTACGTGTGAGCGGTGTAAAGGAGATGTCGAAAAAGATATGTTGAAGAAATTTGAATTTTACAAGAAGAAGAGGGGTGATAAAGAAAGGGATTAAGGAGTTTGATGGGATTGAGAAGAATTTCAATGGTGGGGAAAAGTTTGGTGAGCACATACAAAACTATTATTTATTATGACAAGACACATGTGAACCACGTCCCATTTTTGTCAATTGTTTGAAGGAGATAGAGGGTGTGGTGCATAGATCGTTAAGACAATGTACTCTAGGGATATATCAAATAGCAAGGCCTTGTTGAGTAATACTTCCAATGTCAATAAATTATTTCTCGCAATGTTAGTGGTTGTGTTTTGTAAGTAGTTAGAACACATGACAATTTTAGAGGAATTTCTTTGCGCATTTCGCGAGACATTTTAGAGATAGGTATTTGTGGAGGGATTTGGCATCCCATGTCGAGTGATAAAAAATTTGAATTTCATAACCGCAATACATGGTTGATCAAGTGATTTTGCTATGTTATTATTGACCATTATCTTAGGCCATTCTCCATGCTTGCCCTAGAAATAATAGATAGTTTTCATTGTGGATTTGCGGTTGACACCATCTCCTCAACATTCCGTGTTCTTAATAGTCACTATATTTGAAGCATTTTCATGTGTATAATCTTATCTCGATATTTTGAAATTTTTACATTATGGGGCTTTGTAGTATGGAGTGGTCAAAGAAGACGAGAGAGGACCAAATGCATGGGTGTTCTCATAATTTTTTTAAGGAGTTTACCAAAAGTAAGAGCACCAATTGTTGATTCATTAAATGTTATTTTCTAATATTATATACATGTTTCTATATCATACAAAGCTTTCACCACCACGCTTCCATTGACTTTGTCACTTCTAGAGATATCATTGTTAAGGTTTGAACATGTGACTTGATAATGCTCTTATTATTTTCTTGTTTCTCGACCCAAAACGTGTTTTTTTGTTGCCTTCATCCCACCTTTTTTGTGAACGTAAACCACCACCTTCAGATGGTTTGTTGTGTGGGAAACAAAAATAAGAGAATTTAGGAGAAAAAGTTACTGATAGTATTCAAATCCATGGTTCTTATGTTCTAGCATACGTGTCACAAACACAATGAGGGGTTCAGCGATATGAGGAAATTCAGAATCTGGAAAATGTGTCGGGTATATATACAATGAAGAATATATGACAAAATATGTTGACCTTAAGATTAATAGTCCATCGACCCTGTGCACCATCACTCTAACTTCCAACAATAAATGACAAAAATAAATTTATTACTATTGTGGATATTCATGACACACCATTTCATTCAAATGTGGAACTTAAAAGCTGTTGGAGCTATTTTCGATGTGGGATTTTGAAATTTTATGGATATGACATTTTGATGCTTGACCTCAAATTGTATGGTGGGGTTTTTCAAACAAGTATTATCTACCTATAATATCGATAACAAGACTTTTTACTCAGCTGTACTTTTAAAATCTCCCACAAGAGTTAAATTCAACTACCATTTTGATGGTTTCCATGATTTTAGTTGTAAACTATTTGCAAATATTCAAAATAACCATTTCCCACACCTTTAAAATTTAAAATATTGTTACTAATTTTATATAAAGTTATATGTAAACAATATTAATGCACATTTATAAATATATTTAAAATAACTAAATAAACATAAAATAATCTCTAATATATTATGTTTGTATTTTATTGGCCGATAGGCCTTCTTAAAGTGAAAATGATTGAAAACACATTGTAATCGTCATAGTCGTCCTCACATGTTATGAATTTCCTCTCAAACCTATTTTGTAGCAAGAAGAAAAGAGTTCAACTAGTTTTAATATTGTTGTAACAAAAGCTCAATTTGTGAGATATAGACCATTTATAATAACACACTTATCAATTTTGCGTGCATTGGGAGAATTACCTGCACACTGAGGTAAAACTTCTCAACGCAAATCTCCTCAATATTATTCCTATGGACAAGGTAGGTTGTGTTGGTGCTCAATTTAATTTCTCCTGTTTGTTCAAAACGTCTCAATCCGCATGGTTGTAAAGTTTTCACTATCTTCTGTATTGATGCGTGAAAGTTTTTTTCCTTCATTTGGTTGTCATGGTCAGTCCTTTCCTTTGGTCGATGATCACATTGAGTCCAGATTTTGCTTATCGTTTCTCTGTCCATGAGAAAGAATTTGTAATTTGGGCATGAATTTGGGGTTTCCCCTTCCTTCTATTTTTCCATAGTCATGTTTTCCCTGTCAAATTTTGTCCCAACATCCATGGAAACGTGGTCCTTTCTGATTGGATGCGGCCCGACGGGTCTTTTTGGTGAAACTTGTCACTTTTGTCACATTTTTAAAAATACCAAATTGGCCCCACGGCCCCAATAGTATCTAATTGGTTATTCAACAAATATGAAGCGCAGAGCAAAAGTCTTACTTTGATGTCAAGAAGGATACATGATAGTTTTTCAAGTTACAAGCAGAGAGGCGGGACGAGCCTTTACAAATTTTTGCCTTTTTATATGAGGGAGCAAAGTTATGAAATAATCCGCAACTCCGCTGGGGCCCACATCAAAAGTTAGAAGCGGAGAGGTGGGTCACGGGACATTTTGAGACTCTCAGGCCCGCTTCAACTCAAAGCTTGTCCACGTGGAGGGCTTGCACTCATTTGAAAATTTTCCTCTCGGTTGACCTTTGCAGTTGCGCCAAGGAAACATGTGGAGGCTTCCGCTGACTCCTCTTTGCACTTGGCCGACTTAGACCCATGCGCACGAATGCAGACATCCATGTGAGGGCACTCATTTCTCAAGGTGTATTCTCGAGGGTGAAAATGATTACTTGTCAAATCCACCATATGGAGCCACCTGAAAATGATTAAAAAGGGGATTTCCAAGTTGTTGAATGAAAGAATGATTAAGAATACTGTAAAAAATTATGCTATGGCATCCCAGTCATGGTAGAGGGTTTGAGAAATGTGATTAGTTCATGATTCATCCACTTGGCAACTTTGGGTGTAAATTTGTTAAACATCACTTTCTGAGACAAATTTGTAACAAGTAAAGGATTCCTCGAATATTCTTCTTTTTGGGGGAAATTTGGGATGAGTGAGCGAGTGAATTATATAAATGCAATGAGAATACTCTTGCAAATGGTCGGGGGTTTAATTTTTATGAGAAAATTTGAGAAATCCCATCTTCCTGAGAGACCATATGAGAAACCTATTAATTTCTATGTTTTAGATTTCAATCACGTCAAGATGGTTGCAAGTGTACACCATTGACAAGCTTTGAGATTGTTCAAGAAACTTTCCCCTGCTGATGAATCTGATAAATCTTGAATTAATCTGTGTTGATCTTGGGCAAAATTGTGTCTACTTTTATTTCAGAATGTCTTTCAAATAGTTTTTCTTGTTCCTGTTGCAATCTTATATTAAAATCTCTCTGAATCACACAAGATCTCGTCCATGTGTTAGTATTTTGGCATTTGCAATTTCATTATGAGAAGAGCTTTCATCTGGTAATGAAATAAACAATTTAAAATCATTTTACTTCCACTATGTTGATAAAGATTGTTTGTAAGCCTATGAGTGTATCTTAGGTGTGATGAACTAGGGGTTGTTAATGTTTAATTGAGTCTTTAGCTCGAGCCTTCATGTTGAATTCTTAAAGATTGTGTGAAACCGTGCAGATCTAGGCCTCCATTGACGCACACCTTCTGGTTGAAGGAATATTTTGGCTATTCTGAAGCATTCTGTTTGTTAGTTTTCCAATTGTTGTAAAGGTTCTCAAAGATTTGGTGAAATCAACTTCATCTTGCTTAATTCCCACCAAAAATTTCAAATAACCATGAATCCTACAGAAGTACCCCTGTTTGTGTTGTGTATCCACAAATGAACAAATTCTACTGCCAAAATATACAGAAGCAAGTAGGTTTTAAGTGTCTTTAGTAACCTAAACCTTGTTCAGAAAATATCTCCATTCTTTAGAAGTGACAACTCGTGAGAGTTAAATTGTGGTGTATTGATCATATTTTCTCAAGGTTCCCCGAAAATTGTGCAAAGAAGGATCTCTTCATGTCCTTCACCAACAGAGGTTACAAAACGGGTCCTCTCACCCTGGTTGAAAGGCACGACCTAAAGTAGTGAGGATAGATCAAATCCTTAATGAAGGTGCTATCCATTTCTCCAACACCCGAGTGACAAAGAGCTAGCTGAATCCCTTCCCGGCTACAAAACGACTTATAACATGATTTGTTTGTCTCTGAGTATCTTGTTAAATCTGTGATGTTGCTTGGCTTCCAAGGGAGAATCAATTTGGATACAAACAGATTGTTTTTATTTTCAAAATTCAACCGTAAATTTTCAATGCAACAGTGCTAAAAAAGTAAATAAATTTTCAGTTTCATGGATGGTTCTCATTGATAAGAATTAGGATGATGTGAAAATTTAAAATGGACGTGGTAGAACCATTAAGAAAAACATCGTCAAAATTCAAAATCTTTTTCTCGCAAGCGTCATTGTTGTTAATCTTAGTAGTTAGTAGCTTGGACATTGTTTGTCCTAATCCATTTGTTATGGGTAGTTTGGACAGCCTAGAATTTAGAGGAATAGTTGTTTTTGTCAAAAAAATATTGTTAGGATAAGAACAATTGTTATCTAATATTGACTCCTTTTAGGTGACACCTCATAACCAAGGTTGTTATGGTTATTGAGTTGTCTTAATCTCAGCCGTTCATTTGTATTAATCTCGACCGTTGATTTTCAACGAGAGTAGTATATAAGGGGGTCATTGGGGTCATTTGTAATAAGGAAGTTTTGAGAGAAACTTGCAGTGTTAGCAAGTAGTCTTGCAGTGTTAGCAAGGGCGCAGTGATAGCGTTGGAGATAGCAGTGGAGGAATATCAGCAGGAGGATTAGGAGATTGTCGGAGCTCTGCCAGTAAGAGGCAAGCAGTATTTGTATCTCTTGATTTGCTGAAGTTTAATATATTTCTCATCTGTAGTACTGGTTTTCCCTACGGGGTTTTTCCAGGGACAATTGTCCGAAAATATTGTGTTCACCTTGTTGGGTATTTCTTATGTGTTTGTATTTGTGAAGTTACAGTTGTGTTATTTTCCAATATTTGTTGATCAAATAATCTTACAAGATAGGAGGTTAATAATCAGTAACTGTAATAGATTTTTCACAATTGCCGCAACAGAAATTGCAGATGAAATTCACCAACATTATATAAATTCAATCCACGGCTGCAGGTATTCTGGACAAAGTGTTTGGCTCTCTTGTTGCAGCTTTCAGAAACAAAAGAAAACGAATAAGTTAGCAACATGGAATGATTGATAGCAGTGGATAAACGACGCATCCCAAAATTTCAGAAGTGAAGAAGCTGCACATTGGAGAAAATATTACCTAAATATGTTTCCACTGCTCTCAACACCTCTGTTTTTTTCTTCCCACCAAAATTTGTAACTAAACAACATACCATTTTTCAGTGGTTTTAACGCTTGTGAGACTCGCTAAACTATCATTACACTTCCGCCAAAGGAAAATGACGAAAATAATACAAATCCTGTGTTCGCCTTGTCAAATATTAATTTGGTATGTTCGAACGTTTCCCCTTGTCAGCGCATTTCATCGGCCGATAGGCATTTCTAAAATCATTTTTCTTTGTTACTCACATCTTTATCGTCATTATCGACCTAAAACATTTTCATCTTATTTTCAAAATCAAGATCATTCAAATCTAATCTATAATTTTAACCATCTTGGGGCTTCACACATGTTTGTCTCTTTTGGAAAAATGTAAAATATCAGTATGTTTTTCTTAAGGACAGGAAAGCACAAAAGAATAACATTAATTTGAAAATAGGCTTTTAGAAGTGGATCATCTTGATAACTAACCTTCATTGCTTAAATAAAAATATATTTTTGAGAAGCTCAATTATAGCTCTCCTCGAACACATCATACCACAAAATTTTTATTCAAATATTTAATTATTTTTGAAACCAATTCTAACAAACTCACGAGGGTTTGATTCTCAGAGTAGCAAGGTATCAATATCCTTGATGACTATAATGTACCCAACAAATTCGGTTATTTTTAAATGCAACTCAATTATTGGCTTCAAAAAGTACACATCAAATTTACTCAATATATGTGAGCAAATGACTCGAAGATCTGGCTAAACCTGTTCTAAGTGGAACAAGCAATGTTCTCACAGATCTATATATGAGATTATCCTTTGACAAAAATACATGAAAGCTAAGGCTTGTAAACAAGATATTGTTTAATATATATGTACAATACCACTACATTTGTAGTGTAGAGTACAAGGCTTGACCAAAACAATCTTATTATAAAAATTCGAATAAACTCGACGCTTAAAATTATGTAGGTACACTCGAGAATTGGGAAGATCGCAAAGAGTATAGAGAAAACAAATATGTATAATCTGTAGTATATAATGGTTTGTCATAAACCGCTAATGAATCAAGATGTTTACATGACTATTGGTCTATGAAGTATTTTTAGTTTCAAGTTTTGTATGTCAAAATTATTAGTGGATGATTCTCATGCATAAGTTATTATATTATATAGTCAATCTAAGATATTATTTATTAATAATATAGGTTTTCGAATATGTTTTCTTGACATATTTTTGGTTTGTGAAATATATTCATTTACAACAAGATTCTCATCATTTAAATATTTATCTTTCAAGTCACATTTTCACAAGAAATATTACAAGTTAAATTGGACAACATATAAATTCATTCATGGTATATAGATATGTATGTTTGATTTAGTGATTTTAAAAATTATTTCTTATTGAATGTTAAAGCATTACTTTATGCAATAATTTATATAGAATGTCAACATCCATGCTCAAAAGTAAACATATAAAAATTACAAAGTTGAGTGAGTTTACATATAAATTAGTTATCACATTTAACTAAACAAAGTTATAAGAAATGTGCATCCACCGGTCAAAATCACCCAAGGCATGATCCTAGCCTCAACCGCTTTACTCTCCATGTTGAGGCATCGAGGGAATTTGTACTCAATAAGAATTGGTTCTTAGTGGGCTATATGTGAACCAAACAACTTTACCAATTGAACAAACAAGGATTATTGTTAATTTGTTTTGTAAATTTTAGGTGTGTGCCTATCGGCCTTCCACAAATACCTATGGATGTTTTGCTAGTTTATAGCATATGGGACCACATTGTACTTTCATTATGTAGGATGCACCTAAAAACAATTCAAGTAAAAGGTGTACATACTCTTTCTCTTATAGGATTTGCATTTGTGACCTCTCTTTTAAGAGCGCAATTTCTTCACCACTAGGATAATTTTGGTGTATTATTCGAAGGTTCTTATCTCACTTATGTGTGTTGTGATAGAGTTGCTTTTGTGTTCATGTTGTAATTTTATACCCCACAACACGTGTATATCTAAGAATGGATAAAAAAATCCTTTGGGGTTTTTGTTAAAAAATTAGTGAGTATTGTAGGACTAATGACCATCTAATTGTTACATATGAGAAAAAGTCAAATTTATCAATAAATAGAAATCTATAGATTAGAAATTCAATTATATCAATAACTTAAGATAGGACTTCAAAACTTCTCCAAAATATAATGTTAAGTCAAACAATGATAAATGTTCTTAATAAATATGGATTTAGTGACCACGGACCAATAGAGAATAACACTTGTTAATTTGTTAAGGTGACATTTACATTCAAATATAACAATACTAACACTCGCATTGACTTCCAAATGCTAGTGAAAAGGTAAATATAGGGACATGGTACCCATGTTAAAGAGTGTCTAGAGCACAAGGTACATAAATACATGATTTAAAAAGGTAAAGGTAAGATAGGGGATACACAAGTGTTATGAATTTGAAGATAGAAACCAACAAGAGGGTTCCTATTGCCCCTTTTCTATCAGTTTTTATACCCACATATAAACAATTTTTTTACAAATCAACATAAATAAGTACTCAATAAATATCGTGCATGGACATTGGACATTTTTAGCTATATCTGTTTTTTTTTTTTTACTTTGAGACATGCATGTCTAATTCGTAAATAGATAACATATGAATACATCCAAAATATAACATAAAAAGGATAGGACTATAAAGAAAATTTAAAAAGGGGCTTTGAGTGACACCGAATTTTTAATAAACTGGCATTACATAAACTTTGATTGAAGATTCTGCGAGTAATTTCAACATACGGTAAGAAGAAAATTTATAACATTTTGAATGTAGTTTATGAGCTTTGTTTTTTTTTTTTTTTAAATTTAATTTGGAAAATGAATATTGATGATTTCAATGTATTATTGATTATATTTTTTTAATGGTTTTGAAGAGTAAGCACATGTATGCCAAGCCTTTTTGAGTTAAATGAATGAATTTATTTCTAGTTTTTTTGTGATGTGTGGAAAATATGGTGAAGAATGTTTTGGTAATAATTTTTTCTTTTTAAATAAATATAATTTTTAGAAAGTTAAGGGTTAATTTTGTGGCCATTTTGGTCATTTTTCATAAAGTGTGTACACCCTTCTATAAAGTATATATACCATTTATAAGTCCCTTCACGGAACCTATTTTAAATAGGTTTGAGAATTATAAAGAAAAGGGTGTACACCCTTTTTAGTAAAAAGGTGTATGTTCTTTGTAGAATATCAAAAAGATATGTATCTTACTTTCTAGACTTGTGACTTGCAAAAGGCCTTGGAGCGTAGAATAATAGAACATAAACCCTTTGAAAAGCCTTATCCTCATCCCACTTCATCTTGCATGTGCGAGAAAGTCTCTTACAACCTAGAGTGAGTTCATTCTATCAATTTAGTTAATAATGTGTTGTGTTAGATAAATTAGGGTTTTGAAATAGAAAAAATAGAAAATAAATGTTTTCTTAATTATATGTTAATGAAGTCATTGTATCAAGGAAATGTGGGAGAATGTAGAAAATGTTGATAATCCACCAAAAAAACCCACTCGAAAACCCCTAAAAATCCACAAGAGGCCCATAGCTATTTGAATGATATAATACAAACATATAGTAATTTTTGAAATAATCATTAATAGTTTTCTTTGTTCCTTGAAAAACAATGCATGTAGTGTACTTACAAATTTATGTTGGAAATAATTTGTATTGAAGTAAAAATTGTTTTGGGGAACTATTAAATTTAATGTTGGATGAATGGGTTGCATACAAATAATTTTTTGCTGATGGGTTGTCATTTGATGCCATTTAAGGCATGTAAATATCAAAACAAGATTTTCTTTCTCTATTTCATAAGCTTGGAAGCAATGATCCACCATTAATTAGTAGGAAACATATCAACATTGAATTGTGTACTAACATATAAATGGAAAAAAACCTTCTAAGATAGGTGATGGATGGTCTTTGACGAACCTCCATACAACAATAAAGAGGTTCCATTGTATTTTTTGAGAAAAACATCTTGTGATATTTTTCTTAATAGGAAGCCAAATTATTTTGAATTTAGAGCATATTAGGGAAGGGGAGGTGGATCATGACAAGATGGACATGGTGCTAGGTGAGACCAAAATTTACAAAACCATCTCTTGAGAGGTAGGAGGATACAAGCACATGTTGCCATCCATAATGAAATTCATCACAATGCTCACAAAAAGTCCATTCGGGAACTTAACAATTTGACAATAACATTGATTTCTCATGTGAGGCATACAATGGGTAAACAATGTTTTCAATTAGTAGGGGCTATAGGTGGTAGTGTGGGTCATATTGTCTCTTGTAGGTAGTGGTGGTGGCATGGGTAGCGGTGACATTATGTTTTATGTGTATCAATGTACTTCATGTGGGAGGATGTATACCAACCCATTTTCATAGATTACTTATTTGGAACTTACATCGGTTTGTAAAGCCCAATGATACCACTTTCGATAATCGATGTAGCAATGTATGCCATCTAAAGTTACTCTACCATTCAAGGATTCTACATAAAGAGACGTGCAAGGCATCCATATACCCCATCTAGTTACTAGATTTTTCAAGAGCAATCTTGAGTGAGATAGTAGGAAAACTATTTCTAATTACTTATTCACATAGGTAATTAATCATTTTTTTGTATAAGTAATAATAAATTTATCTTAATATATGTTTACAAGTAATTGATTCATAATTATGACTTATTCATTTTGTTTCTTATACGAGTTGATGGTAGAATCTAAGACCAACCCACTTGGCTTATATTTTGTTATTGCAACAACTAATAGTGTTGTAGATACATATATGCATATACATTTTGTAATTTGGTTGAGGTATTGTTGAGTGATTTATCATTTTTGATGTTGATAGATTGCAAGCTCTATTTGTACATGTAAATAGTAACATATTTAGTGTTGTATTATAGTTAAAAACCGAGGAACATATTTATGGAAGGTATTTCCCAACACCTGGGTATAGTTATAGGCTGCTCTAGCTATAAGAACATAGTTTTAATGTAATTGTTTATTTTAATCAATGTTACTTTAAATTCTTCATTTTTACTTACATTTTTATGAATATATTTAATCTGATATGTATTCTTATACTCTACAAGATTCTCGAGCTATGTACTCGAGGTACTCTAAAGTGAGGTAAACCTTCCATGAACATGATTCTCCCTCACAACCACAATCACAACCTTTTAGAGAGTGTTTTTTGGAGACATTTGTTTCTAACATTATTGTGAATGCAACATCAAAGGTACAATTAACATTTTATTTAGGAACTTAAATCATCATTTTATATTTTAAATTCATTTATATATTCATTTCAAATTCTAACTTATATCATTGATGATGGTAGATGAATGTTACCACAACTAAGAATGTGTTTTCCACACCACATGACCTAAAAATCCAAGTGAGATGTGATAGAATGTTTGTAAAAAAGGTATAAGCTTAATAAGATGCATATAAACTTGATTAGTTTTACATGCTTTAACTTATTAAAATACAATGTCTTTAGTTTTCATACATGTAGACACAAATGACACAAATGAGGGTCTCTCCTCGTTACTTGAGATCCACTACCCTTGGCTCTACATCTAGGTGAATAAGGCGAGTTTACTTAGTTCCATTAATGAACACCATAAATAGTTGTAGATCTAGTTATATAAAGATATATGGAGAGATATTTGTAGTTATAGAGAGCAATATGACCCATTTTTTTTGCCTTCATGACTCATGTTGTATGTTCATGATAATTGTTGCATGTTTTTATGGCATATGATACATATAAATGTGCACACTTGGATTAATTTTCATATGCATACATGTAAAATTATAATTTTTGTATTCCCTTTTACCCTTACTTATCTATTAAATTACTTGTTTATATTTAACGTAGTCTTTATTTGTTTTAAAAATCACATGTTATCGAAGAGATTGTGCCATTTACAGAGTCAAAAATATTTAATTTATCTTTATAGACACAAAAACAGGCACTTAGGCATATTTCTAGTCCTAAAAGCATGCTAGTATTTACATGATTCCTAAGCACGAAAACTAGTGGTTGATAACTATCTTTGGCCTCTTTTCTTTGTCTCTTGTTTTCTCTTTGGTCTTACACACCCTACAACCTAGTCAAAAATTTAATTATTTATCTTTTATGACTTCAAACACCGGCGCCCATCTAGGACAACATCGTCCAGGCACTCATGTCCCCTTTTGTCTCCCCTAACCTTTTCTCACCTTACTCACTCCTTTTGAGTCTCTTTTATCTTTTGGGCATAATTTTCAATTATGGGTTGGTCTTCTAGTTGTCAATTACAAAATTCAAATAAGGGAATCATATAAATACATAATTATGTGTTCAAAATCAAGGACCAAGCACTAAGCATTACTATCATCACCTAAACTTGCATTCAAAAGGCACCTAAATCATTCCAAAGCATCCATCTAACATCCATTCAAGGGACAAGGGTTGCATACTCTGCATACACAACATACAAAGGGTAAGTTCATTCTATTCCATCCACACATTCTACTACACTACTACATTTAGCTATAACCCACTATCAAGTGCAACTTGCACAAGGGCACAATTTCTACATACACTCACAATAACTACATGGATTAAGAGATGTAGTGCATCGTTCGCCATAAGTTCACTCTTGGGGTCAATCTGACTCCCCTTTCTACATTTTCCTTTTTAGGTTTGATGTGGTTTATGGACTTGTGTAGGTGAACTCTTCTTTTTCCGGTTATAGGTACCCCCAATGATCATTATGCGAATATCAGGTGACCAATAGGGAACAACTGCGACACTCTCGCAACACAACAAAGACCATATCCGATATTTTGCATAGTCATAGGTGCCCAGATTTGGTCGTCGCACCTGTGCACCCTTTTCCTACAAAGTGGGTACCCCTTTCCAACTTTGTTCGTACATTACAAAATTTATATCGAGCATGAGCTCAATCTTTGTAATGCCACATTTATTTCGTAGCTTAGCCTTTCCTCAGCCGATGTCATCCCATCCTAGATTTCTCTTTGTGGTTATGATTCTACTACATGTTAATACATGGGCACTGTCACCTTACCTTTATGGGTTGGGCCAATAATTGTTCCTACTTTATTATTTGTTATTGATTGACCTTTGTTCGGTTCAATTGCTTACTTGGTAGGACATGGATTCAAACTGTGCATGTTGTTCCTTCTACACTTCATCGGTGCATTAAATTCCTACATGATGGCTATGAACATACCATTGTTGTTGACCCTAACCCATTTAAGTGTTACCACCTATACCCAATCACCGCACTACCTACAATTCTCTACCACAATGTCGATCATTCTGTACTTGTCTTACTTACGCCACCCTCACACCTACCTCTGCCACCCCTACACATATCACTAATGATTCCCAACTCAAGCAACCTTCTCCCTCTACAAGTGACATGCTTCTGTTAGGAATAATAAGTGTGCACATTATTATGTGCTAGCTAATGTTTAAATTAGTATTATTCTTATATTAGAAAAAAATGTAAGTGAGCCGAGAAAACAACTCACGTAGGTTTTAGGAGAGTGATTTTAGGGAAGGTTGAGTGAATGTAGGGTGAGGTAGTTTAGGAAATAAAGGTGGTTAAACCACCTATCTAGATTTGGTGAGATAGATTAGTGATCCTCTCTTTTATATGTGGTATGTATTATTATATGGAAGATGTTGAATTGAATTATTATTGAGTGTATGCTCTTTCTCCATATATGGGGTAAAACCCACATTTGGTATCAGAGCAGGTTTCTATGAGGCCTCTCGAATCTCACCCCACTCATGCTTCATTTGTCAAGTTGATTAAGGAAATGGGTTAGCAGATCCCACAGACCTTTGTGACCCCATTCCCTTCTTCCGTGCCCATTCATTTGTTGTGAAGTCAAGTGGTGCAAATGAAAGACTAGCGGGATACCATAGACCTTGTGTGAAATGGAGCTCGGAGTTTGTAGCATCCACCCTTCTTGCATATTTGTCAATGGTAATAACATATACCACGAGACCTCACGGTGAATCCCCTAACATCCATCATTCACATGTGTCGTCTTCTCTTTTCCACTGTTCGCTCCTTCCACAACTATTCATCCATTTTGTTCATAGTTTTCATCAAAAATCAGAAATTAAAAAAAAAAGTATAGATATAAATAACAAAATATGGTTCTCACAAAGTTCTTTGAGTGTGCTTGATTTATAAGAAATAAAATTTTTGATTGCGAGAATAATAAATCCAATTAAGCCTTTTGCCACAATTTTTCAACAATATTTTTGTGGTTATATGGTATTCCAAAAATAAAATTGTGGCATTGGAATTGTAGCTAATCCACTTTTTGATATATTATTGTAGTTTTTCACAATTCATTATACCATGGATAGTCCACAATTTATAAAATTTATAGATAATCTCCATTTTTTAAATTGTACATTTTCCACATTTCTTAATAGTTGTAACATTTCTACAATTTTTATTTTTGTTAGTATTCCACAATCTTCACAAAAATGTAGTTTTTCTATATATTCCATCTTTGTAGAAATTCCACAATTTACAATTTCATAACTCTCATCAATGTTATATTGTGGCAATTTCAACATTTTTTTCTACAATTATCATTACCACATAAAAATTGTAGGTGGAAGCTACAATTTGATTTCCACAATAATTAATTGTGAAATTATCTTTTCTAAAAATGTAGAAATATTACTATTAACAACCATTTTTAATTGTATGAAATACTTTATAACCACAATACCAAAAACTAATTAAAAAATTGTGAATCAAACATAATTTTTATTTATTATATAAATTGTATACATCATATATTTTTACACTTACTAAAATTATCATTCACTTCAACTCGTCTCACACTATTATAGATCAAAATACCATTTCGGTGATGTATCTCCGATTGCGGGTTTGTGGCCTTGGACTAGTTTTCTCACTTCAATCTTTGAACTCCTCTGCACATTGTAAATCTTTTATTTATAACAATTTTGAGCTTTAGTCGATATATGATCCCTGTTATTCAAACTTCTTTCCTGATCGGTCATAATGGCATTGATAGACATAAGATCTGATTTCTAAATTTGAATGTGATTATATTTAGGATGGCATCTGATTTCAAAGGGGGTTGAGAAGTAAACGAAGCTATTATTCATTTAGGTATTTGCGTTTGGAATCAGGAAGCACATGAAGAGAGGTTCCTGCATTCATTGCATAAATTAGAAGGTGCAGACATGTTAGATTAAAAATAAAAGAAAAATTATCGATCATGTAATAAAATAATGTCAATGACTAGAGACGATACCCTTGTCTCGTGTAATCTGCAATGTGTTATTCTGTGATATGCCATCTACCGTTATGTTGTTGTCAAATGTTTTTTTGACAATCCACTAAATTCCTAGAATCAATATTCATGTTGATAAGATAAATTTTAAAAAATAAAATATGCATGCAATTAATGAAAACCATCAAAACTATTCATCATCAAAACGTTGATAGGAGCAACTAAAATTTAACTGAAAGATATCAAATCAGGTGCTGAAAAAAATCAGACAAGACAATAACGCACTCTGCAGAGAAGATTCCAAAGACCTTACTGTTGAATTCAAAGTAAAATTTAAGAATGCTTTTTACTCTTCCGAACAAAGAAACATTACAAAACAATCAAAGAAACCATCAAAGTCGATCCAAATAAAGTGTTGCTTCCTGATTTAACTGCACGGTATGATCCTTTATTTTGTACTTTCCTTCTCACTTTGGCTTCACCGCATGGGAAAAGAGGATAATGCCATCTAATTGGACTGACGGAGCTATACATAAATTAGTGAATAAAAACATTGTTCCTTTGTCAATAAGAGCAGCATTAAAAGGTACCTTGGGATCTTAAGCCAGTTCCATAAACATAAAAACAACCGCAACACCATGTTAGGAATTCACCCAGAACCGTTCCATAGCTCTATATACCTCCAGAAAAAATGAGAAATAAACACAAGTATGCTGTAATTTTCATATGATACGTGGAAAGGTATGATATCGGTGAGTTCACTGTAGATGCCGATTAGAAAACCTTCTTTATTATCAAATAAACATGACAAAAGAATCAAAGAAAGAAAAATTTGAAGAAAATATTCTGAAGATATCATATGGTTCGTAGAAATATCTTATCATATCTTTATATAGTATCACAGTATCGAAGAAATTGGATATGCGCCCTATTATCTGGATCTTTGATATATTCAAAAACGTTAAAAAAGCCGTTCCACAGAGATAGTGTGTGTCTGTGCTCAACACGTTAGCATTATTCGCTATTTATCTTCCATCGACCTCGCCAACGACACCCCACGTTTACACATGGCATGGTAGTCGTGGTAGAATTAACTATATTCACCATGTCACATGCATTATTCAAAACAGCAACTACGTGGCATTTGTTTGTTTATTACTGGTATTTGTTAAATGTGATTAAAATATAAAATTATCCCATTTATTTTGGAAAATTTTATGGCATTTGTATCTCATTGTAGTTTTTCTATTTTTGAAAATTTTGCATTCTTAAATAAAGTTCCCACGTATTATTTGGATTGTGGGATTTTTTAAGAAAATTATTAATTATTAAAATATATATTTTAAATTAGTTTTTATATGTTATAAATGAAAAAGTGGTAGGTATTATCTATATTAAATTTAATATTATAAAAAATTGGTAATGTCATATTTCTATGGAAATTTTATAATATCTTAATTTTAAATTAGTTTTTATTATATATTAGTAATATAGAGGGATATTGAGTGATGGAGTCAATCATTCTCATTTGAAGTAACATATATTATAATTAATATATATTTTAGGTAATATAATATTATCACACTAATATTATATATTAGTTATATTAAATATTTTTTTGGTTAATTTCATCTTAAAATATGATACAATAATGCTATATTTTTATACAATTAGATTTTTATAGTATTCTAATTTAAACTTTCTATACTTTTTCTTAAAACGTGTAAGTATATTAAAATATAGACAATAAAATTTCAATATTAATTTAAATTTATTTTATTCTTTTAAAAATATCTCATAACTATACTTTGGTAACTGCATTTTATGATAAATTTTAATTTTATTTTCAAAAAATTGTAGATTTTCTATCGGAAAGGTTGGATATGTGAGTTCTCTACGAATTATTATCGCTATGTGTAAATTGTGGCACATCCACAATACCTAAAAATCAATAAATGAAATTTTCATAGAGATGCCACAATTGTTCTACAATTATTCCAAATTGTGGAAAATTTGTGGAATAATTGTGGTAAAAAGGCCTATATGTTGTAGCTAGCAGATCCCATAGACCTTTTTAACCCCATTCCCTTATTCCGTGCCCATTTATTTGTTGTGAAGTCAAGTGGTGAAAAAGAAAGTCTAGCGAGATACCATAGACCTTGTGTGAAATCTGGAGTTTGTAGCGTCCACCATTCTTGCATATTTGTCAATGGTAATAACATATACCACAGACCTCACAGTGAATCCCCTGACATCCATCATTCACATGTGTCGTCTTCTCTTTTCCACTCTGTTCGCTCCTTCCACAACTATTCATCCATTTTGTTCATAGTTTTCATCAAAAATTAGAAATTAAAAAAAAGTATAGATATAAATAACAAAATATGGTTCTGTCAGGTTGCTGAGTGTGCTTCAGATTTATAAGAAATAAAAGTTTTGATTGCAGAATAATAAATCCAATTAAAAAATTAGATTTTGTTATTTCTAGGCAATTGCATTGGCATTTTTATACAGGTTTCAGGGTTGTACATCTTCGTAAGGATTTTGGCATGTTTGGCAATCTACATTCAAAGTTCATTCCATGCATTGAAACAAGGCCGACTCACCTTCAATTTTCATGCCACATCGATGGTCTTGTATTACCATTTTTCATTGATCTAAAATTCTGCAACATTCATTTAGATCTGGATCGACTACTCGAAAAGACATAAATCTGGGCCCATCTCAGATCAGATGCTCCTCCATTACGTTCCAGAAACAACAAAGGCGGTGCACAAAACCCTTCACAGTTCAGTTGGTATTTGCTATTGGACGTTTTCACTAAATCCTAGATGGTGAGAATTCAATTCTCACGCCAATCCGGATCCACTCGTGGCTCATTCGATTTGGTGGCTGGTCGATCCCATGATAACTGGATCGATCTTGGTCTCAATCTACTACGATGACCCTTGCACAAATCTCGACAACCCTGCTGTAAACCCCCTGGTGGATCTGCTTATGATTTCATTTCCACATATCACTTCAATCTCCATTGAAACAACCAACTCTCATTGGCTCCTAGTGAAAGATCTTCTCCTTCTTCAAAATGCATTATTTTTTATCCTGTATTATCCAGGATATGCGTGTTCCTTTGCACAAAGTCACAGATGCAGTAGAATTTCAACACTGTGAGATGGACATCTATACTATTTGGATTTTCCCTCATCGTCTATTCACGCTCCCTGTGAACACGATGATTTATCCATAGCTTGGTTTTGAGAGGGAACATAGGCAAGGTGATATCAAGTATGCCGAAATGTACACATATGTTGGAATTTATTATGCTCCAAGACTTGTCTTGTGTAGTAAAGAATTTGATGGGGTAGAGGAAGTACAAAAAATGGAGAATTGACTGATCGAGAACTATGGCTTTCATCCTTTTATGATCATGGTGGCGCCCTAATAAAAATCAACGTAAGTCAGCTAATGCCTCCTCTCTACCCTAACGAGTTCTAAGTAATTATTTAATCATAAAATTCTTTTCAATATTTTCCTTTGAAAGGAAAAATATTTAGTGGGGGTTGATTATACGAGGATGCATTTTCTCCAAAGGGGTAAATCTTTTTAAAGGAGAATATTTTCCTATCAAGGAAATATTTTCAAAAAATTATAAAGGGCCATTATGTTTGTAATTGGACGCATTATCAATGGATATCGACATCCAAATGGTTTTTTTATTAAGGGGGAAATACAAAGTGAGGAGATTCATCAACAACGCAAAAGAAGAAGCTATGAGGCCAACACATACACTCCCGCTCCAACATGTGACATTCTTTCCCATGTGCACACTAAGGGGGGGAATGTTAGGAATAATTAGTGTGCACATTATTATGTGTTAGCTAATGTTTAAATTAGTATTATTATTATGTTGGAAAATAATGTAAGTGAGTTGAGAAAACAACTCACATAGGATTTAGGAGAGTGATTTTAGGGAAGGTTGAGTGAATGTAGGGTGAGGTAGTTTAGGGAATAAAGGTGGTTGAACCACCCACCTAGATTTAGTGGGAGAGGTTAGTGATCCTCTCCTTATATGTGGTATGTATTATTGTATGGAAGATGTTGAATTGAATTATTATTGAGCGTATTCTCTTTCCCCAAATATGGGGTAAAACCCACAACTTCCTCTCCACGTAACTCTTTTTACATTAGACGTCATGCCACCTACCTCATCTCTCTAAGAGCACTCTATGTCGACACCTCCTTCTTTCACATGCACTCTTTTAATACAAGGCTCTTATTGGTCTCATATTCCATTTGAACCTACTTTCTCTCGAGACTGTTTGCATGCATGATGGATTGACTCGGCTAGGATTCATAATTGTTGATAGCCTTCCTACACCGAACTCTCCTCAGCTTTATCATGGATGTGTACTCATTACTACTGCTTATGGCCTCTATGTCTTCCATTTTTCAGTATTCCTTGCACACACTCTTCCTTTTTCTCCACTCACACGTGGGTATTTCGGCTTTATTACATTGATGGCACACTGGATCCCAATCATATTGATATTACATTTTCCATGCCTTTTGGCCACATCTCTATCTGTAATGACTCCTTGGGATATTCTCAAAATATAACTCATTGGTATGCGCATGATTTTCCTCAACCTCCTTTTACTAATGAATAATATACAATGGGCATGTACAATTTACGCCGCAAGGGTTATTTATATGATCACCCTCACACTATTGTTTACCAACTCTCTAATCCAAGACCTATTGGTTACGATCCTAACACCGATGATCTTCTCAATGATTTTACTTTATTCTTCTACACATCACATACCTAGGGGGAAACATGTTTTCTTCCTCTCTTTAATAATTACCAATTATTTCTAATCTCTGCGCATACACATTACGTTATGTGCTTTACATCTAGTCACTCTTACGTGCATCTTGATACACAACTTGTATCGTCATTACCCTATGACGCACTCTAAGTCCATGGTTCATACTTGACTTCTGAGGGTCTAAATCTAAAATGAACCTCACCACATTCACTTTTTCATGCTCTATGCTTCATGATCTATCTTTCTAACACACATTATCAAACCATTTCCCGATGATGCACTCTTGTTCTATAGTTCATTATTGATTATTGAGGGGTCTTTTATAAATGATCCTCATCTCATACACATCCATTGGGAGCACACTTCTCCTTCCATATTCACACATTTCATAACATTCCATCACACTCATACACCACATTTGCATATCTTGGTTTCACTTACTCTTGCTTGATTATACTATTTACATGATGCATGTTGTTTATTATGCTAGTTAGATACTCGTATGTCATTATCTTTATCGTATACACATGCACATTAACTTGGTCTCTAGTTGTGAATGTAAACATCTCACATGTTCTTACACATTGCAATGATGCTCGGTCTTATACCCTTTTTCAAACCCCACTAAGGCTCCTAGGGAATCTACCTTTCCTACTCTCACACATTATAGGTGTAACTTGTTTCATCCTTTACTACTTTTTATTCTTACTTGCACATTTCCTTTCATTGATTTATACACACTTATGACATACTATTTATCTTTCTAATGCTAATGGGTGCTTAATGTGCAGCATTTTCACTTTGTAGGACTATATGCCACCGTGGTTTTACGATACGTTTTTTTGTATTGTTTGGTGTTGTATGTCATTATTTGTGGGATATGCCATATGTCTTATTTAATCATTGATTGTATGCTTTTGGTTGCTTCATCCTTGATTATCTTGTGACATTTGAGCGATGTCCCATGTATGAAACCCGCTTTACATGGTTCACTTTTCTTATTCCATTGTCTTCTATTTCATGCTTGCTACTTTTTTTACTAACACATGTTTGTAGCCACTTTTTTTTGCATGCGCCTTGGTTTTGACCATACACATCCCCTCCCCCTATAGGGATATATTACAATACAACATCAAGTCATCTCTTTTAGGCAACACACTCCTACAGTCGTCACATGCACCCCAAATGAGGTGGGGCATACATTGGGTAAATAAATCACCCCTACAACAACTCATAGCTATATTTTATGATAACATAGTATAGGATAAAAATAGAAACATAGATATAAAGTGGCCCAAAATTAGACTTGGGTTAGAATCACAACACACACACTAGCGCCAGACTTAGACAATAGCGCTTGAGCACTTCAGCATCCTCCCATGGGCACTAATGTATTGGGGTTACACACAGTCATCTTATTAGATCAACACAATTCATATAAGCCTTCAAAGTAGTTTCATAGTGACAAGCACAATCCTTTAGTTACAACATGCATTCAATCTCTTAAAATAAATTTCAATTGGAATAATAAAAATAATTGAAACTAATTTGGGATAGCAAGAAAAAATCAAGGATGTACCATCTACAACAGTGTTTATTGAGCAGAGTCATGGATGGAGAGTAACACTATACCTCTCTCCCCAACACTTTCTCTTTGGCGTGAGATCACCCAAAAACTTGTAATTAGCATGAGACTGCCCAAAAAACTTGTACTTGGCGTGAGACTGCCCAAAAAAATCACCATTGGCGTGAGATCGCCTAAAAACTCTGCAATTAGTGTGAGATCACCCAAAAACTTACTCTTCACAAACATTTGGGACACTTTTCTATCCTTTACACTCTTTGACATTTGGTGCACACTTTCCTTTTACTATTACTTTTATAGACTTTTACATATGCATACTATTCTTTGATTTATCATATACATGAATTTGACTACACTCTTTCTCTTCTTTTGCGTGTCCGTCTCTTACAAGAAGCAACAACAACAATAGGTACAACACAATGCATATGCTTCACCCCTAGGGTCACACTCCTTTCCTAGTCTCCACGCTTCACTTTGCATCATTCAACACTTCACTTGTCCGCTTGACACACATTTCACCGCACTCTCTACGGGATCACGAGGTACATATTTATTATATAATCTATGTTATCAATTATTCACTCAATAACATAAATTGGGGGCAAATGTAGACACTAAATCGTGCACTTGGTCTAGGTCCTAACAAAGCATGTTAGTATTTACATGATTCTAAGCAAGAAAACTAGTGGGTAACAACTATCTTTGACCTCTTTTCTTTGTCTCTTATTTTCTATTTGGTCTTACACACCCTACAACCCAGTCAGAATTTTACTTATATTTTATAACTTCAGACACAAACACCCATCCAAGACAGTGGCTTTAATGACGGTTTTGTCCCTCCAGTGCCCCTAACCCTTTCTCACCTTACTCACTCCTTGTAGGTATATTTTATATTTTGGGAATATTTTTCACTTATGGGTCGTCCTTCCAATATTCAATTAAAAAATTCAAACAAGGGAATCATATGAATAGATAGTTATGTGTTTAAAATCAAGGTCCAAACACTAAAAATTATTGTCATCACATTCAAAAGGCACCTAAAGCACTCCAAAACATCCATCTAACATCCGTTCAAGGGACAAGGATGCATACTCGCATAAACAACATAGGAAGGGGAATTTCATTCTATTCCATCCACACATTCTACTACATTGCTAAATTTAGCACATCCCGCTATAAAGTGTAACTTGTATAAGGGCGTCCTATGGCATAGTTTCTACACACACTCACAATAACTACATAAAGTATGAGATGTACCGTAGCACTCAATCGTAATTTCACTCTCTAGGTGACCCCTGGGTCAGCACGACTCCCCATTCTACATTTTCCTTTTTAGGTTTGATGTGGTTTGTGGGCTTGTGTAGGAAAAGTATTCTTTTTGCAGTTACAGGCACCCTTGGTGATCATTGTACAAATATCGAGACCAACAGGAACAATGCGATACTCTTACAACACAACAAAGACTAGATGTAGATATTTCCAATATTCATGGGCTCCTAGATCCGTTCGTTAGTGCACAGTGCCCCCGTCCTATCACGTGAATACATAGATATGTGTTCAAAATCAAGGACCAAACACTAAACATTACTATCATCACTTGCATTCAAAAGGCACCTAAAGCACTCCCAAACATCCATATAGCATCTGCATTCAAGGGACAAGGGCTGCATACTCTGCATACACAACATAGGAAGGGGAAGTTCTCTATTCCATCCACACATTCTACTACATTGCTAAATTTAGCTACATCCCACTATCAAGTGTAACTTGTACAAGGGCATCCTAGGGCATAATTTCTACACACACTCATAAGAACTACATGAAGTATGAGATGTACCGTAGTGCTCGGTCATAATTTAACTCTCTAGGTGACCCCGGGGGTCAGACGACTCCCCATTCTATATTTTCCTTTTTAGGTTTGATGTGGTTTGTGGGCTTCTACAGAAAACTCTTCTTTTGCAGATTATAGGTAACCTCGGTGATCATTGTACAAATATCAGGAGACCAACAGGGAACAAACACGACACTCTTACAACACAACAAAAACCAGATGCTGAGAGCTTTTTCATGGTCATGGGTTCCTATATCTAGTCATCGGTGTGTGCCCCTGTCCCATCGTGGGCGCCCTTGTCCATCTTTGTTCATGGATTTCAAAATTTATACCGATAATTTACGACACTATGGCCATCCTATTTAGCAATTTTTCCAGTCCATATCGTTCTAGATCCAAAGACAAATCAATTAATTCTCTTTATCTATCTCTTGTGATCGGTGTTTCATATTTCAAATCTTATCTTGCTTGTGTCATTTTTATATTTCAACATTTATACATCATTTGGTTCAGAGTGACTATGCAATATTTAGATTTAACTCAAATTAAATTAAATCAATCTTCAAATCAACAATCAATGCCAAAATAAAGTGATGTATAGGAAACTTACATCTCATGAAAAAGGTTTAATTAATTTTGTAATAAGAACATCATGGTTCTCACTGGTAGTTCCTTCATTAAAATTTTGAAAAAGGTCAAGTATTATACATTGAATTATATAAATTAAATTTACAACCAAAAAGAAAAAAGAAAAATAAGAGGATAATTAATATAATAAGGATAGGTGTGATCTTGGTGCAACCTCGGAGCGATCAAAGGTAACTAAATGAGGACATCTTGTGACACCTTATAGGAGGTTTTATGATCATTTCCACAAACCCAAACACCCATAAATAGGTCCAGGGTGCCCATGAGCACCCCTGTCCCTCTTGAGGTGCCCCAATCTAGTCTATCTCCTCGGATCTACATTTTTCTATGCTCTTGTGCGATGGTTAGTGCTTCGCACTTTCTAGTTTTCTAACTCTATGTATTCTCCAGAACTCTATGAATCATCTAAGGATTTTTACCCTCTCTTTGCAATTAGGGTTTTAGTTCGCTTGGGTGTAATTTCTATATTTCATTATTATTCATTTACTGCTACACCATTCTAACCTATGGCCAATATCGAGGTCGACCCTAAGCATAATAAATCATAAATGAATGATATTATAAGATAAGGGGATGTGAGCCACATGTCAAAGCATCTCCATCAACCCATATATATTATATTATCATATCTCATGTGAACCCATACATATAACTAAGGGGATGTGTGCCACATGTCGGCATCTCCATCAACCCATATATATTATATTATCATATCCCAAGGTACATAGCAGATCCTCATCCATACAAATATTGAGACCATGATCCTAATACTACACTTCCTACTTCAAGAACTGATACTATTGATGAACCCCAACCTATGAATACTCCGCCTCATTTTCCACCACTTAAAGGTGTTATTTACATTATAGATATTGTCTCGTCTATGCCATCACCTCCACCTGCTACTACTACTGCTATGATTCTTTATCGAGGGCCTATTCAATCATCCCTCGTACCTTCACATGGGCCATCTCCATTAACACCCCCACCATTTACATGTACACTTTTCGTGAATGAAACTTATTGGGAACATATTCCATTCAATCCTACTTTATCTGAATCTGTATGCACGCATGATGGGTTGACTCGACTCGACTTCATAGTTGATGAAATTTCACCTACATATCATGATTCTCATCTTTATTATGGGTCTATCTCCATTACCGCTTCTTATGATCTTCACGTTTTTATCTCATCTATTTATTCATTGCGTGATCCTCGTGCTTCTCCACTTACACTAGGTCATTCCTCACTTAACTACATTGGAGGCACATTGGATCCCGTTCATGCTGATATATCCTTTCCCATGCCATTTAGTCATGTCTTCATTTACAATGACTCAATCCTAAGCTATTCACAAAATATCACTTGTTGGTATGCACATGGTTGTCTACTACCTTCATTCACTGATGAGGAATATGTTATGGGCATATACAAATTACGTTTAGATGGTGCTTTACGTGACCAACATAACACCAATTCTTATCAAGTTTTAGATCCTTCACTAGCTGGTTTTGATTATGACACATTTGACGACCTTTTCGATGAAATTACTTGATCACGTCACCATCACACATTTAGGGTGCATCACACCTATTTCCCCAATATCAACAAGCACATTATTCTCATCACCTCACATCTAGTCTATCATATACACGCCTACATCTTGATACACAAATGTAGCGTCATTTCCCGATGACGCACTCTTGTGCTTTGGTTCACACTTAAATTTTGAGGGCATCCTATACACATGAACCTCAAAACTACACACATTTGGACTACTCAACCTCCTCACATATATATCAATACAAAATACAATCAACACACTTATGATACACTCTTCCTACTATACACATTCAACACAACATGCAACACACTTTCACGATATACCTCTCTTACATCGCATGAAATATCTTTCGCATGAAATCAACACAAACATCTTATATAATATGCACATCTACAACACAAGACACATGCGAAACTCTCACGAAATATTTGTCTCACACAACCTACTTTACGATCAACACATTCATGACACCATTATCGCTACACGTAATCAACGTAGCATAACACACATCCAATGCTTACACGACACATCTCTCTCCCATATAATCAACATAACACATTACACATTCAATGATACACATCATGTACTCAATGACTCTATAATCAATCTCTTTTGCCAACAATCAACCAACACCACACATCTCTCACACAACCAACACAACACATTTCGATATGACGTACTCTCGTGCTTCGGTTCACACTTGATTGTTAAGGGTATACATCTCAAATGGAAGTCATCACACTCACCCTTTGCACTCTACACTTTACACTTTGACAATCACATCTTTCTCGGTATACACACATTTTATACCTTTTTCCCGATGACGCACTCTCGTTTACTGATTGACATTATTATTGATTATTGAGGGGGAATAAATAAATAAACCTCATTGCATATAAATTCACACTCACTTAAGAGGGCACGTAGCTCTATTACACTCACTCTGCATTCCATTCCATCCATCCACAACATATTGCATATTGGTCGAGTCTTGCTCACATTTACTTGTCACATATACACTTTATTACACATGCTAGATAGATATCTTATATGTCATTCTGTTTTCCATATACACATGCACGTTCACTTTCTTTCTAGTTGTGATCACAAATTATACATAGCCATTACACGTAGCATGGATACTTGATGCAATATCTATCACTAGTCCCACAACAGCTCCCGAGGGCATAAAATTTTGTACACTATAGGTGTTATTGTTTCATTTGTTCCATAACACACTACCATATCGGATTATGCATGCTTTAACATGCTTCATATATTTCTAACATGCTAACGGGTGCTCCATGTGTAGTATTTGTTTTTCGTGCCTATTTACTTCCATGGTTTTTTGTTACATTTTTTCTCTTGTTTTCCTTTGTATGTCATTGTTTGCGGGATTTGACCGTTGTCTTGTGTGCGCACTTGTCTTCTTCCATCTTATTCAGCCTCAATTTTGTTATGACATCGTGAGTGGTGTCCCATGTTTGCAACCCAATTTTTGTGGTCTACATGGTCTTCTTGTATGTTGTCTTGTTGTGTATTAAGATTACACTTTATCATTACATCACATCTTATATGTGTATTTTTCTTACTTGTACTAACACTTGTCTCCTAGCCACTTTGTTTGTGTGTGCCTTGGTTTCTACCAAGCACACTCCCTCCCCTATAGGGTACAGTTTCAACATAGTGGTCAATCCTCCTTTGGGCCACATTCTCCTTCAGTGACATTGTATGCACCCCAAATGAGGGGGAATCATTTGGGTGACTCAATCACCCCATGCAACGTTATACACAACACGACATCTTTACAACAAAGTTTTCAATTTCAGATGGGGCTCATAATCAAACTTGGGTCTTTAGTACAATAGCCTTTCCTAGATGCCTGAAACTAGGGGGTGATTACAAAATAGTTGGTAGTTCAACACATTATATACAATTCCACACACAACGGCTCTTATAGGTCACAGTCCTTATCACATGAGTTTATACACACCATCTACAGTGGTGTTCTACTTTACGGGAAGTTGTTAAAGGTTGGAGGATGACACTAGACTATTCTCCCTACACTTATTCCATTTCATTGGCATGAGGTTTCCTAAAAAACTCATGCATCAACATTTTTAGGATCCTTTCTACACTCTTACCTCATCAAGGATCATGTGCACATGTTCCTTTTTCACATTTTCAGCATTTTCACACACTTCCTTACATATGTTTTTACAAATATACATACGTATTTGACTACTTGTTTATCTTCTTTTATACATTTCCATCTATATGGGAAGTAATAGTCAATATCACCATCACTCAACATCAATGATGACAACATCACACAACTACATCGACATTAACAATAGGTACATCATGACATCTACACATGTGTTTTTGCCCTAGGTTCATTTTCATCATCACTTTTGCACTTTCTCCTCATTAACATCCACACTTCACATGTTTTACCACTCCACGCTTTGTTTAGTCCCTCATCACGCTTTCATCATTGATCTACATGGTTATTAGGTACACATCTCTATCTACTTTATGTTACTGAGCTTTCCTCTCACCAACATAAAGTGGGCAAAAATGTAGACACTAAATCACAAAATTTGGGTAATTATCTAGTCCTAGTTGCATGTTACTATTCATATGATTCCTAAAACGAAAGTATTAATCAACCCATGAATTTTGCCACCTTTATTTTCTTTTTGTTGTTACTTTCATTCTTGCACCCTTACTTTCTTAGTCTAACTTTTTAGTCTTTGACATATGTCATTCGACACATGCGGCACCCAATCGGACACCATCGTCCCTCCGGGTGCCCCTATCCTCTTTTTACTTTACTCACATTTTTTCCTCCTTTCTATCCATTTGATCATCTTATCTTTTTGGTATCCATCCTTTTTGGGGTTAATTACTTAAATTAAAGTAAAGGAATCATATAAATATAAGGTTATATGATCATAATAAGGGACTAAACACTAAGCACTAGCTATCACACCTAATGTTACATCCATAAAGGCATCTAAGAGCTCCATTGCATCCATGTAGCTCCACCATAAGGGACACAAAGGATAGTATTTGCATCACACTTCATAGGAGAGAAGTTCATTATATTCCATACACACATTTATTACATTCTACATATAGCTACTTGCTCGTCATCCATGTGTGACACACACATGAGAAACCTAGGGAGAAATTCTACACACAAAAAAAAAAAAAAAAAAAAACTACATTGGGTCTAAGATGTAGTGCATTGTTTAGTCGTAATTTCACCATTGTGACAGCTGAGGATAGTCGACCTCTCATTCTCGCATCTTTCTTTTTGGGATATGATGTCGATTTGAGGGTTTTTCATGTGCATATTTCATCACAGTTTACAATAACCTTGGTGATCTTGGTGCGACCTCGGAGCGATGAAAGACAACTAAAGGTGAACATCTTGTGGCACCTTAGAGGAGTTTTTTTATCATTTCCGTAGACCCAAGCACCCATAAATAGGTCCAGGGCACCCAAAGGCGCCCCTGTCCCTCTCCAGGTGCCCTAGTCTAACCTATCTCCTCATATCTACATTTATCTGTGCTCTATGTGATGGTAAGTGCTTCACATTTTCTAGTTTTCCAACTATGTGCATTCTCTAGAACTCTATGAATCAACTAAGGCTTTTTACCCTCTCTTTACAATTAGGGTTTCATTATTTATTGCTTAGTTTACTTGGGTGTAATTTATTTATTTCATTGTTATTCATTTATGATCCAATAGCATTGATTAGGCTCATAATTCACATTTTAGCCCAATCACCTATTATAGGAACTTCCATTTGAAATGTGGTGTTTCATACCTTCATCCTTGAATAGAACCTACACTATTGATCCTCATATATCAAATGATGGATAATATTTGTAAATAATTTAATAATGGAATAAAACCTATGTCATTTATCCTCATATATCAAATGATGCGAATATTTATAAATAATGTAATAAACCACACATTTCAAGATTCGTTAGTCCCATGTGTATATGTATATTTATTTGAGGATCAAGTTTTAAAACCATTGAGATTACAAACTTTAAACATACATCCTCTAACAAAACCTTGTGTAGGATTACAAAACACACACACACACACACATGGAAGAATATCAATGTTATTAAGGACACCTCACAACTTTAATTGGAGATTCAAGTATCCCAAACACAAGTAAATAAGATTAAGACACATAGCTTATGTGGCTTTATCATATTTGTTTCATGACTTACAATGCATCAACATACCTCAATGCACGAGCTCGAGAGACATGAGCAGTGAGATGAGGACACATGGTAAGATCTCATTACTAAAACTTCCACCTCACTATCTAGGCTTATTGTAAAAGGGTATATAGTGTAAGGAAACAAGATTTCAACACATGGAAACATCCTCATCAATACCTATATAAATAGTTCTCTAATCCCATTATTTTCACCTTTTATTTTCTTATTCGAAACTAACAATGTATTGATATCATGATCCATAAGTTGAAAAATAAAATTTCTATTGTAAAAAAATCTAAATTTAATAGAAATTATCCTACATTTTCATGTTACATACACAACTTAATTTTTAAAAATATTAGTTTTCTCCAATGTCACGATCATTGATTTCATACATATCACCAACCATGCAATTACGGTCTTCTAAATTCGCCACCATTTATATTATTTTTTCCCGTGGGTTCCATAAAATTTTCCTTGATAAAAAAGTGTAACTAACTTTCCAAGAAATTGATTTGGTATTTTGGTGTAAACTTACATTGAAAAGTTAGTTGAACCAAGATCGAATTACACTCGGGAAGGGTATGTGTTTTCCAGTAATATTATACATCTACTTAAGACACACCAAATATTTATGAGTGGCTTACCAAGAACCTTATTTTATGTTTTGGTGTGGACTAATACATTGAAAATTTAGTTGACCTGAAATCAAGTTCTACTCAAGAAGGGCAAACCAATTCCAAAAAAATTAAAAATTAAAAATTAGTCAAGAATATAGATGAAACCCTCTCTAGAGTGATATTGCAATATTAATAAATCATACAAATCCATTTAAGAGAGGCTACAATACTTAAAAATGAGTGAAAGTGACTTGTTAAAAACTCGGTTTGGTAATTTGGCATGGACTAATATTGACATGTTAGTTAACTCGAGATCAAACTACACTCGAGAAGGGTATGTGTAAGTGAAGAAAGATTATAGCTCCACTTGAGAGAGACTACAACATACCAAAATTTTAAAAGTGACTTTCCAAACAACTAGTTTGGTGTTTTAGTGTGGACCTACACCGAAAATTTTGTTGAATTGAGATGGAATTATACTCGGGAAGGGCATACCAATACCAAAAATCTTAAACGTCATATTACCTCCACTTTATAGAGAATACAACACACCAAATTGTATGTGTCTTGCCAAGCAACTCGGTCTAATGTATACCTAAATTGACAATTTAGTTGACCCGCGATAAAATTCTACTTAGGAAGGGCATGTCCTTGCTAAAAATATTAAACATCCTCTTGTACCTCATGTTAAGAGAGATAACAACATGCCATAATTTTATAAGTGTCTTGCCAAGCACTGGTTTAGTGTGGACCTACATTGACAACTTAGTTGACTTGAGATCAAATTCTAGCTAGAAAGTGCATGCCTATGCCAAAAAATCTTTAACATCCTCTTATACCTCCACTTGAGAGAGACTACAACATGTCAAACTTTTATAAGATCCCTTCCAAAATCTAGTTTGGTGTTGACCTACATTGACAATTTACTTGACCTCATATTGAATTTTACTTGAGATGGGCATTTCAATGCCAACAACTCTTAAACATTCACATGTTAATCAATACTTGAGATTGAAACTTGATCGTGAATGACATGAAAATGCCAAACAAGATTACACCTCCACTTGAGATTCATAAAATACACCTAAAGCAAAAGTGAATTTTCCAAACAAATAAGGTAAACCCACGTTAAAGGCCATATCCAAAACCAATCATAACATAAATTATTTTAGACCTTTATTCCACAAATATTCATTTAACATACCCTTTTCTACTTATCATACGATTGAGTTTCATTCAAGAAATCTTATTTAGATGTAGGTCTATGTCCCCCAAATTTCTAGTCGATAACCAAAATCGATATATAATACTTAGTTCCTTCTAAATTTATCTAAGTTACTTGACACATTATCCAATAGATTCTTACCTGAATTACCAAAATTTTATGGAGAATATACATTAAACTAGGGTAGAGCTTGAGTTAAGTTGTTATGTAATTCGTATTAATATTAATTAAAAACAACTAATTATAATTTATTTAATCGTTTATGTAATATGAAAGTAATAAATAATTGTATTATATGTTTTCATATTAAATTTCCTAGTTGGTAAAATAATATTATGCATGACGTATAATGAAAAAATAATTATTTGACATTATTGAAAACAGAAATTTAATACAAAAGATAAATCCATCGATCAAATTATACGATAGTAAGTCGCACAATCGCGGGGTTCGACAAATTGCTATATAGAAATATCTATTGTTTGTTGAAAACTTTGAATAGAGTGGATCAACTTCAAATATCTTAGCCAAGATAAATCAATATATTTGTAGATACATGAAATCACATGTAGATACCTAGAGACACCTACATTTACCCTTATTATGACATGACGAATGATTTGACATTACTAACAATAGGAATTTAATACACAAGACAAATCAATCAATCAAATTATATGACCATAAGCCATACAAATGTGGGGTTCCACAAAATGCTAGGCAAAAATTTTGATCATTCATTGAAATCCTTGAATGGAGTGGATAAGCCTTGAATATATTAGCTACAAAAAGTCATACATGGAGATACATTCAAGCACTGAAGATACTTATAGTTAACTAAAGACACCTACGTTTACCCTTACGTGGATTAAAATTAAATGACCATGAATTCTGATTTAATCAATTTTCAGCAAAGTGTTTCCTCCCAATTTTCAACATCAACATGCAATAGATAAGTAATATTCTATAAAATTAAAAATAAGATTTAATTTTACAAGGAAATCATAACATTTATTTATACATATTAATATATATGTTAACTCACATAAAAAGTTGTGTAAAAATGATGGTCATGTTTAGGATATGGAGGTTTGAAGACACATATTTACTCTCAAACTTTTGTAAGTACTTTATGACTAAAACTTGGTTAACATGTAAACCGACATGAATGTTAAAATGATCAATCCCTGTAGTTGAATTTTGGCCCTATATTTACAGTGGTTGAACCATGGTCTCTAATATTATAATCTGAAATGAATGCTCTATGAAGGAAGTGATATAAGACTAAAATATTTGCCGTCGATTTTCATTATTTGATATGGCAAACAATATCTCAATCTTGGAAGTTGGACAAGTCTCCTTGAAGGAATCAACATCTTAAGATGTCCATTGATCTTCTCTTTCAATCATTTCCTCAAATCATTAAATATAATAAGTTGGACAAGTCTCCTTCAAGGAATCAACATCTTAAGATGTCCATTGATCTTCTCTTTCAATCATTTCCAGAAATCATTAAATATAAGGTGAGGGACGTGCACATGTGTGAGATAAGATATCAAGATTGATCCTTGATATTCAAGGTTTAATCTCAATTGTCAATCTTAAGATCTTTGATGGTGCATATGAATAAATTTTTGAGTTTCAATTACAAGATTTTTTTCCATGTATATGTTTATTTAATTTGTAGTATCATTTGAAAAGTGATACAACTTTATCATAAGAAATAATAATTTTGACCATCGATCTAGTGATCCATTAATATTAACCATTAATATTTCAATCTCATTTATACTTAAGTTCGTTACTTTGGAGATCAAATCCTTAGATTGAATGTTGATCTATGGGATTCAATATAGAGTGTCCATCTCCAAATTTGATCTATGAAATATTGATTGGAGTGGATGAAACTCAAATATCAGAATCATGAATTGATGTATTGTTCGATTTGTGCATGGGGTTCCTTGAATGATAAATGTTTTTCCCAGTTGGAATCACGCCTTAACATGACATTATCTCAGATGGTTTTGGGAAATATTATAAAATAAATCATACTTGGATATTCCTGGAAACTACCTAGATATACTTTGAGCTACTTGGATAAACCTAGAAAATCTTGTAGCTGAATGGTGCTTCTTGCACATATATGCACCTTTGCACCTACATAAAAATAAATATACATAAATGTATAAAATATGGTAGGTTGGTCAATATCAGATACAAACATAATTGTAAGAAGTTATGGTGATGCCTTATTTTACCACAACACAAATCAATCAGTGAATCAATTTGATTTTTTCGCAAATCGCACATCACCAATTGACAGTTTGGTACTATTTTTCCAAACATGTAAAATACATTCAGAATGAGTATAGATATCAAATCCATGTGAAGAGAGTTATGCGAGATTCTACCAGATTTTTTTAACATGATGTGTATTGTATGAAAATAACTAAAAAAGTTATGCAGTTAGTTCAGAATTTTTTTGTGAGTTTAGAAAGAAATAATTATCGGGACTTATATTGTTCTTGTTTCAATTAGCAATATGATTCTTCGAGTCTAAAAATAATTAACATGGTTCTTGTATTATTTTCTACAGGTATATAACTTAAACGATGAGAGGTATATTTTCTATTAATCTAAATAATATTAATTTTTAAATAGTGAATCAGTTACTCGATAGCCATATAGAGAAAGTATTGTGTTATAAGTACCCTGCGGTTACCTTGGATTGAAAACAATGAAATATCCTATGGATTATTATTTACATTACTTGTATATGATGGACATTTGGGCCTTTTTCTCACCCATTCAATTTTTATTTTACTTGAAGCCTCCAATATCTTATCTTCAAATTCTGAGCTTTCTTATTTCGCGCAATATTCCTCTCCAAAATCTTCTTCTACAATAGTGTGAAAGCTTTGAATAGAATTCTTCCCCATGGATAAAGAGAACTTCGAGTAGTCCAAATGAAATCTCTTCTTCATACTTATCTTTCTTGATTTTGTCTTGTAAGGTTTTTATCTTATAGCACACAATGAACATCTGAAGGAACTCTCACGTTGATATTTATCTTAGTTTTTACTCATTAGATACGTATTGTGTTTATTACCAATTTAAATAGGTCTAAAGACTCGTATATATTTTATGTAAGATTATTTAGAGGTAATTATAGATTTAGTGGCACTTAACTCGGTGATTAATTATAAGGTTTTGTAGAGAAAATTTTAGTGGCGAATCTTTGTTAATTCACGAATATTCCCGTTTTTCAAATTTGTATCAGGGAAAATTTTGGGTGTAGGGATAGGATTGGGTCGCCTAAATTTTATGGGTTCAAGTCACTTTTAGCGTTCGATTTGCCTAATATTTACATCAATCACCAAATTTTTAAATTCAAATCGCCATTAGCGCGAAATTGAAATTTGTAAAATTCACCTTGATATATAGTGATTACAAATCTAGAGTTTCAAATATCAAGTACTGATCCAAAAATAGATGTAGAAGTACCCAATTCTATGTATTCTTTTATTAAAACTTGTAATGCATATCCCAAAGATGTTCATTATTTAGTAAATGGTCATGTTCATTGTTTTGTTCCATGTGATAACTATGCACGGTGGTCACAAAATTGTCGTAACGGTTTAATTGAAACTAACGCTCTTTACATAGTACTTGTTATGGGACCGCCTCGTAGGTAATGATGGTTGCTAAACCACTGCAACAATTTTGCAATCGCCCTATAGACATCGGTGGTTCTACCTCGATGACTCCAAAAAGTGGATAACTATACATGCAAGCACATTTACTCATTCAAGCAAGTGACTTGGAATGACTTGAAGTGTGAGCAAAGGAGGAAGTTGGAATTGTTCTTGTTTTGTTCATAGACAATTGAGTTATTTCTTGTTGAGGATTGTAAGCAAGTAATGCAAGTAGAAGGATCTTGAATCCTTCTTCAAGATCATCTTTTGACAAAGTGAACTTGCATTATATTGGATATTTACATAGTGAAGGGAAGTAATTGCTTACACAACTAGAGTTTTTCCCATGTTGGGTTTCTCTAGGATAAAATTCTTATCTCTTTGTCTTTCATCTCTCATTTTCAGTATTGTGTGAATGATTCTTGCATAACATACTAGATTATAAAAACTTTGTTAAGTTGTTCATTCATTATCACTAAAATAAGATTTATTTATTGTTCAAAAGATGAAGTTTACAAATCAAGTACACATAAAATTTTCTTTGTAATTCCTTTACTGTGTTTATGGACTTGTGGGCATTGATGATTGAGATCAACTGCATATCGCAACCCTCCAACATTAAAGGTATTTTAACAGTTAATATGTTATTATGTTGAAGTTGCATATAATGTAAAATTTTAGAAACGCTACAAATGGTAGTATATACGTCGCATCGGGTTGGTAACATATATTTATGCTACTGACTAGTAGCATAAATGTACGCTATCAACCGATAGTGTATATATCGGGCCGGTAATATATATTTATGCTACTTTGGATGGTAGTATATTTATATATTGAGGTCGAAGTATAGTATACAATATGCTACCAATCAATGGTATATTTATATGTTGTCGGCCGGTTGTGTAATATATGCTATTGATCGAAGCATACATTTATGCTACCGATCCGTAGCTTAGATATATACTATCGACCAATAGCATATATTGATGTTATTGATGAGAAAACATGCATTTATTCTACTAACCGATAAAGCATAGATATATGCTACTTCCTGATAGAATATATTTATGCTACCAACCAATAACATACATTTATTTTACCAACCACCGACATTTTTTTGAAATGTCGTAAAAGGAGGAAAAAAATAGTATGGGATTTTTTTGTTACATCATATTTTGTGAGGGCATATTTCTCATCGAGACGGTCATTTTAAATATTTAAATCAAAAATCAAAAATATTATTTTTTCCCATACAAAACTATTGAAATTTGTAAATTTTCACAAAAATCACTTTTTTGATTTTTTTGCCATATATCATGAGGACATATTTCTCATCTAGATTGTTGTTTTAACTGCATTTGTCGAAAAAAAAAAGATTTTTGAACACTTACATATGTTGTGGCTGACATCATATATTGTCACCCAACAACATATATTGTCATCTCGATATCATATATCGTTAGCAGACAACATATGATGTCATCCGAGAATTGCTACCACTCAACAACATTATCAAATGACTCTCTAAACTATTAGAAAATTGTTTCCTTCATATTCGTTGTAATTTTCAAAGTCATTTTTACGTATTTGCTAATTAATATCTACGAGTCTATTTTAGGGGTCTTAAAATTTTCCATGAGGGTTGCTCTTACCATCATATATTTGCATTGTATTTGTATTTCTCAACAATTTTTCAAGGGATTAATAGAGCATACATTGATAGGATAAAACCATCCTCTTTGCTTATCTAAATCTTGATATTAAAAATGACCTTCATGTAGCTACCTAATTTTTTTGGATATTATTATAAATAGATGTTATCAATGACACCCAACTAAAGTTATTATGGTTACTTGTGGCTATATAAATTTACATAACTACATCTATCTTAGTCATTTTATATTTGTACATTAATTCAATTCGTAGAGTTCCTTGTTTGATTTGTCAAATTTGATATCAATACATAATGTACCCAAACAAAGACATTGATATAACATTTCTAATTATAATAATCTTTCTATACTGGGTCCACCCAACATTGTCCCTCAATTCACTTAAGTTGGAGGAAGATTCATTTCCCATCATCGCATCCTAAAACTAATGGCGAGAACCTTCCATTAGTGTGGATGAAATACCTTGGTCATCTTAAATAACATTGACACACTAACCCATATTAAAAAAACATGTAAATTGGTTAGCAAGCTCTCCTAGAAGAAAAAAATATGTTGATTTGAAAAAGGTATGGCCTTATTAATTTAATAAAAATTAAATCTTAAGTAGAGGACCAAGATCAAACATATATAGCAATAAAATGTAAGATCTATTATGTAAAAGACAAGAGATTGTGTACAAATAGGGAGATAAGAGTGACTTAGCTTGTATTTGAAGATCTGGGATGATTCTAGGCTAGGAAACCGAGTGGAGTGTGATGGATATGGACTACATAAGCTTTTCTAGGAAAACTCGGTACTTGAGGCTTCTTCACACAGTGTTCCTGGATATGGACGGGATCACCTAAGTGTTAGTTTTTGAGTTGAGTGCTAGTGTCTTGACAACAACTATGGATGTGATCTTTTCGTGGTTTGATGATGTTTATTTTCTTCCGCTCTTTGTTGGATCCACATCATTGAAGGGTTTCATTGTCACAATTGAACCGAAAAATAATCCCTAACTATGCATGTATAAGGCTCAAGAAAACATTAGATGAAATAAATAATGCATACACTTGGTTCGGACTAACCTCAACACTCACCCTCAATGTGGTTTTCATTTAGCGCTACACTACATTTTAGACTCTATGTAGTTCTAGTGTGTGTGTGATTGAATTATGTCCCTTGAATATAGATTTCCCTTCCATCGGATTCACACCAAGATAACAAGCTACAACTAATTTTCCCCAAGATAAATGTGTGAGATGGAATTTAGAAATAGCCCATCATATGTAGTGAATAATACAACCCAAATGCAGTCCTTGAATGTTACTCTTTTCCCAAGTAGTAGATAATAAGTAATAGCATAAAGTTTCCAACCCCCAATAATAGTAAGTCATGTATATATATATGATTCCCTTGTTTGAATTTCATCATTAACAACCAAAAAGTCTGACTCAAAGTGATAAGAAAGGTTTTAGAAAATATAATTAATGATGTGGCAATTCAAATTTGAGAAAATGAGGGAAAAGGACACTAGTACCCAAAGGGGACACTAGTGACTAGGCGCTCCTATCCTAAATGGGTGGGAGTGTCTGCAATGCTTGAAGGATAAATCAAAAATGCATAGCTAGGTCACACATTGTGTAATGTTCATAAGTAAAGTCGAAATTCCAAAAAAATAGATAACAAGAGTATGGAAAAGACAAAACAATGTAAAAGGTAAAACAAGTGTTGTTAATGTCTTATTTTATTGCTTAGGAATCATGTATGTAATGACATACTTAGAGGTGTGATGTAGATAGGAAGTGATTTTGTGTTTATATTTTCCCCACTTTATGCTAGTGAATGAATATTCGGTAGTATAAATTAGATAGGAAGAACATATCTTATGGAGAACCGAAGGGAGTCAGTTTTGATAGCATGTCAAATGAGGATTGTACTTGATATCATGTCAAATGGAGATTATAGAATGTGTATCGTGGAATCTAAAAGAGGATAAGGATCCTAGGGGTTGCCTTATGTACATAAAATAAATTATGCATGTGTTTGTTTGTTGAATATTACCTTTTTCCTGAACGTCTTGCGCTTGAGATTTTTCCTTGTTCGATTTGTGTGTTACCTTTTTGTCGAGTAAGGTCGGACCTGCAAAAGAAGATAAGTGTAGTCAATGCTCATGATAAATGAAATTTAACTTTAACTTAGTAAATGTGAAAATAGAAATGCATATTGATTTTTTTTTTTGAATCAATGATAGAATACACTTGAATGTCGTGAGATAAAAGATGTAATTATTCCTATATGTTGGTTACCTTGGAGATGGTTAGAATAATACTAAGGATTTAGATGTCCTGTCATTAAAATGAGGATTTAAGCATTATGTTGTTATACTAAGGATTTAGGCATCTTTTTTCCAAGGGAAGATTATTAGGAGAGATTTAGGAGTTAACCTCCAACTAATAACACTTTCCCATGGATAAGTGCTACGGTATATGGTCTCAACCCCAATAAAAAATAGTCATGGATGAAACATCATTCTAGACATATTGATGTCCTACATATGCCCTCAGTGTCATTCCTTATTTGATCCTTAGAAAAAAAAATTAATTAGTTCCCTTGCTCAAAATTTGGAAATGCTACATATTTTATTTCTATTATACCTTATAGTAACTTATAACTAAGTATATGTTTTTAGATTTTGGAGAAACCTATCACTAATTTTTTTTTGATTCTATACTTGTTTTCTCCCCTAGGATAGAACCTCCTCAATGATAAATTAACGCCCACCACTCTTTCCCGATTTAGGAAATTATATCTTTGCACCGATTTTGGCCCAAGTCTGATTCTAAACCATGTTATTAGCTCTTGTTTGTTCGAATTTTGTTGTGTAACATTATGTGTCCGGTATTTGAATTGCTTTGAGCTGCTAAGATAGTGAAATAGTCACTTGATGATTTCCCCCACTTGTTTGGGGTACGTGAGATGAACCATGGCGAGCTAGACCCAAATGAGGAAAGTTGAAACTAATGTGCACATCTGAAATAGAAATCCTATAGGGGGAATAGGGAATGTGCATCATAACTACCATGGAGCACGCCAAACAATGGGAAATGCTAGCTAAAAGTGTTAGTCACAAACAAACATTGCATGATATAATAAAAACTAGTCAAAACACACAATAACATGGAAAAAGACACAACGAGTAGCTGGTTAAATACATGGGAAACCACTTAGGATGTCTCAGTCACCTAAAAATTCAAAGCTATAGAATAAAATACACACAATTAAACATAGGGAATTACCCACAAATAATGTCAATCAAGACACAAGTAGAAACAAGATACAAACAAATAATATAACCATGTTTAGAAGTAGGTATGCAAGATAAATGATACACATGAAGCACCTATTAGCATGTTATAACAATTGATAGTATTCGTAATGTATGCAACTAAAAACTAAAATGAAAGTAGTAGATATTGCAATGATAGAACATGAATATAGAGAAATAGGAAAGGTAGATACCCCTAGGAGCCTTAGTGGGACTGGAAGAGAATAGTTCCAAGCATCATACATTGTGTAAGAACTAGTAAGTAATCTACATTCACCTCAAAATTACTATGTGAACGTGTATGTGTGTATGGAAAAGGATAGAGCATACTATGAATCAAAGTAACATGATAAACAATGTGTAATATAGAATAGTATAAGAAAGAAAGGATATATCCAATCAAGATATAGGCTAATGTTTTTGAATTTTTTTCAATTATTGGAATGAAATTATATGACTAGGAGAGGGGAGAAAGTTTTACCCCTAGTGTATGTGTGCAAGGTGAGGTCCATATAGGTAAGTATGCCTTTAACAGACGTGTATTAACCTAGAACAAGAGTATGTCATCAGTAGCAAGGGGGATAACACAAGAGATACCAAAGAAAATTGTCAACACGGTGAGGGAAAACCCTATAGAATCCAGATCCCAACTACATAAGTAGGAATTGTATAAATAACAAGAGTGTGTCTAGTAGGAGAAAATAGAATATGTGGAACATTGGGCTTATTGGAAATAATGGAGAAATTAAGTGTAAACATAAGGATAAATGTGTATCAAGAGATGTGTAATTTATATAGTGGTATGAAGTTCATCGGTATCAACCAAAAATAATAGAGGGAGAGACACAAGAATTATCATAAGAAATAGGAACAATTTGGGAAGATTGGTATCGTTAAATGTGGATGAACTAGCCCCTATGACCATAAACATATATGTGGAAAGAGAGAATTGATTTCCCCATGGATGTAACAAGATGAGGTGTATCCATAGTAAATGAGTCATGCATAAAATCTTGGAAAGTGAGAGCATTAGGAATCATTATCAAATCAACACATTATGTTCTAACTTGTGATGAGGAGTGTGCAGAGATTGATGTAACATTGGAATCAATAAGCATATCATCATTAGAAGTGCATCTAGATTTGTGTCAAGCAACATATTTGAAATCCATGGTCATGGTGACATTGTGAAGGGGGATATGAGTGTCTCCCAACACCTTAGGTATCGTATATGTAGAAACCATCATAAGGGACAAAGTTATAGATATAAGTAAGTGTGAAATAATATTCATTAGGGATTTAGCATATGTGTATTAGATAGAGACAAAGTGAGAGGAGTATCATGCATGTAAATAAAAATTTCATCATGTAAATCATTATCACTGTAGTCCATCATTTGAGAATAATGATGTGCAATGTAAGTAATAACTTCATCATTATGTATGAGAGAGATATCACAAAGAGTAGCAACATGAGGTGTGGAATCTAAAGTAACATTATCCATGGAAGAAGATGTGACAAGGGAATTATGTACTATGACATGGGTAGAAAGAATAACATGAATTATATGTAACCAAGGATGGCCTAGAAGGATATTATAATTGAGATTATTAGGCATAACATGACATAGAACATTAAGGGTGCATGGTCCTACAAAGTAATAGGTAGAAATATTTCTCCCAACACTTGCCTAGGTGTGTTATTAATCCCATATATACATATAGTAGATGGAGTTAGATCAGCAATAGTAAGTCCTATTTGATGGAGAAAGGAAATTTTGCATACATTAAGAATAGATCCATTATTAGCTAAAGCACACTTAATAATCATGTTATGAATTTAAACTTGAATATATAATGGAGAAGCATTATACCAATTATATGTTAAGCCATAAAAGAGTTTTACACAAGAAAATATACATACAAATAAATTTGTAGTGAAAGTGATGTTGATAAAAATGACTCTTGTCAAATGAATAAAATGATTTTTATCTCAAAATATAATTTTAATCTTTCAAAACAAAAAGAGGATTTTTGAATCTAATGATGTAAAATAAAACCCTCCAAGGATTGTCTCAAAAGTGTGTATTTTTCAAATTATGCCTTAATTACCAAAAAGTGTAATTTTAAATTTTTGAAAATTGGGCAAAAAATTAGGGCAAACAAAAAGAGGTTTTAGTTAAATATGTAAAAAAATAACCTCAAAGGAATTTGAAAATAGAGTCGTTATGCTTGATATATGAAACAAACGGTGATTTAAAAATTAATAGCCTTAGAAAGTAACCCAAAGGGTAGGATGAAACATGAAACCCTAGGATTTTTTTTGCATATCTGATTTATGGCAGATGATTTATGAAATTAGGTTTGGATCTAAATATAAGATGTAGATATGAACCCTAATACAACTAGGATTTGGGTTTAGAGAATATCCATCCGTTAAAAAGCATGTAAGGGATTGAGCTCACCAAATGATTTAACAAAAATTAAATCTTAATCAAAGGACTGAGATAAATCAAATATAATAGTAACAAGCAAGATCTATCATGTAAAATACAAGAAATTGTATACAAATAGGGAGATAAGAGTGATTTATCTTGTATTTGGAGATCTAGGATGGAAAATGAGTGGAACATGATGAATCTAAACTAATTAATATTTGTCTAGAAAACTAGAACCTAAAGCATATCCAAACAAAACCGTCCAGGACATACGATAGGAACATCCACACTCTAATGTCCGAGTTGGGTACTAGTTTCTTGGAAACAACTTTGAATATTATATTTTCATGGTTTGATGATGTCTTTTTCCTTAATCTCTTTGTCATATCCACTTCACTTTGGGGTTTTATTGTCACACCTAAACCCAAAAAAAAAAACCCTACATAGGCTACTACTACTGTTGTGGTTTCTTATCATAATACCATAAACATCCTGAACCCATTCCACCTCCTGTAATTACTCCTACTCTTATTGACCATGGTCCTATTTCTATTTCTTAGTTCTTCTCATATGCCACTTACCTCTTTTGATCGATTTACTTGCACATTATACATTAATCAAGCACATTGGTAGCATATACCTTATGATCCTCAGTGTTCTGAAAACATATGTGCATATGAGGCTCTAACCCTCTTGGGTGTTAATCCTATCAATATAATCATTTTTCTTGAACCACATAATGACTATCAAGGCTATATATTTCCCCTAGCATATTATGGTACAAAAGTCTTTTACATTCGTGTTTCAATGCACTTAAGCCTCAACCTTTTTTTCTTACACTTGGGAAATCCTTGATAGATTACATTAGTAGAACTATTGATATGCATAACATTATTCTAACTTATCCCTTGGCCTCCAATACCATTTTTATTTGTGATGATTCGTTCCTTGATTACACTCCTAGTTTATCACTATGGAATACACTTAAGCACTCTGGTACACCTTTTACTGAATAAGAATATGTCGTGGGAATGTGTGAATTATGACTCATGGTTTTTTTAACAATAAGCCAAAATAATTTTCATATTATATATATAATCCAAATAGTGTTGGCTATATTTCAGATTTAGATGACGCTCTTGATGATATCACTTAGATCACCATGACATTCAGACTTGGGGGCATATTGTTCCCCCCTTCCTACCCAATGACACATTCTTGTTCTAGTTTTAAATACAACTATTGAGGGTGAACTTGCCTACATGGACCTCACTTTACACACATACATTGGGGAGAACCTCTCTCCCCTCTCCTAGTCATGTCATTTCATTCCAATAATTGTAAAAATTAAAAAAATCCTAGATCTTGATTGGATATATCCTTGTTTGCTTATACTACTCTATATTGTACATTACTTATCCTGTTACTTTGATTCATAGTATGTTTTATCCTATTTTCATATACGCATGAACATTCACGTGGTACTTTTGAGATGAATGTATATTACTTATAGGTTCTTACACGATGTATGATGATTGGAATTGTTCTCTACCGGTCCCACTGAAGCTCTTGGGGCATCCGCCTTTCCTATTTCTCTATATTCAAGTGTTATTATTACAATACCTACTACTTTCATTCCTATTTCTAGATGTATAAATTGTGGCTCACTATTAATTTTTCTAAAATGATATTAGGTGCTTCATGTGTAGAATTTTCCTTGTAGGCTTACTTGCAACCATGATTATATGATTTTCTTGCATTTATTCTATTCTTGTGTCTTGATTGAAATTATTTGTGGGCTATGCCCTATGCTTGATTGTGTGTCTTTCTTCTATATCCTTGAAGGATTTGAGTGTCTTGTGACATCCTGAGTGGTGTCCCATATATTCAAACAACTACTCGTTGTGTATTTTTCTATGTTAATGTATGTTTTGATTAGTTTTTATTGCATCATGCCATGTTTATTTGTGACTAATACTTTTGGCTAACATTTCCCATTTTACCATGCACACTCACTATTCCCCTACAAGAATTCTATTTTAGATTTACACATCAGTTTCAACTTTCCTTTTTTGGGCCACCTTGCCTTGGTTCATCTCACGCACTCCCAAACCAAGAGGGGAAATCATCATATTATTATTTCACCTCAATAATTCAAATACCAAACTCATAATGGTACACAAAAATCAGAATGAATAGGAGCTAATAACATGGTTCAAAATCAGACTTGGGCCAAAATCATTATAGTGTTAGAAACATCCAAATCAGACAGAGCAAAGTGGGCATTAGTGTCTCACTTAGGCAAGTTTTATAGGGGGTAGAAATAGGTATAATACAAGAACAACAAGTTTCCAATGATAGGTTTCTCCAAAAATCCAACAATAGATGCTCGATTATAAGTTACTATTAAGTACAACAAGAAAAAAATCAGTGACAAGTTACATATTTTGAGCAAGGGAGCTAATTACTCTATTTTTATCAAGATCCAATAAGGAATGGAACCTATGGAATATGAAGGAAAACAATATGTATGGAATGATGTATCGAATCAGTAATGACACTTATCCATGGGGAAGCATTAATTGTTGAAGGAAAATCCTAAAACTCTCCCAATACTCTTCCCTTTGTGATATGACTCATTAATCCTTCAAAGATAATGACATGACACTTAAATCCTCATTTTGAGACAATACACTTAAATCCTTAGTATTATTTCAACCATCTCCAAGGAAACAAACATATATGAACAATTATATCTCTTCTCTCACGAAATTCAAGTGTATTCTATCTTTGATTCACTTGTTTTTCAATATACATTTCTATTTTCACATTTACTAAGTTAAATTTTAATTTTATTTATCATGAGCATTGACTACACTTATCTTATTTTATAGGTCTGACCTTACTCCAACAAACATCCAACACACAAATGGAACAAGGAACAACCTCAAGTGCAAGACACTCAAGTAAAGGAAATATTCAATGAACAAACACATACATCATTTCTATTATGCACACAAGGTCACCACTAGGATCCTTATCCTCTTATAGATTCCATGATACACATTCTATAATCTCCATTTGACATGATATCAAGTACGATACTCATTCACCATGTTATCGATTATAACTTCCTTCGGCTCTCCACAAGGTATGCTCTTCCTATCTAATTTATGCTACCAAATATTTAGTCACCAACATAAAGTGGGGGAAACTTTAGATATAAAATTACACACTTTATATTTACATCACGCCTCTAAGTATACAATTATATGTATGATTCTTGAGAAATAAAACTATACATTAACAACACTTATTTTACCTATTACATTGATTTATCTTTTCCATACTCTTATTATCTACTTTTCTAAAATCGCCACTTTACTTGTGAACATTTGACAACATGTGACCCAATTCTATATTTTTTATTTTATCCTAGACACTACCACCCATTAGGGATAAAAATGCCTAGGCCCTTTGTCCCCTTTGGGTGCTTCTATCCTTTTCCCTCCTTTTCTCAAATTTGAATTGCCACATCATTTATTATCTTTTATAAAACCTTTCTTATCACTTTAGGTAGGCCTTTTGGGTTATAAATAATGAAATTCAAACAAGGGAATCATATATATAAATACATGAATTACTCACTACTATTAAGGGCTGGACAACTAACTTGGGCTATTACTTACTATTTACTACTTGGGAAAAGAGCAACATTCAAGGACTACATTTTGGATACATTATTCACTACATAGGAGGGGTTATTTTTGAATTCCATCTCACACATTCATCTTGGGGAAAATTAGTTTTATCCAACTATAAATACTTTAGGGAAAGTTCTTGGAATGAGCTCCTGACCTTTGAATTCTTTATCGAATTAGACTTCCACATGTGCCACCTTTTCTCGCTTATAAAATATAAATGTAGTTCAACACATTGATCCATGTCTCAAGAACATCCTTGATATTATTGCAATGATTGAGACAACTTTTTTATCTCTTTCAATGTTGGAAATAGATTCTCTAATGTTGATAAGGGACTCCAAAGTATCCTCATCAAGGAGAGAGAATCACTTTCCTTCTTTTTAAATAACTCTTGAAACAATTGATGAGTTCCTCGACAATGAACTCTCGGTGAGGAAAAGGGATCCAAGTTCTTGAACATAATTTATAACATCATATAGAATCTTGAAAACATGTTGTTCACTAGATTCAACTTCAGAGATGGAATATTTTATTATGTCATAACTAAAATTCATAGTGTGGATCCACAATGGGGATAAGTTCTCAACAATGGATGTGAACACATTCTTACTCATGAGAGTGTGGAAGTCGACGTAACTCATCTCGAAACAAGTGGGCCCACTTCATACCAATGAGTTTTCTCCTTTTCAATCTCTTCCCTTGTTTATTTCACTTCTGAAATGGTGGCAAGAACATATCCGAATAGAGATAGAACCTCTAGGAAAAAATGCCTTTCCTTTCTCGAGCATATTCTCAATCCATTTTTCATTATCCTTCCCTTACATCATATGACCTTGCACCCTCTTGATCATCTCGGGGTTAAAGCTACTAATCAGATAATTGTCTTCCACATGAGGAGGAGGCCTTGAATTGGGTTCTAAGAAAGGTTGAATGTCGGCAGTGAGAGCCCTCACATGCTCCTCTAATTGCTAAAAATTTTGTTTGTATTCTTGGTTTCAAGCGAGCATGCAGACAAAATATCCTTGAATAAATGAGAATCACATTTTTTTGTAGCTTTAACCAAAGAGACGTGGGTCAAATCATAGTCCTCTTGGGCTACCTCCTCTTCATGTTTTATAACTTTTGACCGTGTTACCTCTACATATTGATTACATGATACCCCATTGAAAATGTAGGAAGTTACTAGTTCTTTCTTACCTTGTTTAGTATTCAAAAATATGTGAAAGCTCTAAAGTTAAGTATTGCAACTTGTTGTTTCATTCTCATTTACTCACGAGTAACTCTTAAATCCATGGGAATGGCTCTTTTGGAGTAGACATGATATTAGCCATAGGGAAATATTTAAGAGCTTGATGAGGGATCACATTTTACTCATTATGATAAGGATTTACCTCTGAAAAATATATGCTTGAATTCTCATGAAGAGCAAGAGAAAATGATGAATCAATATCAAATGGCCCAAAAGGCTTTATCGGGTCTTCAATGAATCTAACATTTTTATTAATCTTTTGAGAATATGGAACCTCTAATCCTTTTTTTTAGTTTCTTTGTTTTATAAGGTTCTTATTCAATGATCATTGTTGGTACTAAAATGAGGATTGCAATGTGCTTCTTCCTTAAGGTGCAAAGTGAGTGTTTAAGAACACTATCGAGTAAGTGAACTCAAATGGACTTTAGATGATTTCTCGTGTTTACAAAGATGGTGATCTATATATGAAGGCTATCCATTTATATTTCTAGAGTACATATTAAATGAAAATAAAGTTATGGGATGGTTACATTCCTTCATGCTCATGTTCCTCTATGGGAAAACATGATTTCTTAATCCCGCACATATGATGGCTTAGGTACCTTGGTAGCTTGATTAACTCATTTTGACTTGCTTCTCGGGGAGATGACAATAAGTTTAGGATATGATGACCCTCCACTTGCTCTATGATAATCACATTATACTGTTGAACATGATGAAACCATTTTTATTTCACACTTCATTTCATTTAGTAAAAACATACTTACAACACGTGAACCCCCTTTTGATCAATTTTCTCCTCGTGGGGACTTCAAGATGAATCACCTATTTCTGACCTCTAAATTAAACCGAGCTCATCACTTAACATAGATTAAGTGTTTAGAAACACTCTCAAGAGGTATGCATTTTTTGGGATATTGAGATGATTTCTAGCATCACTCATGGAGGTATTTTCTTGATGTTCCAGCCTCCTTACATCAAGTTGTGTTTTACAGAGATCATCTTCAAACTGATCCTTTATGATCCTATGAAGGGTTTCCTTATTTTTGAGTAATGAAATAACTTCTTGGCCTTATGATGATAAAAAAGTAAAAATATAACCAAAACGGAAGCTACCACAACTTTCTGGGCTCAATTTCAAAACTTATTATTTTTAGCAGTCCTTTCGAAAACCTGCTATTTAAAAAAAAAAATCACTACTCTTGTCTCTCAAACTTCTAGCTCATTTAGAGCATTGCAATTGATGAGCTTTTAATAATTTTAGAAACTTTATACTTTTAGAAACCTTATTTTTCCAAATACTGCCATTTTTATAAATTTTTCTTAAATACCCATTTTGATGTTTCATCAAGTTTCAGGATAGTTCAAATGCCGAGAATTCACCATTTTGGGGGAAACTTACTATTTTTAAAATGTCACTTTTCAAATAAATTGATATTTTTAGAAACTACACTTTCGTATGTCATGTTGCAATGAAACCACCATCATTATGTTAATGTAGACACAAAATCATGCACTTTGGGTAATTATCTAGTCCTAAGTGCACACTACTATTCATATGATTCCTAAGTAATAAAAACACTAATTAACCCAAGTCTTTGGCCGTCTTTTATTTTTTTCTAATGTCAATTTTTGTCTTATACCCTTTCTTTCTTAGTCTATATTTTCACTCCTTGGCATTTCTCATCCTAGACACTAGTGCCCAATGCAGAACACCAATACCAAGCACCCCGTCCATTCTAGGTGCCCGACATGTTTGTAATTTTTTCACATATTTTGGGTCATTTCTAGCCATTTAAACATCTTATATTTTTGGTAGTCAGCATTTTCGGGGTTAATTATGAAATTCAAGCAAGGGAATCATATAAATATAAAGTTATGTGATCATAATAAAGGACCAAACACTAAACATTAGCTATCACCACCTAAGGTTGCATCCAAAGGCTATTCAAGAGAATTCAAGCATCCATTCAATGGCAAGGAACTACATTATTCTACATCACACTTCAAAGGATGGGATTCTATTATTTCCATTCACACATCTATTTACATCTTTTACATCTAACTAATTGCTCGTTATCAAGTGCGACACGCACAAGAGCCACCTAGGGCACAATTCGTGCACACACATAGAACTACATTCGGTCTGAAATGTAGTGCAATGCCCAATCTCAAGATCACCATTGTGATAGCTGAGAATAGTCTCACCCCTCATTCCACATATTTTGTTTTTAAGATTTGATGTCTATTTGAGGGTTTTGCAGGTTCATACTTCATTACAATTTTCCAAAGAAGCTCGACGATCTTGGTGCGACATCATAATGACAAAAGGAGAAGGAAAATAAACACATCAGAACCCTAAAAATATGGTTTTCAGAGAATTTTCGTAGACACAAGCACCTTTTTCCAGCCCAGAAGCACTCGTGTGTGCCCCTTCACCTTTTGGATGCCACTATCCAACCTGTTCCTCCATATCTACATTTTTGGGTCTATGTGGGACTTTCCTTCCGTTATGTTTACTTGGTCATCACTTTGATGCACTCCATGGTTTATTGCAAATCAACTAAGTACCTTTTTCTCCTCCTTACAATTAGGTTTTCATAATTTATTGCTTAGTTTTCTTGGGTATTATTTATGTACTTCATTTATTAGTTATTTACTACTACAATAGTAATTAGATTAAGAATTTGTATATAAGATATTATTCACATTTCCTTTATCAATTAGGTTTTACACTAAGATCCCGTGCTCCAATTTTTATGGTTTTTTGATCGTTGAATCTCTTGTAACCAAAACAAGAAGTTGGGTAAGTGTACTAAGTTGGGGGCCAAAAAGTAAACAAAAACCTGAAAATAACTTAAACATGTACACATTTTTCCATAACGCGGTTGTGTTTTATTTTTCTTGGGTTATTGATTACCAAGCCTACAAAAAATGTGTACGCGTTATCACGCATATGCGTTTTAGTAAAGTAAAAACACGTACGTGTTATAACACACACACTTTCTTTTATTATTTATTTATAATTTTATTATTTCTTATACTTTAAATTTATTTTAGTAAATATAAGAAATTAGGGTCACTCTGCACCTGATGGAAGTGGTCCCGTAGCTCCAACAGTTATAATCTAGAAGATAGTTTTTCAAAATCTAATCTGGTCAGTACTTAACTCATTTTTCAGGATTTCAGCAAAGGACCTAAAACTTTTAGGGCATATATATTGTAGTCGGTCTTTTTTTTGGGAAAGCATATACTTGTTTTGTAGGTTTTTTGACCTTCTAAATTGGATTTTGGCCCTACCACTACTTGAATTGGTACCAATTTTTAAATTTGGTCCATAATTCACTTTAGTGACCATGAATCAACTCTATGATGCTTGTTTACTTCTTACTAAAATGAGATCCTCACTTTGTAGATAGAGGATTACTCCCTGAATGGAATTCCTGTCCTATGGCCAAAATGAGGTGATTATAATGTGCCTCCTCCTTAATGTTTTATCACACTATTTGGAGTTGAATGATTTTTTATGAATAGTACTAAGTGAATTGCATCAAGTAAACTCTAGATGATTTCTCATTCTTAGAAACATGGTGCTCCATATAAAGATGATCATCCCTCACCTTTCCTAGCTCTAAAATTATCCTTTCATGGAATCAAATTCACAATTCTCATACATGTTTTTTCTCATATGTCTCTCATGGAGACAAATGATGCCTTAATACTTCACACATGATGGTCCTTGATACCTCGATGACATTACTAACTCATTTTAGCTTGTTCTGAAGGGTGTTCAATTATCTACAAAATGACCAAAAATGGCCTTTTTAGGCCTTCAAAGGAAGTAATCTCTCATCAAATCTAAATGAGTTGATCAATCATCTTAGACACTATTCCCTACACACTGAAACACATTGAATGATCTTATTAGGAATTTCCTTTGGGTCAGGGTTTATGATTTAGGTTTAGGTTTAGGGCTCAAGGTTCAAGGTTTAGGACTTAGGGTTTAGGGTTTAGGGTTTAGTGTTTAGGGCTCATGGTTCATATTTTAGGGTTTAGGGTTTAGAGCTCATGGTTTAGGGTTCATGGTTTAGGGTTTAGGTTTAGGGTTTATGGCTCAGGGTTAAGGGTTTAGGGTTTAGGATTTAGTGTTTAGGGTTTAGGGCTCAAGGTTTAAGGTTTAGGGCTCAAGGTTGAGGGTTAAGGGTTAGGGTTTATGGTTTAGGGCTCAGGGTTTAGGTTTATTGTTTAGGGTTTAGGGTTGAGGGTTCATGTTTTAGGGTTCAATGTTTAGGGTTTGAGCTTAGGATTAGGGCTTAGGGCTCAAGGTTCAAGGCTTAGGGTTTAGGGTTTAGGGCTCAAGGTTTAGGGTTTAGGGTTTGAGGCTTGGGGTTTAGGTTTTAGGTTTTAGGGTTGAGGGTTGAGGGTTTAGGATTTAGGGATTAGGGTTTAGGGTTTAGGGCTTATGGTTTATGGTTTAGGTTTTAGGTTTAGCACTCATGTTTTAGGTTTATGGATTAGGTTTAAGGTTTAAGGTGGGTTGTGGTTTTAGAGGCCAAGTTTTAGGGTTTAAGGCTTAAGGTTTAGGGTTTAGGGGTTTATGGTTTAGGGCCCAAGGTTTAAGGCTTAAGGTTTAGGCTCACCCATTCACTCACTGTAATGTTCTATGTCTTACCCATTCTTATAAGTATTGACAAAGAGTATTCAACTAAAAATGGTTCATCTACTTTGTAGGTAGAACATTCAAAGGGATTCATCACAATTTGATGCCTTTCATCTACTGATATTTTGAAGGAGGGAAATGTCATATATCCAAGAAAAATTTGGTACAAATAAATGTTACCCAATACATCTATCTTCTTTTCCCATCACATGGGAACTATTTCACTCACTGTAATGTTTTGTGTCTTACCCATTCTTATTAGTATTAACACAGAGTATTCAACTAAAAAGGGTTCATCTACTTCCTAGGAAGAACATTTAAAGAGAGTAATCACAATTTGGTGTCTTTCATCTGTTGATATTTTGAAGGAGGGAAATGTCAAATATCCAGGAAAAATTTGGTACAAAGAAATGTTTTTGATGCTCTTTTGAATAATTATTTCAGTTGCAAGTTGTCGTGAATGAAGGTTTCATTTGAAGAATAAATCTTGATATGTCCAGTGCTTGTGTAAGTTGGAAATTTGAGAGGATTTCTGAGGTTCAAGTTTATTTTCCAAGATGCATTACTCCAATGTTTGAAAATGTTTCTCCAGATGCAATGACATTTTGATTCAAACACTCAATGATTCCTGAATGTCCAATCCTGCCACAGACCCCAGTAGTCCTAGATCCTTGGGTATAAAGAGACACCGTTACTTGGATTCCATTTATAATGATAGAGATATTTGTAAATTCATGTTATGACCTCTAAATCTATATGAATTTCAAGTTGTTTGGAAATCACATCACACCCTTCACTAGGATTGATGACTACCCCTATCTTTTTGATGATTTTGAAAGCATCCATGGGTTTATCATAGAAGGAATTATCAATGAATGGAAGGTCACTAAGTCGTAGGCCTGACTCCCATTCAAAACTAAACAAGAAATATTTACTAGGGATTGATAACTCCTTTGTGTTCTTAGCCATTCCCAATTGCTATGCTTATTTTGAACACTTCAAGAAGTTTTGTCAAATTTACTATCCATTCTAAGTAATAGAAGAGATTTCTCTTTCTCCAGAGGAGAGGATACTATAGGTAATTGGTTTTGATCCTACACCTCCACATTGGTATACTGTTTGTATTTTCCATTTCCTTTTAGATTAATTTTTGTGTTATGATGGTTATTTTTTCCAGCTTCCAATGGGTCATCCTGGCTTGCATAATACCATACATGGAAATATGAGAAATGTGAAATTTGTTTCAGAGTGTAAATAAATTGACATTCAAGAATGTATGCAATATATGTGGGGAGAAACATGTTTGGTAGAGATGTGTAATATGCATTGCAAGGCACAAGGTAGATGTCATATCCATTTAGTTTCTTGTCCCACCTCTCATAAACAAGGTAGTTGTACAAGAAGACTCAATGATGGTTCTAGGCACAAGACTAGGAAATAAGGTCCTAATATTGATATTCAAAAAGATGAACTCACTCATAAGACCTACTGGAAATATATGAGGTTTAGAGGTTAGAGATTAGGGCTCTAGATTTAGTGTTTAGGGTTTAGGGTTTATGGCTCATGGTTCAAGGTTTAGGGTTTAGGGTTTAGGATTTAAAGTTTAGGGTTTAGGATTTAGTGTTTAGGGTTTAGGGTTTATTATTTTGGTTTTATGGTTTAGGGTTTATAGTTTAGGTTTAGGTATAGGTTTAGGTTTAAGGGTTAAGGGTTTAGGTCACATATTTCAGAGTTTAGGTTTAGTGTTTAGGGCTCAAGATTTAGGGTTTATGGTTTAGGGTTTAGGGTTTAGTGGTCTAGGGTTTAGGGTTTATGGTTTAGGGTTTTTTTTAGGGTTTAGGGTTTAGCATTTAGGGCTCATAGTTCATGGTTTAGGGTTTATGGTTTAGGATTTAGCATTTAGGGCTTAAGGTTTAGGGTTTATGGTTTAGGGCTCATGGTTTAGGGTTTAGGTTTAGGCTTATGGTACATGGTTTAGGGTTTAGGGCTGTGGATCAAGGTGTAGGGTTCAAGGCTTAGGGTTTATGGTTTATGGTTTAGATCTTAGGGTTTAGGGTGCATGGTTCAGGGTTTATGGATTAGGTTTGAGGTTTAGAGTTATGGGTTTAAGGTTTAGGTTTAGGAGTTAGATTTAGGGCTCTAGATTTAGGGTTTAGTGTTTAGGTTTAGGGTTCTAGGGTTTGGATCAAGGATCCTAAAGGGTTCAAGGCTTAGGGTTTAGGGTTTAGGGTTTAGGGTTTATGGTTTAGGTTTATGGCTCAAGGTTCAAGGTTCGGAGTTACGGGTTTAAGGTTTAGGGGTTAGAGCTCAAGGCTCTGGATTTAGTGTTTAGGGTTTAGGGCTTAAGGTTCAAGGTTTAGGTTTAGGGTTTAGGGTTTAGGATTTAGTGTTTAGGGTTGAGGGTTTATTATTTTGGTTTTAGGTTTAGGGTTTAGGTCTTAGGGTTAATGGTTGAGGGTTAAGGGTTTAGGTCGTAGAGTTCAGGGTTTAGGGTTTAGGGCTTAGGCTTTAGGGTTTAGGATTCATTGTTTAGGGTTTAGGGTTTAGGGTTTGGGGTTTAGGGTTTAGGGTTTAGGATTTAGTTTTTAGGGTTTAAGGTTTAGCATTTATGGCTCATGGTTTAGGGTTTAGGGTTTAGGGCTCATGGGTAAGGGTTTCAAGTTTTAGGGTTAGGGTTTAGGATTAAGGTTTAAGGGTTTAGGTTTTAGGTTTAGGTTTAGGTTTAGGTTTTAGGTTTAGGATGATGGTTTAGGGTTTAGGGTTTAGGTTTAGGGCCTTGGGTTTAGGGTTTAGGGTTTTAATTGTAGAATTTAAATGCTAAAAGCTTTAGGCTGAATGTTGAAATCTTGAAAATTACCTATGTATTGACCAAATTATACTATAAAAACTATCTCCTAAATCGTGACTAATGGAGTTGTGAGACTAGTTCCATAAGGTGCAGAGTGGCCCTAATTTCTTATATTTACTAAAATAAATTTAAAGTATAAGAAATAATAAAATATAAATAATAATAAATGAAAAACTTATACTTTATTTTTGTAAATAAAATCATGCTAGAAGCACATATAATGTTCATACTATATAGAACGTGTACACGTTATAACACATACACATTTTGTGTTTTCACTTTTTCCAAGCCATGCCTCAAGGCTTGGATCCGGTTTAGATCCCCAAGCCTGAGGCATGGACCTGCACAAACACAACAAACATTGTGTTTTTGCAAGAAAATGCAAAAATCCATTTCCACCATGATAAATCAACATAAAACGATCGATTCATTTTAAAAACATTATACCATGACATAGAGGAAAGTTTCTTCTTTCTAAAAATATAATTTTTCAAATTTTTTGACTAATATAAGGTTTCCATATTATTTATTTTCTAACTATTCCTTTTTATAGCTATTTTTAAAGTTTAAATATGCATATCTTTTATCATGTAATCTTTTTTGGCTCATCAAAATTGAAAAAAATATACTAGCACAAACTAGGCCTAATTCTATACATATTTAAAAAAATATCTAATTTTCGATATTTTTGAGGTAGTTAGGGGGCGTGGTCAGAGCTCCGTTATTTTTCAAAACTTTAAATTTTTTACTAGAAAAATCATATAAAAATAAATACTCGCTAAAAAAATATAAAAAACTCTAACACAAACTAGATGCTCCTAGCTATCTTTCTACAAAAGGGTTTTCAAAAATACTAAATGGTGCTAAAAAATGGTGGGGGGCATGAAAGTCACTCTATTATGTTTTTTAACAAAAACAGGAGCACCTATTGGTATTTTAGTTATTTGACCCACTTAAACTTATCCATTTTCAATAAAATTTAGTAGCTTAGAAACTAGACTCAAAATTCTACAATTCATGTTTATACAACATCTTCCAATTTTGAGTGTAACTATTTCAAAAAAATTAGTACAAGTTGAAGTTTTTTATTTTTCAAAAAAATGTGTCCACTTAAGATAGGATTTGGATCTTTAAATAGTGAAGGTAATATAAATTACATTTGTTTATGTGATTTTTATCTCTATTTTATATAAGCATGGCTAGACGTGGGAGTGGAGGCTATTTTATATGCAGGACTACAAAGACAAGTTGTTGAGCTCATAGGAGAAGTTACTCACCTCAAAAAAGACATGTAAATGGGGATGTAGACCCGATAGTGATACTAAATAATTTCCTTTGTTAAATAATGGAGGAAATGAATAAGACAATGAGAGAGATGAAGAAATATTTAATGAGCGGTCATTCGAGGAGAGTCTTATCTAAGATTTTGAGGGAAATAATGACGGTATCAAGATTAATATTCCTGATTATGGTGGAGGGTTACGACTGGAGGATTTGATTGATTGGTTAAATCATATAAAAAAATTGAGTGGAAAACCCTTTCAAAGTGGATAATATTGTTAATTTTTCATGCACTAATTTGTCCGGATGATTAACTAAAATGTAGATTATTATAATAGTTAATCTAAGGAGTACAACAAGAAATGAAAGATAAACTAAATGAGGAAAGTGACTCAAGTAACTAAGTAAATTAAAATGTGAAACCCTAATTAACAAATAGGTTTAGAAAGATCTTAGTTGATTCGACAGCTTGTTTAGACCGTGTCACGTAAGGAATTTGATAAACCGAATACGAGATGCGACCATACAGAGCTCCGTAAGGCACTAATATGATTTGTTTGGCTAGACCGGAGCACTTGGGAAAGGATCGTGGAACCTGTGGGAACCCTAGTATTTAATTATGGGTGCCTTGGTTTTTGCAATGTACTCCGTAAATCAACTTTATATAGGTCGAAGATGATGTGAATTCCTCTATATCTACCATGTGTAACTCATTCCACCGTGTCGATGTTGTTGATGATTAATGATGAAGAATAGACCTATAAAACCCCAAAACAAACATCAAACCCTAAAAAATTTAAATTCAAATGAAGGGGTCTGATGTCCTCGGCCATAATAGTGGACTTACTAATCGAGCGGTGTACTACATTTCTTGCACCTAAATGTAGTTTTTAGTATGTCCGTGTGTGAATCATGCCCTAGGTGCTCTTTGTGCCAATCGCACTTTGTGAATCAATGAGTTATTTCTATGTGTATAGAATGTAATATATGGTGGATGGAATAGAATAAATTTCCCTTCTATGATGTGTGATGTAGATGAAACTAACCTTTTATCTTGTTATGGATCTAGATAGATGCAAATGAACTCTAGATTCCTTAAATGGATGTAACTCTAGGTGGATGATAGTAGTGACTAGTACTTGGTCCCTCATTATGGTCTCATAACTTTATATTTATATGGTTCTCTTGATCTAATTTTGTAATTAACCCCGAAGAGGCTGACCACCAAAAATATAGAATGCTCAAATGGCTAGAAAGTGCCCAAAAGATGAGTGAAAAGTGTAAAAGGGCTGGGAGGACCAGGGTTCCGTGGGCACCCTTAATACTAGCCTGGGTGCCCCAGTCAAGGCTAAAAAAATGTAAAGTGATGAAAACAAACTGGGCATGTATGTGCGGGAGGTTGGCAGTGACGATGGAAAATAAAGTAAATGGCCAAAAGATGGGGCTTAATTAGTATTGTCTTCACTCAAAACCATATCAATAGTAGTATGAGACCGGGACTAAATAATACCCTAAGTGTGTGATTTAGTGTCTACATCTACCCCCACTTTATGTTGGTGAGCACAACTCTCAAAGAACATAAAGTAGATAGAGATGCACACCTAATGTCCAAGTAGAGTGATGTAGAAAATGCGCCAAAGGACTAGACAAAGTGTGGAGTGACAAAAATATGGAGTATGGATACTAAATATGTAAAAGAAAAAAGTGATGACAATGAACCTAAGGTGGAAACACGTGTGTAGTTTCGATGTGTGTGATGTACTTGCATGGTTAGTATGGTGTGTGTGTCTGTCACAAAATGTTGTTTTTGTTGATGTCATTGTTGTTTTCCTTGACTTCTTAATTCTCATACGGTCCGACTTGCAAGGAGAAAACAATCAAGAAGTCAAATCCGCATGTATATGTAAAAACACATGTATATATTTTTAAAAATCATATAAATGTAAAATACACAAATGAAAAATGGAACATGTGCACTGATTCATGAGGAGAAAGAGAGTGTATAAGTATATCTTGTACTACTGTGGGTTTTTGGGTGATCTAACACCATAGGCCGAAGAAGTATAGGAAGGAATTTTTTTTTGTATCCTCCAACCTTTAACTATTTCCCTGAACATGTATGAAGATATATCTATACTACCTGAATTTTTAGGCTATCCGATGTCGCTGGTAGAAGAAGTATAGGAGGAATTCTCATCACATCCTTTAACCTTTAACTACTCTCGAGAATGCTAAGGACAACCATGTCCTATAAAATTCTTTTGTACAGGATTTGTAGACTAGTCTGAACCCACTCGTTGTATATAACCCACAATGCCAAGGGTAGAATTAAATTGAATCGAACCGGTGTAGAAGTGTTTTATAGTATGTAAAACCCCAATTGATGTCTCCCTTTTAAGGGCACATGCGACATCGTTGATAGTAGAATGCAGCCCTAAACGAGGACCGACCGCATGAACTTTTTGCCCTATAGGGGAAGGGAATGCACTTGGTAGAAACCAAGGTGTGTAAAAACAAAAGGCTAGTCAAAAACAAGTGTTAGTATGAACTAGCATGCATGTATAAGACAAGTGTAAGCTACGCAAACAAAGATATAAGCTACCAAGTAATATAATAATGTAAACACACAGATAGACGCCAAAGTGGGTTGTAAACATGGGACATCACTCACGATGTTGTAAGACACTTAAGGCCATAGTGATCACATACAACAAACAAGTGTGCACACTAAACAAAGGGCAAGGCCTACATAAAAGAGAAAAAATACAAACAATAGTAAATAAATAGATAGATAGCCATGGAATAAAATAATCCTACAAAACAAATGTTACACATGAAGCACTCGTTAACATGTTAGAAAGATAACCAATATGTCAAAAGCATGTATAACCAAGTAATGTAAAGTGCTAAGTATAAAATAAAACAATAACACCTGTGAGAGATAAATGTGGATGCCCCCAATGACCAATGTAAGATGGGTAGAATGCGATCATCCGTGCTATGTGTAAAAGACCTATATCTACAATCATAACTAGAGAAGGACGTGAATGCGCATGTTTTTATGGTAAAGATAATGACATATAAAATATCTATCTAGCATATGTAATAAGACAATTGTTAGTACAAAATTACAAGACCCTCTGAATGTTTACAAGTGAGTTGTCTGGGCAATCAACACAATTTGCTAACATGGGATTGTCTCAAGGTGTGGAACCCCTACGGATGAGACAAATCTCCCAAGAAGGTTGGTTCCTCTACCTTATGTTATGCTAAAACTACTCCTAGAAATAAAAATGCAACTATTCTAATGCTAACCTAGTATTACAAGGGACCGAGAAGAGAGAGATGTATAAAATGAAATTCCTAAAATAAGGGAGGAGATAACACCAAGAACAAGGAAAGTAGATAGATTCTAAGTGAGTGAAAATGGGGAGAAAATAGAGTGGGATAGGGTAGAAAAAAGTGTCACAGTCTGAATCAATATTCACATCTAAATCCTCATGGAGCACAACAAATTTTGATCCTGCAAAGAACACAATATGCACAATATACCTGCAAATGTAATAAAAGGAAAAGAAGGCAATACAACTCAAGCTAGGGCAAGAAAAGCCACAAAACACCAATTTTATTGCTTAAAATGATGCACAATCCATTACAATATAGGCATAAGGCAAAAATCATTTACAAAATGCATTAATTTACTAGAACAATTTTGAAAGAGTTCATTTACATTCCAAAATGTCTCCCCTCAAAATGAGGTGAATTTTACAATATATAGATGAAGAGCCTCGAAATTACCTCACCAACCAATAGGTTTCATTAAAGAGGTTTGGAAGGCCATACAATTTGGTACTTTTCTTGTACATGCATTCATGGGCACCATACCTCATTAAATTGGTGGTTGAACCACTTTGTACTACTTTAATTAATGTCCGGTTTGTTTTGTGTTTGGCCGGTTTCATAATTTTCCTTGGTGTCGGTTGGTTACATAAATGCAACCAAACGGTAACATGATTTCCATGTTACCGATCGGTAGCTTAAAATATATTGTCGATCGGTAAAGATCCGCACAAATGTTACCAAAGGACCCTACTATTGACCAAATTATCCTTGTCAGTGCTTCCAAAGCAGTATCACAAAAATGCTACGGACACCGTTTACCATCTACCGACAATGCCACCATTGTCATCCTATTACCACCGATAGTGCTTGAAATGCTACTAGCCAAGAGCATCCGTATTTACTACCAAAGTGGTTTCTACCATCATTCTTTTCCAATCAATCAGCTTGGACCTTTTCCATGGGTAGTTGGCCAACTCGTGAGATACCCTATAAATCACAAGGTTTGGCATCCATCAACCGGTAATGCTCGGACCTGTTAAGTTATCCATTTTACAGGGGTGTAATAATTAGATAACAACTATATACAAGCAAATGTAAGCAAGAGAAAAAGAAACCAATATATGTAATATGTTGTGGATGGATGGAATGGAATGATAGTATCCATGTGCCCCCTGAGTGAATGGAGATGTATGTAGTGAGGTTCATTTGGTTTTTCCCCCTCAATAATCAAGAATGAACCGTAAACGAGACTGCATCATTAGGTAATGTTCAAAGTGTGTGTGTGGTCTAACATGTTGTGATGATATGCTACCTAGAGATGATGTGTGAACGTGACCCTATAGCTTAAGTGTATATCATGACAAGATGAGCATAAGAGTGATGATTTAGCCTAAAAAGTGTATCACTACAAGATTAATAGATGGAGTGGTGATGTAGCCGAAAGCGTATACCACTAGAAGATGATAGAGGAGGTGACCATTTAGTCTATAGAGTATGTCCCTAAACCTAGGAATGACACATGATGGAAGGTTAAATGATGAATGAGTGATGAACATAATGTATATTTGATTAAATGTAAACCCTCGTCACCAAGTATGGAACAAGGAACTAAAGTGGGTCATAGGGTAGTAAGTGCAGCACATAGAAGAATATATAGTATATGTAATGATAAAAGATGACCAAATGATGTGCACGATGAGTAAATATGCAATGTGTAAAGCATGTAATGTAAGATGTTTATAGTTATGTTATGTAGTATGTAGGATGATGTAATGGTAGAATCATATGTGATGACTAGTATAGTATATAGAGTATGTGTGATTTGGAGATGAGTCAGATAGACTAAGTGTAGAAAGTAGGATGTAAGATGCCGATAAATGACACAAAATATGTGAAAAAACGCAATGTGTAGGACCTATTGTGTAGTGTGTGGGCTTCATGTGTAATATTCCCTCAACATTCAAGTGTGAACTCGAATCACAAGAGTGTTTCATGGATAATGACGACGCTAAAACGTGTGATGAGTACGCCTATGCTAGGGGATTGATTTATAACTATGTAATTATGATCGATGTGTTGATGCTAATATGAGTGGGGATGTGTAAATGATATGCCCCCAAGTATGTGGTAATGTGTGTACTGTTCAATAAATGATGTATGAAGGTGGTGAAGTATCATAGATTTTGTAAGATTGATTCAGTAATGGGATAAATAATGAGAGACTGGATGGTATGCATGATAAGGAATACATGATTGTAGATTTATGTATGTATGATTTGTTATGTAATAGATAGATATGCTAATGTAAGATTAAATGAGGTTTTTATTGTCAATGTGCCCCTCAATGACATATAAAAACCATTACAATATGAGTGTGTCATCAGGAGGGTAGGGTGACAAGAGTCACCTACCAAAGACCAAGTTTGTGTGAAGTGATGGAAGTATGGTGGGAAAGATTAACAGTAGGACCATGCGGTGGTGGAATTTGCAATGTGTCTTGACCAGTAGTAGAAGGGGTAGTTGCTTTGAAAAAATGATTGGCTATGAAGTGGTGTAGGATGGGGAGGTATCTTGAATGGTGGTAGCTTTGGTGGTGTTGATGACGTTGTCGAAGGCTTGATAAGAGGCCAAATTGCATTAAGTTTTAAAGGAGGTTGCTTAGATTGAATTGTTAGCATCGTAGATGCCTTGAGAGGATGTTGAGAGGATTGAATAGGTAGAGCTTGAATGACCAAAGAAGGTACCTTAGAAGTGATAATATTATACTCTAGATGTACAAGGAGGATATTTAGGAGCGCGTTGAGATGTAGCATTTGTAGATGGGTATGCAACAAAATGTTGTGTAGTAAATGAGATAAATCCTTGATGCTCAAGATGTTTGATTCTTCATTGCAAATCATGGAAATGGTCATCATTATGTCTATAGATTTGATGATAGTGGTAATATGGAAGCCTTTGATACTTTGCTAGTTGATAAGTAGGATAGTGTAGTCTCTCAAGTGGTACTTGTTTTAATAACTAACCCAAATTTTGTCGGCATATCATCTAGATTAGTGAAGCTCACTCAAGGAACGCACAGCACCGAGCACCTCCTTTATGTGAGCTTCATGAGAATTTTCTTTATAAACATGATAATGTAGTATAACCAGTGGAATAAGTGCATTCATCCATAAAATTGTATATGTAAGATTTTACTCCTAGTTGATGTATTCTAAGCACAAATTTAACCCATTCAACACTAACTACACTAAGAGGTCTATACAGTCTTCAATTGATTTAAACCTTTCCTTAAAGGCAGTCTTGATGTCATCTCAACTAGTGATGGATCGGGCAGGTGGAGGTTGAACCATTCTACTTTTTTTTCTTGGAGAGACTCCACGAACAATATTGCAGCAACATCTTCATGTTGGACACCAAGATTTTCAGATGATGTCGTGAAAGCAACAATGTGTTCTTCCAAATGTTGTGTGTTGTCACCTTTGAACTTTGGAAAGTTCTTGTGGGAACCGTTGGTAGATTTTGAAGCAGGGTTCAAGAGCAAGCGGGCATGTATTCCTTCCCATGGAATAATGGATTGAGGTATTTCTTCTTCATCATCCATTGTTATTTTTGCTTCTACTTTAGCTTCAGCTCTTACTTTGGCAAATCCTTTTTCAAATTCTCGCATAGAAAAAATTTTCAATGGGAATATCGAAAGACAATGTGGAATGTGAAAAGACACGTGTAGAAATCAGTGGTGTGTCTTTTGGCAACGGACTTTCATAAACTCCCTTTTTTTAATTTTTTCAATATTTGATTTTTTTTTAATTTTCAGACCTTGCAGTCATATATTGGGTGTAGATGCTGCTAAATCTACCCCATGGTGGGCTCCAAAATCATCAAGTAAGAAAATTTTTCAGTGTGGACAAACTTGTGGATTTCTTGCCAATGCTCTAGGAATCTAATTCCCTCTACTTAACCGGTGCAAATGTTGTATGTGCATGCGTGAGAAAATGTGGATTTTGTGGTGGCCTTTCAACCTGGGTGAGGCAAACGCTAGAAAATGTGGAAGACTTTTTTGTGACAAAGTGGAATTTTGACTAGGTTATGAGAAGAAACAACTCTACAAATGGCAACAAGACAAGATAAGATTGCAAACTCATAGTTTCTAAAATCTCCTCATCAAAAAGGATACAAAATCCTTCTTCTTGTATTGATGCTTAAACAGAAGTTGTACATAGTGTGGGAATGGAAGAAATTTGAGAGTGGAGGAAAGTAGAAGAAAATGGCTATCTCCTTTGCTTTCTCTAGGTACAATGCACTCTTGAGTTTACAAGATCAATCGCCAACCCTTTGAAATGGGAATGTGTTACAATTTATAGAATGAGAGGTGACTTATCATCTTCCTCATGACCCTCCATATGCCTTATTTCTAACTTTAGACTATTCATATTCCTATCAAATATTTAAGTCCCTTTTATAAAATCAAGGTGACTTAATTTACATTATGTTTCTAAAGTCACTTTTAGGTGACTTAAAGGCATATCAAAAAGTGCAAACCCCAATGAAGAATTAGAACATTTGAAGAGGAGAGAAAGTTGGGGGAGAGAGAGAGAGAAAGAGAGAGAGAAGAAGAAGAGGAGATGTCATTCCCGATGAAGCCCGTTGATCCTCGTTGATGGAAAGCTCCAAATACAGTGAAACTCGAATCTTGAACTCCTTGCACACTGTGAAACTCCTCCAAATTAGCTCACAAATGCTCACCAAGTTGAATGAACTAAGATGGATCTTGAATGCCCTGTGAAAAATGACTAGGATGCTCCTGAACAATGATGTCCCCCTGAATGATTATCCTTGTATGACCCATTGTGCCAAAACTACTTTTTGAGTGTAACTTACTATTTTTAGTAAGTGTGAATTGCATGAGCCGAGATGACCTTTTTGATGACCTTTCCTGTGATGCTCCCTCTGTGTTCACCACCTTATTCATGGCATCTTAAAATGGTGGCTTACCTAAAGTAACAGACCCCTATGCAAGGAGACATGCTATTTTTAGTAAGTGTGCCATGAATGTCAAATTGTGACAAAATGGGTCTTGAAATTATGGGTTTTATTCAAGGTTCCACGCTCCGAATTTTGAGTAATTCCTTCATCTAAACAAGTGGGAAAATGATATTTTTCATTGGTGGGGGAAGAATATACGAAAAAAACCTCATCAGTCCTCCATATCCCTAAAAATAGGGGCTTCATGGCACAAAAACTAGTTCATGTGAAACTAGATTTTTCAACGATCATTCCCTCCAATTTTTGGATGATTTCACCCCATCGGATCTTTGGGAATTTGAAAATTTATTTGAAGAGGGAAGAATGCTGAAAAAAACACAGCCCTCCATATCCCTAAAAAATAGGGACTTCATGGTGTGAAAACTAGTTCATGTGAAACTAGATTTTTCGACGATCGTTTCCTCCAATTTTTTGGGTGATTTCGCCCACCAGAACCTTGAGAAGTGGAGAGGTAGCTCGCTGATTTTTTCCACTACTATGTCATGGCAGCCATTAATGGAGCTTGAAATTTTCAGGTCTGGTTTTTTTCTCCATTCGCAATGAAATCAACTCCATTGTGATAGGTTTTTCATTATGGTGCTTCACGTGAAATTTCTCTTCAATCTGGCAACCGGTTTGATGGGAAATCAAGTTTTTTCCTTCATAGAGCCGAAAGAGAATTTCTTCACTATGAGAATTCCTTGCTACAAATTGGAGGTTTGAATATGATTTTTAATGGCCTTCAAGAGAGAAGAACTCAAAGCAAAAATGGTTTGTCAATCCGTGCTCGGTTTGGAAGATTTCTTCAAATTTGAATTTCATGGCAATGGGGATTTCCACTGTTCTTCTTCTCTTGTTCTTCATTTCTTCTTCTTATCTCGATGAATTATTCTTATGAGACCTATGTGCCATCATGGAGTGAAGGATAATGTGTTGTAATGGATCTGGTTCAAGCTTTGGCAATGGTGGAGTGGTGGAGTGGTGTTCTCTACAGTTTTTTTCGAGTAATGAGAAGAAAAGCAAAAACAACTAACAATTAGAAAAATTTTTTCAAATTTTTGGGTTGGAGTTGGGGAATTTTTTCATGTTTTATGTCCCTAACCTTAGGGATGTGAGGGACATCAAATTCCATGGTGGTCAAGAGGATGACACGTGGCGGTGATCGACGGACAGGGAATGAGTGCTCCAAAATCAGCTTTAAAGCACCGAGGGGCTGGAAACTGGTCATATGGGTGACCAAAACACTCTCCTAGAGGGATGGGTGAACATTTTTCCATGTTTTATGTCCCTCACCTTAGGGACATGAGGGACATCAGTTTCCATGGTGGTCCTAGAGCTGACACGTGGCGCTTGATCCGACGACAGGGAATGGATGCTCCAAAAATGCACTTGGGGGCTAAAAGTCGGTCACGTGGGTGACCAAAAGACTCCCCATAGGGGATGGGTGCATTTTTCCATGTTTTATGTCCCTCACCTTAGGTACATGAGGGGGACATCATTTTCCATGTGGTCCTAGAGTGACACGTGGACACGTGGTGCTTGATCCGACGATGGAAGGAATGGATGCTCCAAAAATGCACCTGGGGCTAAACTGTCAAGTCAAGTCTGAGGTCACATGAGGGTCCAAGAGGTCACATGGGGGATGGGAAGAATTTTTAAAGGGTTGGTGTACCTGACCTTAGGAACCGGGGACATGAAATCCCACCTTGAGGACAGTCTGACACTCGGGTGTCCTCCCAAAAAATGACTAAGTCCTTGAACTACCTTTGAGAGGGTAACTTGGAACGATGATAACTTGAGCTCCCGGTGGAATTTATTGGTAAAATTTTATATGATCCTGACTGGAAATGAATTTTTAATCCAATGGTGGGTTATCATGTCTTGATTCATCCATATGATCCCTAAAAAATCAGATTTTGATTTGAGACTCCACTTGTGCCTGATAAAAACTGCCTGAAAATCCTATGCTGCCAAGGTGTTGTGAAAATATTATTTCACCATCATGTAGGTATTGGAATCCTATTTCATGGATTTTTTTTTTTACTTCTAACTCCATCAGAGAGCTCCAGAATCTTTCTTCAAGCCCAAAGTTGTTTTAGGCATGTGTACTGCCTAGGCTTGTGAACCTTTTTTTACTCAGACTGCTCCAAGTCTTTCAAAACTTCCCAAACCTTCCAAAATAATTTCCATGATGTTATAAGGTCTTCAATTTCACCTCCATGTTGAATTTTTCCCTTCCATTCCACTCAGGGGGTTGATCTAGTCCTGGGAAGGCCAAGTGATAACCCTTCCCAACTGCCATGTAGATAGCATCTTTTTGAACTCCTAAAATCACCTAGGGGGAATGAATGGAATTTCCTAAATCACCTAGGGGACCAATTTGACATCAAATAGGAGGTCACTTGGACTTATTGGATTTGATCTTGGGGTATCTTGGAATGATAAAACATGAAAAATTTGACACATGGGGTATAGTTGTCATGCTTGGAAACTTGTCAATTTCCCTGTTGCACATTTACATGACAACAATTGGCTCTAGCTTGGGGACATGACATGGAATGAGCATAGTGAAGACATGACATGGGAATCCATAATCTCAATTTTAGACCATATAATTCATTGACCAATGCCTTATCCATTGGGCCTCATGGAGTCATGTACAACTTACAACAAGAGAGAGAGAGAGAGAAGAAGGAAACACACACACACACAAAAAGGATGGAAAGGAAACACATGAAACACAACAGGAAGGGAAACACACACAAAAAAAAGGGAAACACACCTAACAATCACCTATGGTACAAGGTGGGGGACAACCCACTTTCACTGAAGCACTTTTCATTTCTCAAAAGTTACCCTGAAGAGGAAACACCGAATGATGATGTTCTGAAGCCATTGATGGGTTCTAGAAAGTACCCTCCCCTCCTCATTTTTATGAAAGCCAGTGCTTTCATAATTTTCTGTGTACTTGGTAGGAGTGAGTCCATGTGAGCTTCTTGATGCTAAGTCCTTTCTTGGAAATTCCACTACCTTCATGTTCTTTGAAATTAGTTTCATAGTGCTAGTTTCCTTCCATGTTTATCCATATAGTTGATTCTCCATCAAGCATCTCATCACTGCCCCAAAGCTGATTTTTGTTCCAATTCCTTGATATTCTGAGTTACTTTCTTTCCAGGTCTATGCTCATTGACATCTTCTCCATGAGAAACATTTGATTCATCCTTTATCTCTACTCCACTGTGAGGCATTTGAGTATTGATGGGAGGATTGGAGGAAAACTCATACTTGTCTTGTATATCCATGACATGAGTGAAGAGATCAAGAATCAGCTCTGGGATCTTCCACAACTTCTACTACATCCAAGATTTCTTGCACAGAGTTATGCTTTTCATTTCATGCAGCTCATCTTTATACGCCTTTGAAGAATCTTTATTTTACAGCTCAAGGAAACTATCTAGAGGGATTACCTCATCATCTTGGGAATCTGCACTCTACCGATCCTTCATCAAAAAGAGCTTCATCTTCAAAGGCCTCAAAACTTCTTGCTTTAATTTCTTCATCATGGAAAGATTCTTCCTCTTCAAATGGGAAAGAAAATATCTCCATTTTTCATTATTGTATCCATCAACCATTAGTTCAAGAGGACATCATATTTTCATCTTTTTATTTCAAATATGGCCAACCTTCACATTGGTTGAGGCTTCCAAGTCAGCTTCATGTTTGTCTTGCATATTCATGGCTTGCATCAGGAGTTCGAGACGATCTTAGGTCTTTGTTTTTTCATGGCTCTTAGTAAGAATTTCTTGTATGGAGATTTCTTTCAAACCTTTCAAAGGCTCATCGCAAGCTGATTTTTTCTCTCCATAGATGGCTTGAATGAGATCATCTTCATCCCAAATGGGAATGAGAATAACTCCTCATCTTGGAAAAGCATATAAGCTGATTTTTCTTCTTGAAAATCATCGAGAACCATTTCCTCTTCTTCATGGTTTGCATCATCAGAAATTTGGAGCTGCCCTCTTGTAACTCGAATCTCCTCAATGCTTCTTCAAAGTCCAAATCTCTCTCGGGAAGGCATGTCTAGACCTATCAAGATGGGAATATCCTCTTCCTCCTCAGTTTTCACAAAGTGATTCATCCACCTACTACCTTGGTACAAAATGTTAGCTTCTGGGCTTCCAGAATTTCATACTGTGTACCTCATCTTCTTCTTGGGAAGCAATTTCTCCATGTCTCCCTTCACTGGTATGGTTGTAGAAGACCAATTCATCGAATTTTCCTCCCAAGTCTTGGTAGAAATTTCTACTCAACAACATTCGAATGAGGTTGGGACGTCTACTACCAAAATCATCATTGAAACTTTCTTTGTCTGGAAATATGGTGAGAGCCACCTATGCATCTTTGACCTTCCCTACAAGTGAGACCTATTTTGATTCCAAAGAGTAACAAGAGCCACTAGGTGGAATCATGGTAAGTTTGAGAGCCTTCATGACCTTCAAAGGCATCACGTTGTCTGAGGCACCAAAATCTATTATGCAATTGTTCAGTACATATTCTCAACAAGAAGGGAGATGTAGAAAGGTTCAAATTTATCAGTCTTTGATGCACTCAGAGAAAGCATGTTCTGTGAGGGAGGTGTAGGTGAGTTTGGTAGTATGCCTTTAGAACTAGAAGTTACAACATTGGGTGTTAGACTACCACTCTGATATATCGAACAAACCTCTCAAATTGTTCAGGATGAGTCCACAAATATTTAGTTTTAGTAATTACACTTTGGCTTTGTTTGCATATTCTATGAAGTCAAAAGGAGTAGATGTGGACAAGGGGGTGAAGGGATTGATTTTGGAGTCTGGATAGGCTTAGGAGCATGATTTGATGTTTGAGGGAATGGATGGTATTTTGAATGGCACACTAGGAGCTTTCAAGGTATTAGATTTTGTAGGAGCAGATTTAGATTTAGAAATGGAAGAGGAATTGGAAGACTTACTTGGGATTGTGGGAGTCTTCTTACTTGCTATAAGGTCAAGCTCCAACAATGCAGACTTCATGGAAGATGGAAGTGGGGATCCTCGACTGATTATTTTATTTTTGGAGTCACCATAGGAGGATCATCAACCTTTTTTTTTTTTAGTAACAGTGGAGGGAGATGCTCTTTTCTTCGGATTGAGAATGAGTGAATACCACACATGAGAAACTAGGTGCATCCTCTTCATCTTCTTCATCACCTCTAGAATACTCATAGAATCTGATTTGTGTATCATTCTCAAACTCATCACTTTCTAGGAAATCACCACCTTCACTTTCTTGTTCAAGCTCTTCTTCACTTTCTTGAAATCTGCAATTTATGTTCATGGGTGGGGCCTCCAAGGTGAGCCTTTGGGGTGCTCCTGCAATCTGATTTATGTTGCTTCTTTGAGAAGATACTCATTCAAATAATTCCCTCTTCAAAGATGCCATCTCATTCACCAACTTTTGTAGTGATGGATTGGTTCTCTCATCTCCAGGATGTTGGGTCTTTCCTTTGATGGATTCTTGATCTTCCAGAGAGGATGAGATCATCATCAAGTTCAATGGCCATCCTTTGTGCTTCTACAATGTTCCTTGGTTGGGATCTTCATAAAAATCCTACTTCTGATGATTGAGCATTGATGAAGAATCTCTTGACATTTTTTTGAGATGGTGAATCCTCTTTAAGTATCCTACGTGAAAGAAACCATTCAAAATGAGCCATGAAGTCTCTCATGGTTTCATTTTCTCCTTTCTCATTTGAGCCAACTACACCAAGAGGTCTTGATAGTCTTCAATTGATTTAAATATTTCCTGAAGGTAGTCTTGATGTCATCCCAACTAGTGATGGATCAGGAAGGTAGGAGGTAAAACCATTCTACTACTTTTTCTTGGAGGGACTCCATGAACAATCTCACAACAACATCTTCATGTTGGACACCAAGAATTCCACATGATGTTGTGAAAAAGCAATGATGTGTTCTTTAGGATGTTGTGTGTTGTCACCTTTGAACTTTGGAAAGTTCTTTGTGGGAACCCATTGGTAGATTGTGAAGAGGGGTTCAAGAGAAAGTGGCATGTATTCCTTCCCCATGGAACAATGGGTTGAGGTATTTCTTCTTCTTCTTCCATTCATTTTTTTTCTTTACAAAAATTTTTTTTCAACTCTTGCTTTGGAAAATGGGAGAATTTTTTCAGTTTTGACATTCTGAAAATTCTCAAAGAAAAAATTTGCAATGGGAATATGGAAAGACAATGTGGAATGTGAAAATGGAAGTCACGTGCAGAAATCATCAAAGTGTGTCTTTAGAAATGGAATTTTCATGAACTTTTTTTTTTTTTTCAATATTTGATTTTTAAAAAAATTTTCAGACCTTTTATTTTTTCAATATATTTTGGGTGTATTGGGTGCTAAATCTACCCCATGGTGGGTGCCAAAAATTGTTGGTGAGAAAAATTTTTAGGTGGAAAAACTTGTGGATTTCTTGCCAATGCTCTGGGAATCTAAGTCCCTCTACTTAACCGGTGTAGTTTCTATATATGCATGTGCATGAGAAAATGTGGATTTTTGTGGTGGCCTTTCGACCGGGGATCCAACAGGGCACTCCACTAACCCCGTGAAAAGCTAGCAATCTCTTTCTAGGGAAGAATTTGTCTAAAAGTGGGAAAGGGAGTGAGAAATGAGATAGGAGAACTAATGTTTGTAAGTAGGAAATCAAGATTTCCACACACACTAGTTAGAAACTTCAACACATGCATTTATGAGAAGAAGAAACAACCCTGAAAATGGAAACAAGATGAGATAATATTATGAACTCAAAGTTTCTAAAATATCCTCATCAAAAAGGCTAAAAACTTCTTCTTGTATTGATGCTTAAACAAAAGTTGTACATAGTGTGGGAATGGAAGAAATTTGAGAGTGGAGGAAAGTAGAAGAAAATGGCTATCTCCTTTGCTTTCTCTAGGTACAATGCACTCTTGAGTTTACAAGATCAATCGCCAACCCTTTGAAATGGGAATGGCATTACAATTTATAGAATGAGAGGTGACTTATCATCTTCCTCATGACCCTCCATATGCCTTAATTCTAACTTTAGACTATTCATATTCCTATCAAATATTTAAGTCCCTTTTATAAAATCAAGGTGACTTAATTTACATTATGTTTCTAAAGTCACTTTTAGGTGACTTAAAGGCATATCAAAAAGTGTAAACCCCAATGAAGAATTAGAACATTTGAAAGGAGAGAAATTTGGGGGAAGAGGAGAGAGAGAGAGAGAGAGAGAAGAAGAAGAGGAGATGTCATTCCCGATGAAGCCCGTTGATCCTCGTTGATGGAAAGCTCCAAATGTAGTGAAACTCTGAATCTTGAACTCCTTGCACACTGTGAAACTCCTCCAAATTAGCTCATGAATGCTTGCCAAGTTGAATGAACTAAGATGGATCTGAATGCCCTGTGAAAAATGACTAGGATGCTCCTGAACAATGATGTCCCCTTGAATGATTATTATCTTGTATATGAATCCATTGTGCCAAAACTACTTTTTTTGAGTGTAACTTACTATTTTTAGTAAGTGTGAATTATGAGCCGAGATGACCTTTTGATGACCTTTCCTGTGATGCTCCCTCTATGTGTTCACCACCTTATTCATGGCATCTTCAAATGGTGGCTTACCCAAAGTAACAAACCCCTATGCAAGGAGACATGCTATTTTTAGTAAGTGTGCCACGAATGTCAAATTGTGACAAAATGGGTCTTGAAATTGGGTTTTATTCTAGGGTTCCACGCTCCAAATTTTGAGTAATTCCTTCATCTAAAAAAGTGGGAAAATGATATTTTCATTGGTGGGGAAGAATACTAAAAAAACTCAGTCCTCCATATCCCTAAAAAATAGGGGCTTCATGGCGCAAAAACTAGTTCACGTGAAACTAGATTTTTCAACGATCATTCCCTCCAATTTTCGGATGATTTCACCATCGGATCTTTGGGAATTTGAAAATTTATTCAAAGAGGGAAGAATTATGATAAAAAAAAAACACATCCCTCCATATCCCTAAAAATAGGGACTTCATGGTGTGCGAAAACTAGTTTCACGAAACTAGATTTTTGACATGATCATTTCCTCAATTTTTCGGTGATTTTCACCACCCACGAACCTTGAGAAGTGGAGAGGTAGCTCGCTGATTTTTTCCACTACTATGTCATGGTGGCCATTAATGGAGCTTGAAATTTTCAGGTCTATTTTTTTGTTTCTCTATTCACAATGAAATCAACTCCATTGTGATAGGTTTTTCATTATGGTGCTTCACGTGAAATTTCTCTTCAATCCGACGACCGATTTGATGGGAAATCAAGATTTTTCCTTCGTAGAGCAGAAAGAGGATTTCTTCACTATGAGAATTCCTTGCTGAAAATTGGAGGTTTGAATATGATTTTTTAATGGCCTTCAAGAGAGAATAACTCAAAAACAAATGGTTTGTCAATCCGTGCTCTGGTTTGGAAGATTTCTTCAAATTTTGATTTCATGGCAATGGGGATTTCCACTATTCTTCTTCTCTTTGTTCTTCATTTCTTCTTCTTATCTTGATGAATTATTCTTATGAGACCTATGTGCCATCATGGAGTGAAGGATAATGTGTTTTAATGGAGCTGGTTCAATTTTGGCAATGGTGGAGTGGTGGACTGGTGTTCTCTAGTAGTTTTCTTCTAGTAATGGAGAAGCAACAAGAAGCAACTAATAATTAGAAATTTTTTTCAAATTTTTGGGTTGGAGTTGGGAAATTTTTTTCATGTTTGATGTCCCTAACCTCAGGGATGAGGGACATCAAATTCCATGGTGGTCAAGAGGATGACACGTGGTGGTGATCCGACGACAGGGAATGAGTGCTCCAAAATCAGCTTTAAAGCACCGAGGGGCTAGAAACTGGTCATATGGGTGACCAAAACACTCTCCTAGAGGGATGGGAACATTTTTCCATGTTTTATGTCCCTCACCTCAAGGTACATGAGGGACATCAGTTTCCACAGTGGTCCTGGAGCTGACACGTGGCACTTGATCCGACAACAAGGAATGGATGCTCCAAAAATGCACCTGGGGGCTGAAAGTCGGTCATGTGGGTGACCAAAAGACTCCCCATAGGGGCTGGGAACATTTTTCCATGTTTTATGTCCCTCACCTTAGGTACATGAGGGACATCAGTTTCCATGGTGGTCTTGGAGCTGACATGTGGCACTTGATCCGACGATAGGGAATGGATGCTCCAAAAATGCACCTGGGGGCTGAACTGTCAAGTCTGGAGGTCACATGAGGGTCCAAGAGGTCACATGGGGGCTGGGAGAATTTTTCAAGGGTTGGTGTACCTGACCTCAAGGATTTGGGGACATGAAATCCCGCCAGGCTCCTGGTGTTGACATGTGTCCTCCCGAAAAATGACTAAGTCTTGAACTGCCTTTGAGAGGGTAACTTGGAACGATGATAACTTGAGCTCCGGTGGAATTTATTCGTAAAATTTTATATGATCCTAACTGAAATGGAATTTTAGATCCAATGGTGGGGGTATCATGTCTTGATTCATCCACTTGATCCCTAAAAATTGGATTTTGATTTGAGACTCCACTTGTGCTCGAGAAAAAACTACCTTCTGAAAATCCTATTGCCAAGGTGTTGTGAAAATATTATTTACCATCATGTAGGTATTGGAATCCTATTTCTAGAAGATGTTTTTTTACTTCTAACTCCATCCGGAGCTCCTGGAATCTTCTTCTGAAGCCCAAGTAGTTTTTTTAGGCATGTGTACTGCCTAGGCTTGTGAACCCTTTTTTTACTCAGACTGCTCCAAGTCTTTCAAAACTTCCCCAAACCTTCCAAAATAATTTCCATGATGTTCTAAGGTATTCAATTCACCTCTATGTTGAATTTTTCCCTTCTATTCCACTCTAGGGGGTTGATCCAGTCTTAGGAAGGCCAATGATAGCCCTTCCTACAACTGCATGTAGTTTGCAAATGAACTCCTGAAATCACCTAGGGGAATGAATGGAATTTCCTAAATCACCTAGGGGGTGATATAACATTAGTTAGGAGGTCACTTGGACTTACTAGATAGATCCGGGGTATCTTAGAATGATAGAAATTGAAAAATTTGACACTAGGGTATAGTTGTCGTGCTCGGAAATTGTCAATTTCCCTGTTGCACATTTACACGACAACACATCATTACTCTAGCACTACTTAGGAATCTATCAAATTTCATCATGAGCTTCCTTTAATCAAGTTTCTTTAGCATGCATGTGCTAGCTAATCCTTAACAACCTTGACTCCTTATCCTTTCATGATAACCTAATGATTCCCTAGAATATCCTTTCCTTGAGCCACAAGTCTCCATAGCTTATCCACATTTGTATCTGGTCACTTTTCCATTTGCTCCTTATGTGCACCTTTTCTTGTTGTCCCAAAAATTACTAATTCCTAACTTCATCTTACCATGGTGTAGGCCTTTGTGCCTTTCAAGAACTACTTTTGTGTGTGCCTTCGTGCCTCGCTTATTCGCGCGCTTATAAGGCTTTGTGCCTTAGGTACTTAGTTACTTTTAGGGGTCCAACATCATCCCACACTAAACTGGTTGTCACCCCGACAAAACTTCACGCTTCTTGAAAATAAATCTTTTTCAACTAAAACATACGATGGCAAGAATGTTGCTCCAAAGAATAAAGAATAGTGGTAGAGAAAGAATATGAGTAAAGAATGTAAAGAATACGGGGGGTTTATACGATCAATTGAAGGAGTTCAGGGAATTCCATGTTTATCCCATCCTTCAATTTTTCCCAGGCCCTCAATTTTGATAAGGCCTTCCCTGGTACTCCACCTATAATTCTTGGCATCTGGTCTGAGGTGAATTCTTCCACCTTCCCTTTCAATGTGTTAATGGTCACCCCTAACTTTGCGCAGACACCCTCGAACTCATCCATCTGTTCAGTGATGGAGTCCTCGAAGTTCACCAATTCTTAAATATAGCTTCTCGCGCTTTGTCTTGATTTTCACTTTGTAGGGTAGTGCTAACGATCAATTGTGCGCACTCTTCCTTGTTGGTGGGGATGGTCTCCTATAAAACTTTGAGGGCTTCCTCCCCTCTATCACCCATGTGTCAATTATTGGCTCACATTTTCTACAACTGTTGAAGCCCCTATCTACTAGTATATCCACTTCCTTGAGTTGGGAGAGCAAGTCTTCCAACTCAATGATTTGGGCTTCAATGACAACCTTGTTCTCTTCCTTTTCCTTTCGCAATCTCTACATGGTCATCGGGCCCGTGCCATCCTTGATGTTAACGAGCAAAGCATCCCCATAAGGTCCTCAAGATACTCCATCTCATCCACGTAATCTATCCTAGCATAGCTTACCAACCCCGACATTTTCCTACAATACTCTTCACGAGGGCACCATCTCGGTCATACACTTCCTTCGTCTCGCATCTATTCTCCTTTTAACCCCGGCATAACCAAATGATCGATCTCCTTCTCCTTGCTCTTCTTTTCTACGATCGTGGTCCAACGGTGGCCCCTACATCTAGATTGTGTCGTATTACTTCGAATATGTCTTTTGCAAGGCATTACATGCTTGCTCATCTGTAAGGTGGTTAGGATCCACCACCTTGTATGCATCTCTTCCTTCTTATTTAAGTGAATGGTATGGATGCATGATCATTGATCTTAGACTTGGGTTCCTCTCGTATGGCGGCATGCCCTAGCCGAGAATCTTCCTTTTCCTTGGAACACCCCCATCTTAATCCATTAATTCCCATCCATATAGTTTTTTGGTGGGAGGGTGGCCTAGAATATTGTGCGCAAGTCTTTCTTGGGGTCATCCACGAAGTCCATATGCAGGGACATGGGTTTCCACTTCTTCCTCGTAGGTTTGTGCTTTGTCTCCGTGCTTCTTCACCACAAGGTTGAATCCCTTATCCTCCTTTATATTTAAGGAGTACCCTTTATCTCCCTTTGGACTTACAGCTTTTGGCATAGCAGCCTCGCATGCCGGACTCTTCTCAACCCATGCAGAGTGCTCCTCTCCTTCCTCCCTCACCTCGCATGTATCTATGGCCTCCACCTCAGCCTCTTGCCCCTCCAATTCCACCTCCAATTCTACTTTAAAATTGGTGGGGTCTTCTTCCTCCCCTTCCTCTCGAGCCTATTATCGGGATTTATGCATCGACATCTTTTGTCTCTTCTCTTGAGTTGTTCCTTTCCTTCTTCCTCACCCTCGCATCCTGGTAAAGAGGTTTTGATCCACCCAGCTTATGAAGTGTTTCCATCCTTGCTACTATTCTAGCGTGTATAGTACTTCCTCTTCCTAGAAGTATCTAATTTCCCTTCTTATTTTTCTTGTTCTTGTTCTTGTTCTTCTTCTTTTATTGCCTTCATGGAGGGATTGGTGTTCCTCGCAGCCTTGGAAAGGGGGAGTATGTCACCTCCACCTCAATTCTCACTTGTGTCTTGGCACAGCTTGTATGAACACATGGTGGACATATCCATTTATAGTAATGTTGACTTGAGGGTGTAAGTCCGTAAAATATGGCTCCAAGACTTCGACGCAGTTGGTCGAGTTTCATACTTATACGTAGCACGCAAAGCATGTGGACATCGTCATCCACCTTGTCTACATCAAAAGCCAAAACATTTAGCATCCTTGATCTTGTTGAATGTGCACTTCATGTATCTGGTAGTGAATGCAAAGGGGAGCTTGCACCATGGCCCCATCTCTCCTTTGGCCATCATGAACCTTGCTAGATAAAGTTGTTGGGTGATGACAAATTTTACCTTGCCACCCACAACTTATGAAAACTCATGGGGGATGTGCCACTCGTTCTCAAAATCTCCGTGTAAATGTTAGAACCACATATTCATTTGTGCCTTATAAGCATTTTAGATGGTCCCATCACAGGTAAATTGTGTGAATTGGACCGTAGTGACGCGTGCATGGGTAGGTGAACCCAAATCTTCTCGTCTGGTCCATCTGGGACTCCAATCTCCTAGAACACAATCAATAGTAGGATGGATCCCCATGTGATCTTTGTTGCTTCCTTTCTTTGCACTCGCTCCTCTTCAATGATGCCATTTGTAATGAATGGGAAAATTGTAGTGTGCTCTCTTGGACACCCTGTAAGCCACGTACATGAATCTATGGTTGATGTTTGTCCACCTTTTTGATGCACCCAATTTGTAGCTAATGAGTCGGGAGGTGAATCTCTATGTTGGGTCTGGGAGGTCTAAAATTACATGTGCCCTACCCCCTTCTCGTAGTATAGCTTCTTTTCTAGCTCCTCAATCTTGGCAATGACACAAAAATCAAATTCCATGTCTTCTCTAGTATTCCGTAGGCCTATTACCGTCTAAATCAAATGGTCTGTGATTCTCATTCTCCTTCCCGTGAAGTAGAAGAAGTATTTGTGCACTTGTGACATCAACCACCTAAATATTATGGTGGGTTTGGCAAAGAAAGGTAGCTCCCAGAGCTGTAAAACCCTAGTCTTTTTCAACGCTTGTCATACCGAGTCATCAACCTTAGGGTTTGTGAGCTCGCCCACCATCATAGTGTCTGACACAAGGTATGCCCGCATCAAATTTTTGTTGTTGATCATTATGTGGTTGTACTCACTGATCTTGCACTTGTATAGCTTCAAGCTCCATTTTTTGGCCATGATAAGTCCAAGAGGATACTACATCTCTCGAGTAGATTTCCATGGTGTCCTCCTTTTCCACCACTGGTCTTTTTTGTGCAAGCCTTCTTTGGTGCCATATTCTTCTCCTTTCCTTCATGCCCTAGGTGATATATTCCTTTCTTTTGACTATCCGAACTCGACAACTTCCCCACTTCTCTCTCACGCAACATCCTTTCTACTTTGATGTCTTCTCCTCCTTACTAGGCCACTTTAGCTTGCACAAATCCTCTGGTTTGTGATAGTACTTCATGTCTACCTTTGTAGAACCTTTGTTGCACTTCGATCTTGGGAGCACAAAAGTAATTCTCTAAAGTAAAAGTAGTCTAAATGACTAGTCTTATCTCTTAGTTATACTTTATCAATGCCTTAGATTTCTTCTGACCACATGTCTTAATGTCACTTTTTAATAAAGAACTTTATTTTTCTTTAATTAAACCTTCGTAACTTCCCCTCGTGCTTCATAGTTATAACCTTTTGGAACTCGATACTACTAAAAACTATCATAGACCTCCTTCACATGCGTCATCATGCCAAAGTACATAACCTCTACACCATCTACTAAGTAGTTTCCCATGGTGTTGCCTACCTCATGTTGTATTGTGCAATCCTCCCTTTCTTGTGGTCTTGGATCCTTTCAACTCACCTTCATAACCACATGAATTTACACACCATTGTCATCACTTTGATTGTTCTTCTACCTTCATGCTAATTTTTCCCAACAATATACTATTGTCGAAGAATTTTGGCCTTCATCTTTAACATAGTTACTACTTCACCCTACACAAAAATGTCCATTTGGTCCCCTACGCATAGAACCTCTTACAATGTAATTAGCTACTAGCGCACCAATGCACAACACAAAGATGAAAAAGATAAAAAAGGAAACAAACAAAAGGACTAAAAGAAATCTAAACTAATTGGCAATACTACCTTATTTTTTACTACACAGAAGCCTTATTTATAGTAGGGCTTCAACCTACTCCCATTGAAGTAACCTAGTAACCTTGTCCCATCCAAAGGCTTCAGAATCGCATGCACCTAAATTGAAGATGTACAAGATGATGTATGGTCCTAACCAATGGACTTTTAGTTTCCCAAGATGGCATAGAAATTTAGAGTCATAAAGCAAGACCATCTACCCAACCTCGAATTGTTTGTTTTTAATATGATGATCAGGTCATGCCTTTTTCATGCCTTCTCATCCTTCCGAATCCACTTAGAAATTGATCACCTTTTTCCTAATCGCATGAACTTCTCCATGTGCTCTTGTAGTGATTTTTTGTCACCTATTCCTCTCGCGCGCGCAATACGCAGAGATGGTAGCATAAAATCTACTAGTAAAACAACTTCCACACCAAACACCGATTGAAACCGTGTGTCCTTATTCAATCTCTTGTAGGTATTCCTATATGCCCATAGTACAGATGAGACTTTGTCATCCCAATCTTTTCTTCCCACATCAAAAATTTTGGTCAACATGTGACTTAGTATCTTGTTAAATGCCTCAATGGTTCCATTAGCTTGAGGGTGATAATGGGTGGTCTTGTGATGGGCCACCATGAACTTTGCCAATAAAATCCTAACCATCTCATTCAAAAATATGTTCCCCTATCACTAGTCAAGCTTATAGGATATCCATACCCGTTGATTATGTTTTCCCAAGGGAACCTAGCTATTATGGTTGTTGTGCAATCCTTCGTATGTGTTGCCTCTACCTACCTTATTAAGTAATTAGTGCAAGTAATGATATAGCATGAACCAATCCTTCACGTGGCGGTGTTCTACACTAGCTATGGTCTCAAGGGCATTTCGTCCCTTCTTCTTGGTTTTCCAAGGCGATGTGAACATGATGAATATATAATGCATTTAGATCCATAAATAGCATAAACATTCCACAGAGCATATTCCAGATCTAGATCTTAAAGAATCATGAATTAAACGATAAACATAATGAAATCAACCATGTAAGAACTAATTACAGTCATGTTTAACACCATTATTCACCCAATACACTCCATTATATTAAACACAGTAAATACAAAAAGCTTCTTACAATAAGTAGTATCATAAGTTTATGTGCGCATCAAATCTGGAAACATAACTCCACAATAGCTCATACACAGTGTCTCTAACTACAAATATTAATACATATTTATAAGGGTGGGGACTTTCCCTTCACCTCTTACACACTTCCCAAAATAGGTGCATATTGAAAAAATAGTCATGTACCTTTATAATAACATGCACACATGCAAGTGCTAATAATAGATCTCTTATGAGTTAATGGCCAGTAGTAATCCTATTATTAACTCAAACTCATGCATGATGCTTAGTAGACGCTCTTCCCAAAATAGCATTTACATGTGTGCAAGTCTCCATCCCATTGTGTGCTCCATACACTATCTCCAAAAATAGCCCGTAACCATGAAAATGGCTAAGTCCTGAATCAATTTGTCTTTTGTGTGTGTTTCCTTCCCTATCCTTTCATGCCTTCAAATATGCCTTGCTCCACATGTGTGAATATTTTGTGTGCCCTCTCCTTAGTGTCATATTTTGTCTTCTCAACATTACCCCACACTAAACTACATTTTCATCCTAGAAATGGGGTTCCTCTGATGTTCCCAAAGAATAAAGAATAAGAATGGAAAGAATGTAAAGAATTACTTTACAAAGAATGGACTTCTATTCTACTGCAGCACCCTCTGCTTCAACTGGGAGGATCAACTCTAGATATTCTTCTTTAATCTCAGCCTCCAAGGCTTTCCAATCATCAGCACATTTCTAGTCTTCTTTGGAACATCTACGGTGATGGATTCCAACTCATCTGGGTTATCTCTCCCTTTTCATTCTATAATACTAGGACAATGTTAGCCATAACAGACATCCTTCCCTCAGAAGATCCATCTTTTGTGTTATGAGCTTTCCAAGCTCATCAACCTCTCCTTATGTGGATGTTGTGTTGTTCTACAAGGGCTTCATGCTTTTTCTTTACTAATGTCAATCTCTCTGCATGCCCTAAAGTCTCATCCTTCATTTCCTTTAGAACTTCATTATCTTCTAATATAGTTCTGATCTTGATCACTGCATCTGGAGCTGCACATATGTTCAAAGCTTGATCTACTTTCTTCAGCTCATCTTGTAAAGTTTGGAGCAATGCCTCATAGATGAAATATTTCTAACCATGGAGGCCCTTGCTCTCTTTGCTTCCTATTTAGGGTCCTTTGGTGTTGGCATGTGAATTGGTCCATCCTCAAGCACCAAATCAACTAACGTACGCACATAATGCATAGTTGAAGGAAAATTTTTAGGTACCTTAGACTCTAAGTGTGGTCTTGCTTTTAGGACATAATCACCAATTTATTTTTACCATGTTGATGAAGGCTTCATTCTTTTTCTATTCTAAGTCCTTCTCTCCTTTTAGACACGTTATTTCTTGTAGACTTTTGCCTTGTTATCTTCTCGTAGTGCTCTAATAGTGGCAACCTTATCTATGTTCCTCTGCCACCTCTGTAGATACCTTAACCAAGGCATTGCTCACTTGCTCATCAGACATGAGAGTGGGATTTATAGTCATGTGCTCTACTTTGTGGTGCCTTCTTCATTCTTCTTGACACACATGACTCCTCACATACATCAAAATTGGGCTCATCCATGTGAGTTTTGCATGGACCAGGATAATTGTTTTCCTTCACATGCGTAGTGGCCATGTCTAGGTCCATCAACTCCCATCCATCATGACCCCTTAAGGCCCATTGTGCTCTAGATGGGGTGTGAGACAATTTTACTTGTGTCCTCAGCATAGCCCATACTTGGCCCAACATACTCCCCATTGGTTCTCCTCATTCTTGGCCCCTTAGGAACTTGAGCGCAAGGTTTGGAGTTGGATCTTGATGTTTTGAGAAATATCATGCTTTGTTTCTTCTTCCTCCTTCACACCTTCCTCTTCATCCTTCATATCCTCATCCCTAGGTTCTTCCACATCTTCTGGTTATCTGAGGGTTCTAGGCGCGCTCTCTGTGAGACTCCTCACCTCCTCATTAGCTTTAGTTTTTTCTCCTCTTCTCTCAGTTGTCTCTTTTTAGAGAGAGAGTGTGGTGATATCCTATAGGATGTGGGGGTTCCCATGCCTTAGGTCCTTGTTCTTCTAAATACCCTTTTAAAGTGGCACTCTCCATGGACTGCTTCCATGTCAAGTCTTCATCTTCTTCTTGTACCTGAGGTGGAGTACCCGCGTGCTCAGTCTCTACTCTTTCTATGGGCTGCCTTTAGCCTCTATGATCTAAGCCACCACTATCTTCATGTTCTTCATCCTCCTCATCTACCGCTATAGTTTTACAGGTTGTGGGGCTGGCATGTTCTCCATTGTATGTTTTCCTTTAGGTGGCCTATGGGAGCGCAAACTCATTTTCTACATACTTGTTATTCTCCATCTTAGGCTTAAGTTGAAGGTATATGAGCATGGCTCCATTGTCCCCAATATAGCCAAGCTTATTGGCTTCATACTTATGACATCTGAGATGAGCCTCTCAATATAGGTAGTCCGACCTAGATACACATATGCCTTCCTAGAGTGTGGTAGTCACAGTCTACCTTGTCTGCATTAAATTTTAGGTGGTGTGCATCAGTAAATTAGTGGACTGATTCTAGAAGTAGCGTGTTGTGAAGGCATATGATAGTTTTCACCATGGGCTCCATGCCCCATCCCTCATAAAATCATGATGATGTAGAAGTGTTGGTACACGCAAACTTATACCGCCTTTCCCACCACCAAAGGTAGCTCCTTGGGAATGCACCACTCCTCCTCAAATTCCATGTGAATTCGGTCATACCACATCTCCGCCCTCTACTTAAATGGCCCACTCATTGATCCTTCACATAAATATTTGTCAAACCTCTCTGTGAGGGACTTCTTTTCCATGGGATACTCCCAGATCTTGTTCTTTGGCCCATCGGGCACTCTAATTTCTACAAACACAAGGGAAAGGAGGATAGCACAAAACTTATCTTCTCTCTATGTGTGCTTCCTCAATAATGGTGTCTGTAATGTAGCCTGCTAGGTTGTAGACTACTCCCTGAGACATTTTCTTTGCAACATGTAGCCACATGGTATTCACCTATGACCATCTCTCTTGATCATTCAACTTGGTTACCAGATGTGCTTCTGCACCACTAGGTACTTCTTCAATTTATCAATGTCCATTCACATGGGACCCTTAGTATACCCCAACTCCTTTCTTTTCTCTATGATTTGTTGCTTTATCAGTCAGATCACTATAAGGTCTACCCATGTGCCCTTCAATCTGTCAGTGTCAAAATCAGGGTTGTTGTGATTCTAACCCTTCATCGGTGAAAATAGAAGAAGTCCTCATGGACTTTTCTCATCATCCATTGGTATAATGGTTCATACTTCCAAAATATGGGAGCTCATACAACTGATAGACTCCTACTTGCTTCAACAATTTCTCCCCAACATCATCATATATTGGCATATCCTCCATGTGTCGCTTGTTGGTCTTTGTATTCAACAATGCATCCAAATCTTTCTTGTTGTTAGATGTATGGTGGTTGTAGTCACTTATTTTACACTGTGGATGTGGGAATCCCACTCTTGTCGACTATCACACCTTCTAGGTACTACATCTCTAAAAATTACTCTCGGGAGAGCCATTTCAACTTCATCTTCTACCTTCTTCTTTCCTTTCGTGCCTATGTGGTAGGTGCTTTCTTTGGTGCCATCATAAAAATCCCCACCTTTTTTGTTTCTATAACAAGAAATTTCAAACCCTAGCTTGAATCTGTGTGCCCTAGCTTGAAACTACATGCCTAGCTTCTTTTCAACCTCTTGCTTTCACTCAAACCCTTCACCAATGGGGACGTAAGCCTCTTCCACACAATAATCCACTCTCCACATCTAGTTTCACACTCTCGCACCTCAATATGACTCGCTCGGCTCGATCACACTTAGCTCACTCAAATACTTGTGATCGTAAAGGTAAAAATGAACCCGCATCACATCCTTATATAGATTTTCAAAAATTTAGTGCATTTATTGCTCCTTCACCAACCAATAATCCTCTCATTAATTGACCATTTTCACAATATCATGTGGTACATCTTCGCGCCCTAGCTATAACCTTCTAGTGTGCCTTCCTACCTTCTAGCTATAAACTTCTCTTCAATGTGCTTCCATGTGCCTAAGTACCTTTCTAGTGCCTTCCCTAGTAGTCTCCATGGCCATTTCTTACCTCATGTTATATTGTTCCCTCATTTATCTCCATCTATGGTCATATTTTTAAAGCAATCTCCTTTCTAACAACTCCTCTCCAAACTTGAATAACACTTGTAGTAGTTTGTTCCTTTATGTGTACCTAGTTGTAAATAGCCACCCCACACCAATGGTATGTGTAGTCCTCTGTGCATAAAAATTCTTCAAATGGTAATTAGCTTCCAGCGTGCACAAACATGTGCTTATTACACAAAACACCAACTAAATTGACAAAGCATAGTGATGAAGAAGGAAATACATTAAGGAAATACAGAAATGAAAACCTAGTCTAAATGGAAACACTGCCTTATTACAAACACCAAGAAGACTTATTTATAGTAGGGCTTCAGCCTACTCCCATTAAAGTAACCAGGTAACCATATTCCATCAGTGTCTCTCTAAGCTGAAAAGCTCTGATTCAAGTATGTGAGTGATAATATACGGTCCCAACCAATGCACTTTAAGCTTTCTGGATGGTGCAAAACTTAGAGTCATAAAGAAGCACCATTTGTCCCATCTCAAGATTTTTGTCCCTGATGTGCCTGTCATGCCATGCCTTACCTGGCCTTTTCCTACTTCTTGACTCCAACGTGTATTTGCTGCATCTCTCATCCAACTGTATCAATTTATCAATTCTTTCTTCCAAATCTTTCTCATCAGCTAGACCTCAGCACACATGCAATACGTAAAGAAGGTAACATGAATTCCATAGGAAGAACTGCTTTTGTGCCAAACACCAACTAAAATGGTGTGGCCTTGTTCAACCTCTTATATGTTGTTCTATACACCCAAAGCATGGCATAAAATTTATCATCCCAATATTTCCTTCCAACATCACAAATTTTTGTCAATGTCTTGGCTCAAAATCTTGTTGAAGGCCTCAGTAGTCCCATTTTCTGAGGATGATAGGGTGTAGTCTTATGGTGCACAATCATAAATTCATCAATAGTATCTTGATCATCTCATTTAGAAAGTGTGTACCCCTATCACTTGTCAAAGCTCAATGGGCATCCATACCTTGTAAGAACATTTTCCCATAAGAACTAGTTGTTTGTAGCTATTGTACAATCCTTGGTAGGTGTTGCTTCTGCCCACCTTGTAAGATAATCTGTGCAAGTGATGATGTAGTGTGATCCTAGTTCTATGCGTGGCTAGTGAAATAGGACCCACAAAGTCTATAGCCCATTTCTCAAATGGCTCTACACTAGGAATAGGTCTTAAAGGCATTTCATCTCTTTGCCTAGGTTTACCAACATTGATAGTGATCACATGCCTTACAATATGCTTTACAATATTTGTAGAGGGTCTCCCACCATAATCCAAGTGAGTAGAATCTTTGCAGTGGCATCACCTACATAGTGCCCACCTACAATACCACCATGAGCCTCTTCCATGATGTTTGTGTGCTCGTGCTCTAGTACACACCATCAACACAATACTTCATCTCGACCTAACTTGTATAGGTCACCACTAATCAACATAAAAGGTGTCATGTGAATTGCAAGTTGTTTCTTCTCTAAGGATTTCATTCCTTTGGCCATACCTGTATGTAAAAAGATAGCAATATCCTCCAATTTCGAAGGTGCGTGTTGTAACCTATATAACTGTGCATCGACATTGTATCTTCAATTTGTCTATGCATCCTCCCTGACTAAATTCTTGATAAGTGGTTGGGCTAGAATTACTTTTCCCTAGTTTTACCACAACTGTGAAATCAAATTCTTGGAATAAGAGCACCCATCGACATATGTGCCCCTATAAAATGGGCTTGTTTACCAAGTATTTCAATGCCATGTGATCGGTGTAAAATATGAATGGTGTTGCTAGAAGGTATTGTCTAAATTTATGTAGTGCATAGATCATTGACAAGGCTTCATGCTCAGTAGTTGTATAATTCTTCTCTGTAGGAGTCAACTTTCTACTAGAAAAATAGATAGGATGATCTATAATACCTTCTCCAAGATGAGCTAACACCATGCCAATGGTCATGCCAGAGGCATCCACATGTACATGAAATGGTTGGTCCCATGAGGGAAAATGTAGAATAGGTGTTGTAGTAAGTCTCTCCTTTAATGTCTCAAATGTGCGTTGTTGTGGTTCTCCCCAATAAAATGTCCCTTTTCCTTTTAGTAACTCTTCCAAGGGGCAAAACCTTAGCATATCCTTTGATAAATTTTCTATAATACCTAGTGTGACCTAAGAATCGCACCTCACTGATTGGTAGGCTCTTCCAGGCCTATAATAACTGCAACCTTAGCTGGATCTACTAACAAACCTTCCTTGTAGATGATGTGCCCTAATAGAGTGCAAAAGGTGTAGCAAACACACACTTCTTGATGTTCAAAGAGAGTTCTTAACTATCTACATATTTCAAACATTAAGCACAAAAGTCACAATGATCCTTAACAAGTCCATACACCATCAATCATCTAAGTAAACTTACAAGAAAATGTGAATAAAATCTTGGAATGCTTGAACAACTATTCATGAAAATACAACAGGGCACATTTTTAGACCAAAGGGCATCATAGTATATGTAAAACTTCCCCATTTCAGTGGTGAAATTTTTTTTCTTGATCCTCCTATGCAATCTGGACTGATGATACCTAGAGAATCCATCTATAAAAGAATAGATTTCATGCCCTATAATGCCTTCTAATATCTCCTCTGTGAAAGGTGTAGGAAAGGGATCAATCACACATGCAACATTCAGTTCTCTGTAATCCACACAAATCCTAATCAACCATATTTCTTTTTATATTGATAACCATGGGGCTAACCCACTCTTCGATTCTTCTAGGGGCTTGATGATGCCAGACTTCAACATCTTGTCAATTTCTTCTTTAAATTTTATGCGTAGGTTAGGGTTCATCTGTAGGGTCTCTTCCTGACCAGTGCACCTTCCTTAAGCTTGATCTTCATCTCTCCTAATGATTCATGCACTCCTTTTAATTCATGGTAGCCCCTAGGAAATAAGTCTGAAAATCATGGAGCAACTCAACTATCTTTTCCACTTCAAATTCAGACCAATAATCTCCAATTATTGCCTCTTTAGGTTCAACATCCATACCAATATTCACTTTCTTTGTCCTCATAGGTTCATGATAGGCATGTGTGTTGTTATCCACACTATCCAAGACCTCGCACATACCTACTAAATGAATGATCTATATCTATATTTTCTACTTCTTCATCATCCACTATGTAGACCATATTTCCTTTTTCTTTCTCAAAGAAAGCATGCTTAAGTAGTGTGGCATCTATCTCTCTTCATCAAAATGTGCTCTGAGTCATTCTCATCAAATAAATCATGAATGAGTTCTTCCACCTTTGCACTGTCTCCCATAGTTAAATGCTTTATAACCCTTAATGCCTCTTCTACTGGAGGTTTAGTAGAGAAGTAGTCAAAAGTCTGGACCATTCCTACAATCAAATCCTACCAATTTCTAGTTTCTCTATGTAGCTCCACATATACATACCAAGCATGTGTAACCTTGTAAAGTGGAATAAAGTTTGTGCACCCATAGAAAAGGTGGTAAAGCTTCCTACCCCTTGTCCAGAGCCTCTCACACTGTTGAATGTGGTGTTGAATAGGTTGATTACCATGATAAGTACATATTTGAGTAGGTGCATTGCTCCTAGAAAACCGAGTTGTTAGAGAAATCCTGACTTCATTCCATTCTACAAGATTATCCCTGTGAACCACCCACCAGTAGCGTTTTTGTCCCATGTAGGGTATATGCTAACATATTTCTTCTTTCAAATTGGTTTATCCATTGTTCCTCCATGGTGTGCAGGAATACCATAGGGTCTCCTTCTCTAGTGTACCAAGGTATGAGTTGTTACCTATCCTCCTGATGCAATGAGGTTTGATTTTCTACACAAATTCACTCCTTACTTCACACCCAACCATCTCATAAGTACCATGAGCCCAATTATCACAAGAAATACTTGTAGTATCACTAATAGACTATGCATCTTCCCATTGAAGGATTCCTTCCTTAGATGGCTTGAGTACTTTTAGGTCCCGAATGGTGCGTACATAAATCCTATTCAGATCTTCCTCACTCAAAGGCTCAACATAGGGCACAATTTCCCATATGTTAAAGGGATAATAACTCTTTCCTCCTTGTTCTCAAAACTGATATATCCTTGTTGAACCGAAGATCAACATTATTTTTGTAACACCAAGGGCCCCCAAGAAGAGTTGGGAAACTATCTTCTTCTGCAAGTGCTAAAACCTCAAAATCCCAGTGAACTTGGCCCCTTGTATAGTAATGGATGCATCTTTTAAAACTCGATAGGAGTGGCCTTAGTTTGATTAGCCATAAATAGTACATTAGAAGATGGTTGTAATGAAGGTCTCCCCATATACCCATGCATCTAAAGTAAGCACATTTACTTTGTGTATGTGTCAATCAATATATTACTCAAGAGCCATCCATCGACAACAACATTCAGAGTGATCTCCTTATCATAATCTAAGCTATGGGGGAAGATTCACATGTAGGATCTGACGTCCATTCTCAATATTCACATGTGTGGAGTGTTTCCCTTTAGCCAAATCCCTAGTAATGGAATGATATTCTCTGTGCAACATTTTGCATACCTCCTTCAAGTCATCAATATATCGAATTGGACCATCTCTACTACCTTCTTCTGTTCCATCTTTCATGATTGCTCCTTTAAACATTGTATTTCCCCTTGAAGGTCTCTGAGTACTTCCATGGTCTCTTGATAAACCTCCTTCTTAGTGTGCGTAAGATCTAGATACCTTGCATGCAAAATTTCCTCCTTAGTGATGGTAGGCTTTTGTTGTAACACTTCTCTAGTGTGTGCAGCTTCAACGCGTGTAGTGATCTTCACAAGTAATACCTCAGGTTCGGTGCCAACTTTGGCATCCACTAATTTTCCACAGTGTGTTGTATCCTAACCATCCATGCACCTTTGTTCTCCTATTTATGTTACTTTCTAAGATGCTCATATAGATCGGGCATTCCTCATAGCTATGATTCTTCCCATAGAAAGAACATGTAATATTCTGAGGACATTTGTGCTGTAGTGGTCAGGTGATCCGCATGTAAAGCATGTTCCATGAGGGAATTCACTTCATCCACCACCATGGCCTCGACCTCTAAATCCACCATGGTATCCTCGACCTCTACCACTGTCCTCCTTCATAGCAGCCCCTCATTCCGATCATAGTGTGCTTGATTGTGATTTTGATCCTAGTGCTCACCTTTACCCTTAGAGTTATCTGATACTCTTATCTATCGCACACCAATATCTATAGCATCATGGATCTGACCAATCAACCTGTAGTCTTTTGTATCATGAGTCATGGACTAGAAAATCTTACAATAGAAAGATACATTCTTCCTTATCGCGTTGTAATAATGGGCAATGGATTAGCATCATGGTTCAAATGACATATCTCACAAGTCTAGCAATAATGAATGTACTGTTTTGTAAGGGGAAACTATCTTTGGTGTGCCCTTCCACTTCACATTCTATACACCAAATCCAGTGTCGTCTCATGTTCTGAATTCACCGATAGTTTCTCCAACTACTTTTCCATAGCTGCAATCCATGTGCTTCCAAGAATGGGTTGACTCTAGTGTCTATACTCGAACATTTGCCTCAGCATGCAAAGCTACTTCAAGTGCTTCACGTGGATTAGTGTATGTCTTATGTGATAGCGCCCTTCTAAAAGGTGTGATCAGACTACCAACAAACCATTGTGCATGTTGGCTTGCATGAATATCATAAGAAATCTTAGATAAAAGTGTTTTGAAATGGGCATCATACTCTGGACACTCTCAGTAGTGCCTTGTTTAATATCCTTGAGCACGCTTATACTCTTTTCTCAAATTCAGGGATATAGTAACTCTTTAAGGAATGCATCTTTGAATGTTGCATAATCTATGCAAGTTTGATCAGGGTCAAACTTCTTGTACTAACTGTGTGTGCATCCCTGTAATGTAGTTGTAAATTGACTTTCCTTGTGCTCAAGAAGCCATGATTCCTTTTTGCACCACAATATCTCACACATGTGCATGTGTTCAACAACATATTTTATGCCCCTATACTTTGGAAGATGAAGAGACATCTCCATGTAAATATTTAGGGTTGGTGCGGACCCTACCCACTGATCTAGAACCTCATGTGTTGCCTCTTCCTCCAAGAACCACCAGATCCACTAGAACTAGAGCCACCTATACCCCCTGATCCTCCACATAGTAGCCAGAAGTGGACCAGAAGATGTACTTCCTATGTCCCCAATAGTAGTATTGTATTGAACTCCTATAGTCTGCATGGTGGTACTACTCCCATAAGTGAGCCCCAAATTCTATGTGCTTGAATTTTGTGTAGATGATGCACCTTAAAAGGTACCTCAAAACAATGAAGATGTTTTCCCTGCCATAGATGTACTTGCTATGTGACTTACTCCTGCTTCCCTACTGCCCAAATTAGCTTGTTTGACTATTGGATGTACTAGATACTGGAAAACCAAGCACAAGGGCTAGGTTTCAGGTAGATTTAGATGCATGCCTATGGCCCAGTCATCTCTCTCTTGGTTGTGCTCTGTGTGAGGTCGAGGAGGGTTCCTATCATGCTTTCCCAAATGGGGGAGTTCGATGCTCTAGCTCCATGCCTTCTATGTGAGCTCAAATCCTTCATGAGCCATCTCTCTCCTCAATGCCATCACACTCTGCAATGTCACATTGCTTCTCTATCTCCCTCTCGCGTGCCTCATTGTACTTAAGTCACCTTTCTTCTCTCTTACCTCTTCTCCGCTAGGTCCACCATCTTTCACCAAACCTTCTCCTACCCCCATGTGTGGTGGGGTTTAGCTAGCCATTAGCTTTTCCTCTAAGTTTAGGGTTACCATCAAGATCTTGATCACCAAGTGGAATGCCTTACAAGTAAGTTCCCTAGGATACCATAAAAATTGGAACTCAGCTACCTTTGGGAAAGAATAAGTGGAAATTGAGTACTCAGAATATAGTTATTCAAAACACCATGGAACCAAGTATCCACAACATGTGTCCAAATCAGATCAACATCATACAAGGCCTGAAATTATTCATGTGTCCAGACAAGTGTGTGATACCTCCAATTCCATTTAGATGCATAAGAAACTAGCCACTCGTATAGTTCTACTAGGAAAATAGCAAAGAAGCTCTCATAAAATAGTCATACATATTCTTTTCCACCCATGCATGCATGCGTCAAACTCAGATCAGTGTTGAACCTCCATGCGTACTCTTCTTCTAGATATTTTATCCACTCCTCAACACTTTCTAGGGTTAACCAAGTACGTCTTCATCATGAACCATCCGAAAACAACTGAAAAAGAGGTCCTGAGAAATGGAACCAATGATGCAACCTAGAATTTACCATGAATAACCCAAGTGCGTTGGCACATCACCTAGCCTGAGCTGAGCACTCACCCAAAGTGCACAAAGGTACCAGGCCCCTCCTTAGATTTTTGTGTAGGATGTGAACATGATGAAGATATAATGCATTCAGATCCATAAATAGCATAAACATTCCACATAGAGCATATTCCAGATCTAGATCTTAAAGAATCATGAATCAAATGATAAACATAATGAAATCAACCATGTAGAACCAATTCTGAGTCATGTTTAACACCATTATTCACCCAATACACTCCATTATATTAAACACAGTAAATACAGAAGCTTCTTACAATAAGTAGTATCATAAGTTTATGTGTGCATTAGATCTAGAAACATAACTCGACAATAGCTCATACATAGTATCTCTCTAACTAAACATATTAATACATATTTATAAGGGTGGGGACTTTCCCTTTACCACTTATGCACTTCCAAAAATAGGTCACATGCTGAAAATAGTCATATGCCTTTACAATAACATGCACACGTGCAAGTGTGCTAATAATGGATTTCTTACAATTATCTACCAGTAGTAATCCTATTATTAACTCAAATGCATTCATGGCAATTAGTAGATTCTCTTCCCAAAAAAGTATTTGTGTGTCATGCAAGCATCCATCCCATTGTGTGTTCCATACGATATCTCCAAAATAGCCTCGTAACCATGAAAATGGCTAACCTGAATCAATTTGTCTTTTGGCCAAATTCTTGAAATAATAGGACCCATCGGCATATGCGCCCTTGTAAAACAGGACTTGTTTACCAAGTACAAAACTGCCATGTGGTTTGTGTAGAATATAAAGGGTGTTTCTAGTAGATATTGTCTAAATTTATGTAGCACATAGATCATTGACAACACCTCATGCTCGGTAGTAGTATATTTCGCTCGCTGGTGTCAACTTCCTACTTGCAAAGCAAAGAGGGTGATCACAGTTCCTCACCAAGTTGTGCTAATACTACCCCAATGGCCATTCCCGATGCATCAACATGCTCATGAAAAGGTTTATCCACGAAGGAAAGTGTACTATGAGCACAAAGTGATAAGCTTATTATTTAATGTGTTGAATGTTGTCATTGCGCCTCTCCCCAATGTAATGTACATTCATGCTTCAACAATCCTTCCAATGGCATGGAGATTTTGGCATAACCCTTAATAAACTTATGGCAGTAACCCGTACGTCCAAGGAATCCATACAATGTGCTATGGCTGATTGATTCTCCTAATCCTACAATGACGAAAACCTTGGCAAGATCCACTAGCAAGCCTTCCTTACATATAATGTGTCCTAACAAGGTTTCAAATGGAGTAGTAAAGAGACATTTCTTGATGTTGAGGGATATGCATAATTTTTGGCACCTCTTGAACATCAAGAACAAAATTTCACAATGGTCTTTCACTAGCCCATACACTATCCAGTCATCAAGGTAGACCTAAAGAAACTTATGGATAAAGTCTTATAATGCCCGGATCACTATGCGCTAAAACACAAGAAGCATATTTTTAGTCCAAAGGGCATGACCGTGTAGGTAAAACTTCCCCATTCAATGGTGAAAGTTGTCTTTTCTTGGTCCTCCTTTGTAATCCTTACTTAATGATATCCTGAAAATCCACCGTGAAGGAATTGATCTCATGCCCAGTACTCTAATTGGGAAGGGATCAATTACACATACCACATTAAGGTCCCTCTAGTGAACACAGATCCTTATCCTTCCATCCTTTTTAATGCTTATGACCATTGGGCTTATTCATTCGACTCCTCCACAACTTCAATGATGCATGATATGATCATCTTGTCTATCTTCTCCTTGACCCGAGGACACGTATTCGGATTCATTTGGTAAGGTATCTTCGAACCGGGCACACTCCTTCCTTTAATTTTATCCACATCTCTCCCAGGGAGTTGTGAACTCCCTTAAGCTCATGGTACCCACGCGGAAATAAATCTTGAATCTTTGCGCAATAGGTTAATGATTTTTGAAACCTCCTTCTCTAACCAATAATCCCCAATAGTAGCCTCCTTAGGTTCCATATCTAAACCAATGTTAACCTTCTTTATTTTCAAGGGTTCATGGTACATGCACATTTTTTCATCAACACTATCCACTACCTCGTGTGTACCCATAGTATGGTTAACATCTAAGTTCTCCACTTCCTCGCCATCTATCACATAGACTAACTTTCCCTTTTCTTTCTCCATGCAGGCAGGCACTCAAATTATGCTTCCTCTGGTTCCCCTCATGAAAACGCGCCTCTAACTCAAGTTCTCCTAATAATTCCATAATTTTATCCTCATCCATGGCACTATCTCCCATAGTTAGGCGCTTAACAACCTGTAACGCCTCATTCACTAATGGCTTAGTACTTTGATACTCGAAGGTTTGAATCAATTCAGTTGTTAACTCCCATCGGTTCCCTTTTTAACGGCTTAATTTCAATGTACGTACCATGTATGCGTAAATCATTATAGTGTTGAGTAGAACTTGTGCACCCAGAGGGAAGGAGGTAAAGCTTTCGTTCCTCCCATCCAAACCCTTTTGCGTCCTTGGACATAATTTGAGGCGGGTCCTTTCCCATCATAGGCACAAATTTTAGTTGGCACGTTGCTCGAAATAATCTAAGAGTGTAATCCTTACCTTACACCACCCTAGAAGATTGTCTGGTGCATAACCCACCAATGTGTTGCGGTTCCACGCAAAGTGTAGACAAGCATACTCCTTCTTTCGATCTCGCATCTCCATTGGGCTTCCATGGCTCGCAAGAAAATGTCAAGGTTGCCTTCCCAAGTGTAGCTTGGCAACTGCTTTCCCTTTAGGCACCTGAGTAGGCATGCCTTTATTACTCTTGTAACAAAACCTCTCAATTTCCGCCCAATTAACTCATAAGTCCCATGCGCCCAATTGTCACATGCTATACTAGTGGTATCACTCATAGATTGAGCATCTTCAAACTGAATAACTCCTTCGGTTGCTTGAATCACCTTAGGTCCTTGATAGATCACACATAGATTATGTTGATGAATTCTTCTCCTAAGGGATCAATATAGGGTGTTGACTTCCCATCGGTCAAGGGGATGATAACCCACTCCTCCTTACTCTCAAAACTTATGTACTCCTTGTTGAAATGTAAGTCAACATTGTTCTTATAGCACCGAGAGGTGCCCAAGTAATGTTGGAAAGTTGTCTACATAGTTATTTCCTCTTAGAAGTTGTTAATTTGGAAGAAATAATTTAGGGGTGTTGGTGCCCATTTTGTAGAATCAGCTGAAAAGGGTAAGGCTCTTATCACTACTGTATTATTCGGTCTCCCAATCTATATACCATTAGTCCGATATATCGAACCTTTATATATAAGTGCCCTTCTGATATACATGTCAGTACGTGGAAGAAGCTCACCCTTTCTATATACTCAGTAGTACATGAAAGATTTGTTAACATACATGAAAGAATTCAATACGTGGTACCAAGACAATACTGAAAGGGGTTTGTGTGATTATTGACACTGGCTCAAAGAAATATCCTCATATGTGCATGTAACTTCATTATATTTCCTCCGAGAAGTTGTGAATGGAAGAAAGAATTTGGGGGCATTGGTGCCCATTTTGCATAATCAACCAACAAAGGGTAAGGCTCTTATCACTGCAGGTATTCGGTCTCCCAATCTATATACCGTCAATCCGATATACCAAACCTTTATATGTATGCACCCTTCCGATATACCCATCGGTACATGGAAGAAGCTCTCCCTTTCTATATACTTAGCAATACGTGAAAGAGGCATTAATGTACGTGAAACAATTCACTACGTGGTACCAAGACAATACTAAAAGGGGTCTGTGCGATTATTGACACCGGCTCAAAGAAATATCCTCATACACGTGTGTAACCTTTCTCTATACTTGGATAATTTCTTAGTCTAGATTTAATTTGAGAAATCATTCACAGACGGATGGGAGGGCTCAAAGTGTGTGCATTGTGTCCTTATTACTCCCTATCAATTTAAAGGGTCGATGCTCAGACGATGTTGTTGTAATTATATTAGGTGTTAAGTGCAGTAGTAGTCGCGATGGCTTTACCCATAAGCACTTCCTAGAGGCACTATTTATACCGAACATTGAGAATGAGATCAAAGATCTCGTGAGTGATTCAGAACCAAATTTTAATATTTTTAGTACAAATCTCTTCCAATTTATAGTAGTTACAATGGTTTGTGATTGAATATGGCAACCTGTAAATTAGTATAATACACTGAAATATGCAATTACATTCAAAATTCAAAAAACTGAATGGAAGGTTAAAAAAAAAAAAAATCGGGGCCTTGGAGGCCTTCGAACTCAATATGCCTTCTTTGTGTGTGAAAAACCGTGAAAAAAAAAGGCTGAAAATGTTGTTTTCAGGTAGCCCTCCTTTGGCAAAAAATGCTCAGAATAAAAAAATAAGCAATTTGGTATAAACCATTTTTTCCCTGTTTGAGGGTTTTCTCCACTATTTTAAAGACTTGTTTAGTAACAACTATCTACTTTGGATGAGTTTATCGCCCTAAATTTGGTAGTTTTCTACTAAATAATTTTATTTGAAATTGGTTACTTCGGGATTGAACCAAGCACCTCACTCCCCCAAGACTCTAACCTCTAACCAACACAACTCGTATAGAGCATGGAATGTAAATTGAACCAAATAAAATATGAATTATTCAAACATTGATTGGCCTTATGAAATAAATTTATGGCACGGTACATACGATGTCCACTTGGCCAGGCGGTTTGGAGGTGGATTTGGATTAGGTTCTTCCTTGTTATCTCTCTTGCATTTAATATTTTGTTGGTTTTACCGCTAGAAATGGATCCAACCAAGCTTTGGATTGAATATCTTCTCTTCCACTTTATTGTTTGCAATCAATTTTTGTGATTGAACTGCTTTATTGGCCATTGATTTGCTTACACCTCTATTTTATTTGTTCATTGTTATTTTACATTGTTTTGTGATGTTTTGTGCAGGCAGTCGAAGGTCACAGTCGTGTGGAGGTCGCAGTCATGTGTAGATTCGATGGATGCAATATAAACCCGCCTATGCTTGGTAGATATTTGTTATGCATATACAGGACTCGGCTCTTGGCATGGCTGCGTGCTTGGTAATGCACGGCTCGGTTAGTGACTCAATGCAAAGCTTAGTCGTTGTTTTATTTATTGACCACTTTTGACACCAACCTAATACAAATGCTATGGACTCAACCGAATAGATGTAGGGGTTCTCATCATGAGCAGAGTAATGGTTCGGTCTTTTCAATTCCAATGCAAAGGATCTTTGAACGATTGATCCATGATGAAACCCTCACAACTCAGGTGATGTCGCAACACCGTAGCTCTATGGGGGCCCATTTTTTGATTAAAACAACTTGATCTCAATCTCCTGTCTATGCATAATGGGAGAATGACTTGGCTCAACCTAGTTCCTCCAAAGATAACTTGTCACCAAAGCAAGGAACTAGCTTAGAAGGAGCTTGGATAGAAACACCTCAAAAAAATAGAGTAGTCCTCCAATTTGACAATCAGATAGTATTAGCTATAGCTAATACTATCACCAAATGCACCTCTAATATTAGAGGTAAAACCCTAATGGGGAGAAAAAAATTAATTCCTGAATTTGATTAGCTTCCAGGAGAAAATTTGGCTAGTATAGAGGGCACCAATGCAAAAAAAAATTACTTTGCATTTACCTGGACATCAAACAGGAGGTTGTGGGACTGTAGGGAGATCTCGGGAAGTTCTTTGGAGGCAACACTGGATCTCTAATGATGCAGATTTCTTCTCCAAGACTTTTCTTCCTCTGCAACCTCTCTCCAACCTGGCCAGGAGCTTCAACCTACTCTAGTACCAAATGTAAGATGAAGAACAAGGACGGAAGCCTGGTAATTTTATTAATAATGAATCCAATCAAACTTACAATGAAGTGTTGTAATTCTTATAGGAATTGTACAACTAGGTACAGAACAAATGGGATGTTGCAATAGTGCAACAATATACAATCCCATGCTCATATAATAACAAATATATGGTTTCAACCATATAACAATTATAATAATGACAAAAGACTTCTATGGGAATACTATTCCCAATTACAAATAATAAATGATTAATAACAACTTACCATTAATTAATAATTAATTAAGGTAAATGCATAATTAACCAAGGTTAACTAAATTTTACCTAACAAAAGACTGTGTAGCCATAGATGGAATTGAAAAGTTATACCTCTTAGGTGTTGGTTGACCACCGATATCAATACCTCTAATGATTGAATGAGCAAAGTTTTCCTCAGAACTTGAAGGCTAGGCGCTAGGGTCTCGATCACTAGGTGGGCCAAGATGCGTGCCTACGGTTCTCTTTTCTTCACGCGAAGAACTTTCACAAAAAGCCGAGGGAGTAACTTTCCCACACTTTCCAAGATGGGGTATCCCAAACCGCTTAGATCTCACACCTTTGCGTAGACCTCAAATCCCTCATGCAACATCTCGTATCAGTAACTCCATCACCCCAACAACCTTGAGTTGTCTTGCCAACTCCCTCTATTGAGCTTCATCATACTTTAGTCACCTTTCCTCTCTCTCCTTCTATGCCGTAGGATCCTCCATATTTTACCACACCGGCTTCCGTGCCCCATGCCCAACAAGACTTTAGCCACCCATAGGAAAAGCTTCCAAACTTAAAGTAATGACCAGGATCTTGATAGCTAAGGGGATAAACACACAAAAATTATCCTCTAGGCTCCCTTAAGAATTCAAACTCAACAACCTTCAGACAAGAATATGTAGAAATAGCGTATTTTAGCGTATAACTAGTCAAAGACACTTATCCACCGGTGATCAAAAACATGTGTCCGTGTCAAATTGGCATCATGCAGCCTTCTAATACTCATCTTAGATCCATACACAAGTTTATAGAACCAGCTCGACCTAGACGCGTATGTTGAAATCCATTCATACAACTCCACTGGAAAGCAACAAAATAAAGTCTCATATAGCTCATGATATAGGTGCTCCTCTACCCATTTACGTGCATCAAACTTAGGTCCATTATTGAATATCTGAGCAAACTCATCCTCTGTTCTCTTAAACCATGCTTCGACATTGTCCAATGTCAAGCATTCTATCATCACGTACCATTCTCACGATAGCTTCGAAAAGAGGTCCTGGCAACGGAACCAAAATTTAGTCTCTCAAGTGGTGTTAGTTTTAACAAATAATCCCGAATGCATCGGCATATCATCTAGATTAGTCTTAAAGATCATCTAAGGCATGTGCAGGCATCGAGCCCCTCCTTTATGTGAGCTTCATGAGAATGTTCTTTATCAACATGATAATACAATACAACCAAGGAATAAGTGCATTCATCCATAGGATTTTAGATGTATGCTTTTACTCTGGTTGATGTATTCCAAGCAAAAATTTAACATGATCAACTAAAAGTAGGATCAACCATGAAATAACATTAAGTAAACTAGTAACACACACATGAACATAAGGGTTAAAGCGATATCAAGATCCATTACAAGCATGTTACAAAATTACTTCATCATATTGATAAGCCAAATACACATGAGCCAAAATTACATCAAAGAGTTTGCATCCATGGAAATATTCATTGTAGCAGAGCTTTCTTTTCATCACATGTCTCTTTGTTTACACACATACACAATACTTTCATAACCATCTCTCTTTCTCCTCCCTTAAGTTCCTCTATATCAAGCATACGAAGGAATCTTTGCTTAATCACCCATCATCACCTGCAAACACCTGATGGAATCTTTTCATCATTGCTCTAACACTACTTAGGAATCTACTAGATGTTGTCACAAGCTTCCTTCAATTGAGTGCCTTTAGCATGCATGTGATTTCTAATCCTTAAGAACCTCAACTTCTTATCCTTTCATGATAACCGTAATGATACCCGGAATATCCTTTCCTTGAGCCACAAGTCTCCATAACTTATCAACATCTATATTTGGTCATGTTTCTATTCGCTCCTTATGGGTGTCTTTTCCTATTGTCCCAAAACTTAATAAGTCCTAACTTCATCCTCGTCATGGCACGAGCCTTTGCGCTTTCAAGAACTACTTCTACACGTGCATCAGTAAATTGTGCAACATGAAATAATTTGTCGAGTGAGAAAATTAGTGAGTTCTCACCAATAGTGCATGGGACTGAGTCCTTTTGCTTGAATGGGGCAGCTCCATTTATTGAAAACAAGGAAATGAAAACAATCTAAACTAATTTTCTGTGGTGGCTCAAGACCGGAGATCACACAGAATACTTCCCTAAACCTGTGGCAATTGCTTGTATTAGATACAAGAGAAGAAAATTTCTTAGTGAGGGAGATAGGAAAGGAAACTGAGAAAAGGATTTCAATCAAAAATAACATAGCAGAATTTTTTTGCATCAAAATTAGAACATTTCACTTGTAATCAATCAAAAGAAACCATTTGCAAAGAAAGAGGAACAATCAACAAGAAACACAAAGTTTTATTGCATCATGTTACACAATTTACAATGCTCCTGGAGTACATGTTGAGATGGAGAGAGAATAATAGTAGATAGGGAACAGAAGAAATGGATACACTTACTTCTAGAAAGATAGTGAGAGCTAGCAAACAAGCATTGACCTCCTCTAGAAATGAGGGTGCCCTTCATATTTATAGGTCCAAGAATGTCCTTTCATCTTGCCTGCATGACCTTTTGTCTTCCTTCGTGACTTTTGACCTTCCACAACTTTTGATATTCTTTTGTCACCTATGACCATTCATTGTCCGCTCATATAATCTTTTGGTTGTTAAAATCTTCGACGCATGACATCCTTTTTTTGTGCCACCAAAAAGTCAGCTTAACGCATGACATCGATTTTCGTGTAACCAAAAATCTCCTATGTGCATGACATCATCCTCCTGACACACGACATTTGACTAGGTCACCAAAATTCTGTTTGAAAAAGTGACCTCATTTACCATGTCGCACAACAACATCTGGACTCTCTTGTCGCGGCCAAAGCATTTTCATTCTTGTCGTGTGTCAACATTTTCCTTCATGTCGTGCAAACATCATTTTGATTATCGCCTCGATTATCATGTCACATGACAACATCTTGACTCTCTTTTCATGCATCAGCATTTCCATTCCTGTCGCGTGTCAGCATTTTTCTTCTTGTCGCGCATTAGCATTTTCCTTCCTATCACGCGTCGAAACCCTCATTATCACGTGTCTCGAGCCTTCCAAACGCCTAAAAATCACATCGGACAACAAAAAGTCATTTTTGGGCATCAACACTTTGTTTTCAGCGTCAAGAGTTGATTTTCTGTCGCACGTTAGCAAAAACCTTCTTGATGCGCATCAACAAGTTTGTTGTCACGCGTTAGCAACTAGTAGTTTTGGAGTGAACTTGTTTTCACCATTTTGGGAGATATTTTCAATTAAAATAGGTCATATAATATATGAATCTTTATGGAAAAGCACCAATTAATCCAATGAGAATATATATAATTCCTGAAAATGAAGTATTCATCATCATTTACCCAAATTTTTACTTTTACATCCAGATGCGTGCCAATAAACTGAGTGATAGGAAGAGTTTATGATCACCACAAACTAACACATCATATGAGTCATGAAGAGCATTAAATATAATTTAATTTTAGCTTTTGTTAGGCTCCCAAATATTCACGAGGCTCCTGAAACCTTTCGAGCAAGTTACACTGATACCAGGACCTTTATGTCACATTGTCGGACAAGTTTTCACCTCTCAATGTTCCCAAAACATTTCCTTGATGATTTCAACATGAAGTATGATCTTTTATCTCTCTAATTCCTGGGGTAAGAGCTTTTGAATCTTCACTAAGCTCCTGAAACTCTTGGAACAAGGTGACTATCTTTTCTAGGACTTACATTTCCCAATACCCTGCTCTCAAAGACCCAATTTCACATAACTTGTTCCTGAACACTAATTTTCTTCCAGAACCTTCCTAAACTACCCTGGATAGTTACACAACTCTATCACACACTTCTTGAAGGAATTATATCTTCTTCGGACATCTCTAGGGGTATTTTATAGGTGCAAGAAGTTTGAAAATAGGCCCTTTTAGGCCTCGGGAGTAACTCCTTCCGTGAAAATCATAATGAACTCATGAATTATTTCTCACCAACTTACCTGCACATGAAACAAACTTTAAAAATCTAGTTAGCACGTCCCTCTCAGCCATGATGGGGTTTACATAGTTAGAGATTGGCCAAAGGGAAGGTTCACATTACTCGGTTTAGGGATTTTTTTAGTGTGGGCTTGATTGTCATGGCCAAAATTTTAAATTTTTATGAAACAAAGAGGAACAATCAACAAGAAACAAAAAGTCTTATTACATCATGTTACATAATTTACAATGCTCTTGGAGTACATGTTGAGATGGAGAGAGAATAATAGTAGATAGGGAACAGAAGAAATGGATACACTTGCTTCTAAAAAGACAAAGTGAGAGCTAGAAAACAAGCATTGACCTCCTCTTGAAATGAGGGCACCCTTCATATTTATAGGTCCAAGAATGTCCTTTCATCTTCCCTACATGACCTTTCATCTTCCTTCATGATCTGTTGACCTTTTAGGTTCTTGTCATGACCTTTGATATTCTTTCATCACCTATGACCCTTCATCTTCTGCTCATATAATCTTTAGGTTGTTCAAAATCTTCTTGATGCACGACATCTTTTTCGTGCCACCAAAAATCTACTTGATGCATGACATTGATTTTCGTGCCACCAAAAATCTCCTCTGTGTATGACATCATCCTCTTGACGCATGACATTTGACTAGGTCACCAAAATTTTGTTGAAAAAATGACCTCGTTTTCTATGTCGCATGACAAATCTGGACTCTCTTGTCACGCGTTAGCATTTCCATTCCTGTCATGTGTCAGCATTTTCCTTCATGTCGCACATCATCATTTTGATTATCACCTCAATTTCCATGTCACATGACAACATCTTGACTCTCTTATCTCGTGTTAGCATTTCCATTCCTATCGCACGTCACCATTTTTCTTCCTATCGCGCCTCAGCATTTTCCTTTTTGTCGTGTGTCACAAAACCTTGTTGTCGCGCATCTCGAATCATCTGGATGCCTGAAAATCACTGTCGGGTGACAAAAAAGTCACTGTCAGGCATCAAGACTTTGTTTTTGGGCATCAAGATTTGATTTTCTTCCATGCATCAAATAAAACCTTCTTAACATGCGTCAACAAGTTTGTAGAATCGACGATTTTGGCATGAACTTTTTTCTCCATGTTGGGAGTGAGTTTCAATAAAAATAGGTTGTATAATATATGAATATTTATGGAAAAGTGAAAATGGACCCAATGAGCATACATAAAATTCATTAAAATGAAGTATTCATCATCCTTTACCTAAATTTTTACTTTTGCATCTAGGTGTGTGCCAATAAACTGAATAATAGGAAGAGTTTATGATCACCACAAACTAACAGATCATATGATTCATGAAGAGAATTAAATATAATTTAATTTTAGCTTTTTTAGGCTCTTGAATATTCACAATGCTCCTAAAACCTTTCGAGCAAGTTATAGTTAATACCAGGACCTTTGTGTCACATTGTCGGACAAGTTTTCACCTCTCAATGTTCCCAAAACCTTTCCTTGATGATTTCAACATGAAGTATGATCTTTATCTCTCTAATTCTTGGGATAAGAGCTTTTGAATCTTCACTGAGCTCCTAAAACTCTTGGAACAAGGTGACTAGCTTTTTTAGGACTTGCATTTCCCAATACCTTGCTCTCAAAGACCCAATTTCACATAACTTGTTCCTGAACATTGATTTTATTTTAGAACCTTCCTAAAATTCCTTGGATAGTTACACAACTCTATCACACACTTCTTGAAGGCATTATATCTTCTTCGGACATCTCCAGGGGTGTTCTGCAGGTGCAAGAAGTCTAAAAATAGGCCCTTTCTAGGCCTCCAGGAGAAACTCCTTCCAAGAAAATCATAATGAACTCATGAATTGTTTCTCACCAACTTACCTGAATATGAAACAAACTTTAAAAATATAGTTAGCACATCCCTCTGCAATGATGGGGTTTACATAGTCAGATATTGGCTGAAGGGAAGGTTCACATTACCTAGTTCAGGGATATTTTTAGTGTGAGCTTGATTGTCATGGCCATATTGGAGGTTGATCCAATTTTACCTCATTATATTATCAATCCAACTGTAAAGGTGAAATTTTTATCAACATTCTAGCATGCCTAGTGGGACTCAAGTCCCTCATTTCATTTTTTTGTTTCATCAAAATATTATATTTTTATTTTCTATTTTTTCCGCTCTATAATCGTAAGAGATTTGATTAATCATCGGTGATTAGGTGAATCGACAATGATTCAGCCAATTATTGATCATTCTTATGAGTTCTTTTGATTACTCTATAAATAGGCTTGTCAACCTCAATTTTCTACTAACCTATTTTTGCATATTGTTGTTTCCGGAGCTACTTTGCCTAATGGATTCTTTAGTGCTTAGAAATAAAATATAAAAATAAAAAATAAAAAGGAAGCATTTATCACAATAATTATTAATCCCTCTTTTGCTTTCCATACCGCATTCTTATTTTTTGCTCTCATAAAAATAACACTTCATTTTGGGTCTTAAAACGAACCATTTCATACTTCTTGATCATCTAGTTTTAATTAGGGAAGTTAATTTGTTGCATTCACTTTATCTTTCCCCAAACACAACCAAATCACTATAAAATCAAACACACATTTAAAACATTCCCACCCAGGTGATAAATACTCAGATTTCATCACCCAATAGGGAAACCAAATCGATCTTCTAGCTGAGTATAAACATATGTCTATCGGTATATATTGGCTCAGCACCCAACTCCTTTATCGTAATGGGACCGTAAGTGAGGGGTAGGCCTCAATATAGACCCTTGTATCGGTAGCAAAGACAAAGTTGGGTCTCACGTACCTTCGGGTATATCAAGGACTCTGCCCTTAAACATACCTGAAACCATCCATAACTTGCCATTTCCTATGCCCTTTTAGCCATTTTGTACATTTCACTCTTTAAATCAAGATAATCTAAAAATCTAGTCTACTTTTCTCGATAATTGTTTGTAAATCCACCCACTTAGTATTTTTATTTATTAGGACATTGTGTGTTTTTATAGCAATTTCATGATTAAACCTCACAAAATATGTATACACCATTATCTAGATTGTTACAACATCATAGCCCATTTTATCATCCTATCACATCTCACTCTAACATATTTTTGGAACCATCTCGGTGATCTTATGTTCCTTATGGAACTTCTACCACTCATACAATCCAACAATCCTACCATAGCCCCTTCTAACAAACATATGACTATTCCTTATAACCAAGCTATTTCCAAACTATTGCTTCTCGGCTCGTGTCCAATGTATCCCATTAAGTAGTATTTTCCACATCTCCTCCTCCATCACAGTCTCATCAGAACCTTAATATCCCTTGTCCTTCATCTAATCAATCCATCTCTACTTCAATCCCATTTTTAGTACCTCAGACATCCCAAACCCATACACATATCCCTACACATGTCCAATCAAATCCTTTCATCTAACAACATATTCAACATCTTTCCACATCTTCCCATATTCCTTTGTCATAACCTACTCTACAACCAATATCCTCTCAAGCTACCCCTTATCAACCCCCACACCAAGCTAAATTACAACAAAATCATCCTACTTTCAATTTTCATCAGTCAAATCAATCGCATCCTCTTGTTAATCCCTTCACATCTAATCCCACAAAAATCTTTTGCAATCCCTAACCAATAGATTAGATAATTTAGAAGCTGCTACTAAAGGATCCAAACACGTCCTCACTTATGATCAGGTTTGTAACAAACCCATCCATCCATCAGTACCATATAAATCATACCCTCCACATTGGGAATTGCCTAAATTTACCATGTTCCATGGACGGAGAATCCTCAACTAAGACATACCATCCTTTAGACATTCATGTTATATCATCATCGATCAAGATCTCCTTCTTAGAACCTTTCCTATGTCATTGGCAGGACTTTCTTTGAATTGGTATAATTCTCTCCCTCGATACTCTTTGTTCTCTTTCACTCAGCTAGCCATGTTATTTCTTGATCACTTCGCTATCAACATTACTCGCAAAATCATCATTTCTAATCTTTCTACCATTAAACAATCTGAAAATGAATCCCTTGTCAACTTTGTCACTAGGTGGCAAAGTAGTATCAATCAATTTACCTTCCCATCGCCAAAATCAGAACTGATCGAGTTATTTTCTCAATCATGTTCCCACCACATCTCATCTACCCTCCGGATCCACACATTTCGGACCTTCTATGAAGTCTTTTCCATGGCTAAGAAATTAGAAATACAAGCCCTTGAAGAAGGTTGTTTTGATCCTCAATCTACACTCAATCCATCTAATTCTCCTAGGTCTTCCTATGATTCGGATGAAACTACATGCGTTTTGTCTCGATTCCCTAAGTATTCTTATGATTCAGACAAAAATACCACACATGATGCCATTACTTTTATTCTTGATCCAACATCCTTGATATAATCAAACCATATAGATATTGTGTTTCACTTGAGTCACATCAACAATAATATTACATGTGATATTCCTCATGAAGGGACCATTATATCTCTCGATGCTTCCCCATGAAGAATTAAAGTCCATAGATCCTCTTTTCAATGATCCTTACACATTGATATCACTTGTTTCCACTAACCAATCATCCATTACCTCCTTGCAACTCTTAGACTCCAGCTTGGAAACCGTTATTAAGGAGGCATTCATAATCAAATATCTATTCATCAACCCACTTTTCAAACTAATTGAAGAATTAGACATCTCACATACATATGACCCACCTCAATCATGTCTAGAAACAATGTCTCCCTCATATGAATAAGACTCAATCCTATTTCCGGATACTTGCTTACCATCTAGTGTATAACCTTCCCTAAATCAAATATTGTATAATCAAATACCTATTATCCCAATTTCACCCCGGAAAATTGGTCGAACAAGACCCCGCACTAAAGAAAATCTAAGTGATGGGTTAGTCATGCGAGCTCACATTCAGATCCAACAACAAAGCGGTGGGGAACTCGACTCAAGGAGTGCAGGGTCAAATATGAGGATGAACGAAACAAGAGGCAATCGAGCCCAAGGGGAGAGGATTAGAGGAAAGGCTTAAAGTTTCGGACTGCGCATATGAGTCAATTCGGGTGGCGAACATAGTAGAGTCGCAGAGGATGCCACGTGTTAGCTCGACACAATTCCAAAAGACATGCCCAAAGTAGAGACTCAAATCAGCACCATCCTTCCATGTGTCCATGGCCAAAGGAAAGTAGATTCGTCTGCATTGAGAATTCTAAGGACTCAAGGAGAACCCCACGTGTCTCTTCATCACTCCTTCAAGAGGCACATCAAAATAAGGCTCTCAAATGCGCACATGCTCTCCACATGTCTACAAACCAACAGAAATCAAATGGGAAGCGAGCCCAAATCAGTTAAGTATAAAAGGACCGGTGGAATCCTCCACGTGTCCAAATGGCGCAACACCTAGGTTGGGCCTAAAAGGCGATCCCAAATGAGCACCAACCTGCCACATGCCCCCGGTCTTAGAAAAAGGTTGCACCACTGTTGAAAATTCTTAGCAGGAGAACAAACCTCATGGAAGCCTCCACATGCCTCATTGGCACAACTCCAAAGGTTGGGTCCAAAGAGCGGTCCTAAAATGAGTGCTAGCTTGCTTGGTGGGTGCGGTCAAACTCAAAGATAAAGTCAGTTTGTTGAAAAGTCCAAGGCCGATGGGAGGTGCCACATGTCGTCTCGGCACAACTTCAATGGTCTCGAATCAAAGGGAAGGAACCAAACATGCGCGAACCCCCACATGTCTCAAGTCAAACATATGGCCCCGCCAAATAGAAGGGACTAAGCCAAACACAAAGAAATGGAGGGATGGCCTGCAGATGATGCCACATGTCCCACTACCACAATTTAGGGAGTTGGCTACGAGGGTCCCACCCATAAGGGGTTTTCTTAGCATTATATATGGTGGGCCCCTTTAACTCACCAAAGGAATGAGGTAGGAAGATTTCACTTAGGACCCGAAACGGCCAAGTATAGAAGAGTCAGCGGAAGGTGCCACGCATCAACTCAACGTAAAACTCTTAAGGTGAGGCCCAAAAGAGACCCTCAAATCAGCACCAAACCCCCACATGTCTCTCGGGTCCCACAAAGTGTCATCTCTAAACAGCAAGATCAATGGAATCATCCGTTGAAAGGAGACAGAGTCGGGAATCCTCCATGTGTCGCCCCTGGTGCAACTTTAAGGGAAGAGTCAAAACAGTTCTCCAAACAAGCGCCACCACCACGTACCTCATACGTGCAACTTCAAAGGTAAAATCGGGGTGGTTTCCAAACAAGTGCCACCACCACGTGCCTCATCAGTGTAACTTCAAAGGTAAAATTTGGGGTAGTTTCCAAATGAGTGTGAAGCCTCCATGTGTCTCGGGATGGGCACAATGTCTTCACCAACAGGGGACTTAGGCAAGGAATGAAGAAAATAGAGCAGGCCCACAGATGGTGCCACGTGTCCTAATGGCACAACTTCAAGAGTATGGAGGAAGGGGTGAAACCTTGAGATGTGCGGGGCTACCATGTGGATATGTGTGAAAAACTCCATACCTAAAGTACTCTTAAGCAGCCATATCTTTTGATCAGAGGCTCAAATCGGGTGAGAGGGGACATTTTGGAAAGCTCTCGCCTACTACCCACTTGCCACCATTAATGTTTCAACCTGCCATTTTCAAGGTTGTCAAGTTACCTACCCGCCACCATGATGAATAAATGGACCTCCTTTCTTTCTGGAAAGGAACAATGACAAGAGCATTGGTGTTGCAGCGAGATTCATCATTATGGTAGGGGAATTCAATGCCCCTTCAGGGGCTGATGGAACAGGGTTCAATTTTCCCTCCTTTCTCTCTCTTTCTCTCTATATGTTGTGCAGAGGGGAAATTTTGAAGGGTTGGACATTCTTGTTTTACACCCTCCCCTTTCTCTATCTATGCAGGAAAAAATTATTGAGTCTCGAACCCTTCATCTAAATTATAACGCAACTTATGCCTCTTGGCTATCATTGAATAATCGTATCAATTCTTGGAGCATTAGAGCAATGAAGTAAGTCTCGTGGATGATTTCAACCCTCTCTTATGTTTAATTTCTCTTTCCTGATCCCTCATTGCAAGTTTGGTTATCTGTGCATGGATATTGTGTCTAATTTTAATGGTTTGTGTTTAAAAGAAATGAAAATGTTCAAGCATTCCTTTGGTGCATCACCTCTGTTAGATTAGGTTTCATTTCTTGCATCTCTCCCTAACCCTGTCTCCTTGGCAAAATTAGAGTAGAATTTAGAATTGACCCTCTACAGTACGAACATGTGCACCTAAACAGAGGAATAGGAGCCGGCCTTCATCTAGGAGAGCTTCCTTGATTCACAAAGTCCCACACTTTGGGGAGAGCTCCATGTTATGCAATCACACCGAATGCCCCATTCAAACCCATAGGCATTTCGGGGTGGTGTTTTGATTCTAACCTAATAGTTTAGGCATGCCCGGTGGGACCAAAAGTCATATTTAAGTTTTATCAAGATTGGGTGTGTGTCTTGGTAAACTTCTATCCTTGGGGGATTTGGAGGAACACATCGAGCAACTCCACCATTCAATCCAAGTGGTTTCAACAACCCAAGTTTATCAAGTTCATGAGAAGAATACAAACAAGATCAAGAACTAGAGAGGAGGGGCTATTCATCTATCTACATTTATCCCCAGATAGAGCAAGAAGGGGAAGAAGATCCCAAAGGTCTCCATCTCCACCAAGCAGGACATTGTCAATGCCTCCACCTAGTAGACCCTTTGTTCAATCGACTAGAGTCCTCCGACCAATTAGGATGGCACAACCCAACCCTACGTTAATTTCACTAGTAGCAGCCCACTGGCTCTCAATGCACAAAATCCAGTTCCAGTTGCAGCATTGAAGAGCATTCCATATTTCACTGGAGAGAACCAGACTACTCCTAGTGACCACGTTCAAGACATTGCAAATGTCTGTGTAATTCATGAGATTGTTGAGATGGACATTGTTGTTAAGTTATTGGCATCCTCCTTTAAAGGTAAAGCCTTACAGTGGTTCAAAATCCTAACAACATGATCTATCCATAATTGGGACCATTTATGCATGGCTCTTCATAACCAATTTGGAGAAAAGGGGACAATTTATCCTTGTTAGAACAACTGACAACCATCAAAAGAGATCCTAATGAACAACTGATGGACTTCAACTTCAGATTTCAAAGGACATGGGATAGGATTTTGTGGCCGTGAGACCAACAACTAAAGGTGCTTTTCTATACTTCCTTAAAGCTTTAAATTATGATATTTCCATAATGATTCAATCCATGGGAGGTATAAATTTACCCGCATCCTATAACATTGCTATTAGAGCCAAAAATTTCTTAATTCAGGCTGGTAAACTTGCACCTAGGCCACCTATGCCTCTATATCCAGAACTAGGATCCCCAAGCACTAGTCAAACACCCACATTAGCTCCCATACCTGCTCTAAGGAATCAAAGTTCAACTGAATCTTCCACCTCATCTTCTAGCTCCTCAAATGAGCTCCAAGAAGTCATGAAGCAACTACAAAACTTGGGTAACGATTTGGTGACACTTAAGAGGCAACAAGCTCAAAATTTCAGACCATATCAGCCTCAGACTCAACCCAACAGACCTCCATATCATCCTAATAGGCCACCCATCCAAACTACAAATCATAATCAAGCCAAACCTCCTGCTAATAGGCCATTCCAATATTACAATCCTAATGTATCATCCACATCTAGAGCCTTGGTACCAGTGCAAAATAACATGGCTCAGGAATATGATTGGTTTTTCCATGCAATCAGCCCCATAACCAATCAATGTGCTTTAATGGTGCCTTGAATCAAGTTCGATGGTGACAAAAACTAGTGTAGAATAAGAGACGGACCAAGAAGGGAATCAGCAGCAAGAAGTAACCCAGAAGGAGGCACCTCCAAGTGAGACCATGCTTGTCAATTGGTAGGCTAAGGATTTCTGTGGTATGAATCAAGTGCCACTCATAGTGTAGCAGAAATACATGGTCCAAGAAGAGGAATATTGGAGAAGGGAAATCCTCTTATTCAAATAATCCATAACCCTATATCACTCCACAAGGTGCTAGCAATCAAAGTGTTGTCCCCAACATGTAAGGTCAGCCCAAACCACCTTCTAGACCAGCTTAGCACCTGGTTATGACAACCCATATGCAAGAGAATAATGTGGAAGGCGAAAGGAAAGAGAGGGATAACTCATCCCCATTCAACATCATTGAGCAGATGAAGAAAACAAATGTAAACATCTCAATGTGGGAGTCATTGGCTATCCCAAGGCAGAGAGACCTGTTGCAGGCTGCTATGGCCAATTGGTCAGTCTCAAATCAACCACCCAATCAACAAGAAAAGGTGCTTACCAATACAGCTCAGTAGGAAGGAAATCATAGAGATCACAAAGGTAAGAATCTAAAACCCCCTCCTTTCTATGTCTCATTGATCATTGGAGAAAAAGATAGTGCATAATTACATGATTGATTCGAGAGAAAGTAGCTCAGTCATGCCAAAGAAAATAGTTGATCAGCTAGGTCTTCAATATGAAGTCATCTCCAAAGGCGTAGTGCAATTAGATGGGACAATGGTAACAATGGTTGGAGTAATCAAATATTTGAGCCTCACATTGCATGCATGTCCCAATGTGACCTGTCTTGCAAGATGTATCAGTCATAGACTTGCCACCTCTCTTTGCATTATGCTTGTCAAGAGACTTCACCACTAAAATTGGGGGCTATTTGTCTACGTTGATTGGTCACACATGCTTTTTAGAACAAGGTATGGTGCTAAGGCTACGATCAGATATGAGCCCATTGTGAATTTCCATATTGAGCCTCATGTACCTAGCCCAATCAATGTGAATTGTTCACCTTTGATCAGGAAGATCTCCCAAGCACTTATGAGGCAAATACCAAGGTTGGATGCATTCCAGACTTGACCCTTGACAAATGGGCAAGCAAGAGGCATGCTTTTGACCCGTACAAAGAAATGGAAGAATCTAAGCTAGGAGTCTATTGCTTGCATGAAGAGAATCATCCTCTCCCTAACATCCTCAAGTTAGACCACAAGGATGATAATGAGGTATGGAAATTGTTCTTTGATGGCTTAAGAAGTAGACAAGGTGTAGGAGGAGGAGGAGCTATGCTTATTTCACCTCAAGGTACAAGATATTACTCAACCTTCCATTTCCAGTTTTCTTGCTCAAATAACATAATAGAGTATGAAGCCTTGATCCATGGACTGCATTGGGAAAGAAAGAGAGGGATTAAAAACTTACAAGTGTTTGGTGATAGTGAGCTAGTTAATTATGAATCAAGTCGAGGACAAAATGCTGCCAAGAATGATCTATTAAAAAACTACAAGAATTGGGTATGGGATCTCATCGAAATTTTAAAGCATTTGGCATCAATTCCATCCCAAGGAAGAAGAATGAAGCAACAAATAGATTGGCAGCAATCGAGGGGCATTTGATGTGGTAGAGAGTATCAAGAGTGAGAAATCTCAACCCCATATTAAAGTGGTTGTGAGACCAGTTGTTCTAGATAACAACACAAGTTGGAAAGTCTTCGAGAATGATCAAAATTGTCAATTTTTTACAAGAAGAAGTTGAGTTCTCCACTAGAAACCAAGACAAGGAACAGTGGTATGGTGACCAAGTGGTGTAGCTGAGAACCAACAAATTACCAAAGGGTCTTGTAACTTTGGAGTCAATATTCAACCCAAATGATCAATTCCAAAAGGAGAAGGAAAATATTCAAGTAAAGGGTGAAGATTCAGAGCCCATTTCCATAGATGAAGGAAAAACGTTGTGAATTGGAAAGGTAAGTACCCAACAAGAAAAATCTGAGTTCATTCAACTTTTCAAGAATTCCCAGATGTCTTTTCTTGGACTTACAAGGATTTAAGAGGTTTCAACCCAAAGTTGGTTGACACACTATTGATTGACCTAAAACTGGTATCTAAACCTATCAGATAGAAGCAAAGGGTCGTGAATCCTCACATTGAACCCCTCATGAGGAAAGATTTAAATAAGCTGATTAAAGCTAGCATCATCTTCCTATTAAACATTCAAGTTGGGTTGCAAACTTGGTGTCGGTGAGAAAGAGAAATGGTGAAATCAGACTGTGTGTGGACTTCCATGATATGAATAGAGCATCACTCAAGGATCATTACCCACTCACATAAATGGAGCAGATCTTATAGGTTGTAGCTAGCTCGAGAGGTTTTCATTGCTAGATGGATACTCAGGCTATAATAGATAATGGTGAAAGAGGAAGATTAGCACAAGACAACCTTCACCATGAAATGGGGCACATATGCTTACAAGAAGATGTCCATTTGGACTATCAAATGTTGGAGCAACATTTTAGCGAGCTATGGATATGGAATTCAAAGGTTTAATCAACAAGATAGTGTTGGTGTATCTAGATGATATCACCATCTTCTCAAAGAATGTCAATAGACCACCTCTTTCACCTCAGAAATTTTTTAGAGATGTAGAAGATTCGGAGTATCATTGAATCCAAAGAAGTGTGTATTCTTGGCACATGAGGGAAATTTTTTGGGCCACATTGTCTCAAGAGAAGGGTTGATAATTGACCCTGAAAGAGTTGAAGCCATTAGAACACTACCACTACCACATCACAAGAAATCCCTCCAAAGCTTCTTAGGAAGGATAAACTTTGTCCGCAGATTTGTGCCTGATTTTGCCACTCTTGTAAAGCCTTTAATGATGATGCTAAAGAAGAGTCTTGCATTCAAATGGATCAGTAGAAGGAAAAAGATTTTTGAGGCCATCAAGCTCACAATATCACAGGCCCCAACTCTTATTAACCCAGACTTTTCAAAGGACTTCATGTTGTATGCTTTTGGAGGGTTAGACACAATCTCAACTATCTTGGTTCAACCTAACAAGGAAGGTTTAGAACAGCCCATAGCCTTCTTCAGTCAGAGCTTGGAAGATTACAAAGTAAAGTATTCTTTCATTGAAAATCATGTCCTTGTTGTCATTAGGAGTTTGAAGAAGTTCAGACACTTGGTCTCGAACAATAAGATTCAACTGCTAGTGTCACATGTTGGTATCAAGGACTTTCTCCTAAACAAGGACTTGAATGAGAAGAGAGTAGGTTGGATCACCTGTGTAATGAAGTATGATATTGAAATCAAGGTGACCAAGATGGTTGTGGCAAAGGTTTGTGTGAGCAGCTCACTTCCAAGCAACAAACTGAGTCAACGGATGAAGAAGAGGTTGTCCTACTATAGAATGATCAAGAACAACCAGTTAACGATGCTCCCATTCCATGTTGGACCCGAGTCCTGGTACATTATCTCCAAACAGGTTTATGCCCCCAAGAAATGAAAAAACCAAAAAGAAGATACTTTAGATTACAAGCCATCCTGTATGTGCTTTTTGATGGTGTTTTGTTCAAGAGGGACATCAATGGCATCCTATTAAGGTGCATTGGGATAGTCCAAATTGAGAAGGTATTACATGAGTTCCATGATGGAGAAGCTGGAGGCCACTTTGCTCCATGGGTAACAGTGCTCAAAATTATGAGGGCTGGTTACTATTGGCCTATGTGTTTAGGGATTGCTACTCATGGATCAAGAAATGCAAGAAGTGTGCATTCTTCACAGGGAAAGCAAGATTAACAGCCTTACCCCTTCATCCAATTTCAGTGGATCAGCCATTCATGTAATGGGGTTAGACTTCATTGGAGTAATCAACCCAAATTCAAGTTCAGGGCCACAAGTGGATACTCACAGCGACTGACTATTTCACCAAGTGGACTGAAGTAGTGGCACTTAAGGAGGCAAATGAATCCAACATCTTGGATTTCTATGAAGGGATAGTCATGAGGTTTGGTGCCCCTACTACTATCATATCAGACAATGCATTGGCATTCCTTGGTGTAAAAATTACTGAATGGGCTATCAAGAATGGTGTATATCTCAACACCTCTTCAAACTATTACCCTCAAGGTAATGGCCAAGAAGAGTCCACAAATAAGAACTTGCTAAGAATCATCAGAAGGACTCTTGACAAGAATCAGAGAACTTGGCACACAAAGCTCAAATCAGCTCTATGGGCTGATAGGATCACACCCAAGAGGTCTACAGGAAGCTCCCCATTCAAGCTTGTATACGGAAGATAAGTAGTCATGTTGTATATCACTTGAGTTTCCAACATTAGAACTCATGAAACAACTAGAACTAGTCGAGTTTGAGCCTATGGAGATCAGGTATGCAAAGCTGATGGAATTAGAAGAGGCAAGAGAACACGTAGTGCAAACCTTGGAGAAGGATCAAGCATTGATCAAGAAGAGCTTCGAAAAGAAAGCTAAAGCTAGGACTTTCCAAGAAGGGGACTTGGTACTAAAGTGGGATGCAGATCGAGCAAATCCAAGAAGGCATTCTAAGTTTGATGCCATTTGGAGTGGCCCCTACATGATCACTAAATGCAAAGTTAGCAATGCCTTCCAATTGGCTAAGTTGGATGGTGAAGAATTACAGATTCCATTCAATGGGATCTATCTCAAACATTGCTACTAGAAGGAGAATTCTCACCCTTGTACATATTAGCATAGGATTTTAATTTCTCTAAGTGCGTGTGCACATTGTCTTGTTATTAGCTTAGGTTTTATTTCCCTAAGTGCTTTGGCATAGGTTTTGTTGCTCTAGGTTTGTGTCATTATATAGTTTGATGCACCTCCAGGTGAATGTGCTAGGCCCTTATGCCTTTACAACAAGGAGACCCATGGTTGCCTAAAACATGTTGTTAATCTCAAAATAGAACAAATGTAGAGCAACTAAAATTAGGTCTCGAGGGAGTCCATTTCTAGAATAGTGTGGCAGGTTCAAGGTCGCAAGTGCAAGCATCGGATTCAAGCTTCAAGAACAGGACGAATATCAGGCCACCACCCATGACTTTGTGCCCAATGGATACAAAAAGGTAATTTATTTGTTCACCTAGTAGGAAGGTGATCCCGCGAGTCACCAAAATTTTATCCCGATTTCACCCCCGGGAAAATTAGTCAAACACGACCCTACACAGAAGAAAATATAAGGGACGGGTCAGTCATGCAAACTCACATTTATATCCAACAACAAAGGGGTGGGTGAGCTCTACTCAAGGAGTGTAGGGTCAAATATGATTTGAATGACACAAGAGGCAATCAAAACCCAAAGGGAAGAGGATTGGAGTAAAGACTTGAAGTTTAAGACTCCACATATGAGTCGACTCGGGGTTGAATAGAGTAGATTTGCGGAAGACACCATGCGTAGGCCTTAGTGCAATTCCAAAAGACATGCCCAAAGCGGAGACTCAAATCAACGTCCAACCTTCCATGCATCCATGGCCAAAGGAAAGTAGAGTCGGCCGTTGAAAAGTCTAAGGACCGATAGAGAACCCCATGTGTCTCTTCGACTCTCCTTCAAGAGGCATATCAAAACGAGGCTCCCAAATGTGCGTAGGCTCTCCATGTTCTAGGGACCAACAGAAGTCAAATGGGCAAGCGGACCAAAATTGGTTAAGTATAAAAGGACCGGTGGAAGCCTCCATGTGTCTAAATGGCGCAACACCCAGGTTGGGCCCAAAAGGTAGTCCCCAAACAAGCACTAACCCACCACGTGCCCCAGGTCGAAAAAAAGGTTGCACCTACTATTGAAAATTAATAAGGAACAAACCTCGTGGAAGCCTCCACGTGCCTCATCGGTGCAACTCCAAAGGTTGGGTCCAAAGAGCGGTCCTCAAATGAGCGCCAATTGCCACGTGGTCAAGGGTCAAACTTAGAGATAGAGCCGGCCGTTGAAAATTCCAAGCCGAGAGGAGGTGCCACATATCGTCTCATCACAACTTCAATAGCATAAATCAAAGGGCATGACCCAAACATGCGCGAGCCCCCCACGTGTCCCGAGTCAAACATATGGCCCTACCAAATAGAAGGACTAAGCCAAACACAAAGAAATGGAGGGAATGTCTGCGCAGATGATTCCATGTATCCCATTGCCACAATTTAGGGAGTTGGCTATGAGGGTCCCACCGCAAGGGGTTTTCTTAGCATTATATATGGTGGGGCCCCCTTTAACTCACCAAAGGAATGAGATAGGTAGAGTTCACTTAGGACCGAAACGGATAAGTATATAACGGTGAGTGAAAGGTGCCACACATCATCTCGGCACAAAACTCTTAAGGCGAGGCCAAAGAGAGACCCTCAAATTAGCGTTAAACCTCCACGTGTCTCTCAAGGTCCCACAGAGTCATCTCTAAAGAGGTGGGATCGGTCAAAATCAGCTGTTGAAAGGAGAGAGAGCCATGGAAGCCTCCACACATTGGCCTCTGGCGCAACTTTAAGGGCATAGTCAAAGAGGGTCTCCAAACATGCACCAACCCACCATGTGCCTCATCCATGAAACTTCAAATGTAAAATCTGGGGGCAGTTTCCAAACAAGCACAGCCCGCCACGTGCCTCGTCCGCGTAACTTCAAAGGTAAAATCTAGGGGTGGTTTCCAAATGAGTGCAAAGCCTCCACATGTCTCGAGATGAGCTTAGAGTCTTCGCCAATAGGGGAATTAGGTAGAACGAAGGAAGAAGAAGCAGAGGCTCGTGGACCGTGTCACATGTCCCAATGACACAACTTCAAGAGTATGGAGGAAGGGGGTGAAACCTTGAGATGGGTAGGGCCACCACGTGGATATGCATGAATAGACTCCAAACCTAAAGTACTCTCAGGAAGCCATATCTTTTGATCATAGGCTCGAGATCGAGTGAGAGGGGACGCGTTTTGAAAGCTCTCGCTGCTGCTACCCACCTACCACCATTAATGTTTTGACACACCATTTTTAAGGCCATCAAGTTACCCATCTATCGCCATGATGAAGAAATGGGCCTCCTTTCTTTCCTGGTAAGGAACAGTGATAGGGGTATAGGTGTTGCAGTGAGATTCATCATTATGGCGGGAATTCAACACCCCTTTACGGCGGATGTAAAAGGGTTCAATTTTCCCTCCTTTCTCTCTCTTTCTCACTATATATTGTACAGGAGGGGAAATTTTGAAGGGTTGGACATTCTTGTTTTACGCCCTCCCCTTTTCTTTGTTCTACAACTAAACTATGGAGTCTCGAACCCCTCCATCCAAATTGTAATGCAATTTATGCCTCTTGGCTACTGTAATGAACTGTATCAATTCTTGGAGCAATAGAATAAGTCCGTGGATGATTTCAACCCTCTCTTATGTTTAATTTCTCCTTCTTGATCCCTCATTGCAAGTTTGGTTATTTTTGCATGGATATTGTGTCCAATTTTAATGGTTTGTGTTTAAAAGTAATGCAAATGTTCAGCATTCCTTTGGTGCATCACCTCTGTTAGATTAGGTTTCATTTCTTGCATCTCTCCCTAACCCTATCTCCTTGGTAAAATTAGAGTAGAATTTGGAATTCACCCTCTGCAGATACGAACATGTGCTCCTAAATAAAGGAATAGGATCCAGCCTTCACCGGAGAGAGCTTCCCAATTCACAAAGTCCCACATTTTGGGGAGAGCTCCATGTTATGCAATCACACTAGATGCCCCATTAAAACCCATAGGCATTTCAGGGGTTCTATGATTTTTACCTAACAATACCATCACATCTAAAACCGCATACTCATCATCGATGTGGGATCTTTACCTTTATCTAAATAAAATGTTATAGAATCAAAACTTTTCACATCTATTGTCGCATCCTCATCATTCGTTATAAAACACCCTCCTTTACCTAAAATCAACATTACAAAACCAAAATACACATCATCTAAGGCCCCAACTTTACCGTCCATTTTGGGACCCCATCCTTTATCACAATCCAAGTCTATCAAATCGACAGTTTCACCTTTACCATCAATTTTGGGACCTGTCCTTTATCTCAATATCACTTCACACATTCTTACTATACCCCATCTATAATCCATTCTTCCTCATCTATGTTGGGACGTCATCCATCATCTAATTATATCAATTCCACATCATATCAACCTCACAATGCCCCTATGATGTTCCAACACCATACGACATCCATGCATACATCCCCATCCAAAAACAAGACATGTCCTACCAAGCGTTCTTGTAAATCTAAATCAAAATCAAAATCAAAATCCATTAATCAAAATCCCCCAAAAGGGACTTAGGTCGACATCCTTGAGAGTCTCATACAAGGTTATCTTATCACATTACCACCCATCAAAACACCCAATCCACATACTCGGAAACCTTATTGGTATGACCAAGACAAAATTTATACTTATCATAGAAGCTTGGGTTATAGCACAAAAAGTTGTAAAGCGCTTAAAGCCATAATCCAATGACTCTTCCTCATTGATAATCTTCTCCCAAAAGAGGATCATCCTAAGACATCATCAACATCACCAACATCTTCACCCTCATCAGTGTCCTCAAGGACATTTGTAAGTCAAGGGGACATCCTCATTCTACCATTAGCAAACCTTTTCGGACATCTCTTCAACACCTTCCCTTAAAGGTCCTTTCATCTCTTCAACACCTTCCCTTGAAGGTTCCTCTATCTCTCCAACACCTTCCATTCAAGGTCTCTCAGTCCCATCAACACCTTCCCATGAAGTTCCTTCTATCTCATCAACACCTTCCCTTGAAGGTCCTTCAATCTCATCAATGTCCACACCTTCCCTTGAAGGTATGTCAGTTTCATCAACATATACACCCAAGTCATTGATAGTGTCCTCACCAACATCTATAGGACAAGGGGGTCACCCTCAATCAAATCTCAACAAACCTTTTTCATTTGTCTTCTCATCACCTTCCAGTGAAGGTACCTCATCTCGAATTAGTATGGTTCACCCACCTATACGAACCTAGAACCATCATACATGAAGAAATGGGAAAATCAAAGCTTCAGAATCTATCTCTCCTTATCAATTTTCCTCTCATATCCCATCCAAATTTTCAACGGCTCCTTTGTTAAGGGCACCTTTATTTACCATATACTCAATCAATCAAGATCAATACTTTCATCATCCTAAACTGAAGGACATTGTTCCTTTTAGTGCATGTCATCTCTATCCACAGTATCATGTTAGGGGGACTCCTCTTTACTAAGACTTTAAAATTCTTACTTTACACACCTCCCCCTTAGCACATCTTCACCAAACCTATCATGTTAATACAATCAAAATGTCACTACTCTAGAAAGAAGTAAATGTGTAATTTTTTCCCTTAGCTCAATCGGTCCATATAGCATGGGGAAACCTTTGAATGTCTTGCACTTGTGGCCTTTCTACTATTAACATGCCAATCGTCATGATAGTAGTCGCACCAAAGATCTTATTCCATTACCATTCATTCATTTTATCATTATAACGATTTGAAAACATGTGGTCTTCCGTCATTATCCTCAAATAACTTAAAGATGAGCACCATGGCTATATTCATTGCATCTTTCACATGGATAAAATTTCCCTAGCATGAATCTCGTAATCATTACATCTATCCACCTAGTCTATCGACCAAAGACATGTCTTGCGGCACACATGTGTAGTTTTTATACACATCTTTTCCCCTCAAAATAGTCTATTAGGATCTTGCTCTTAGCTCAAAATGTATGTAATATCTAAGGATGCTTCCTATCAAAAGTCAAAAGCAATAGACTGATCCCTCAAAGGATATCTATTCAAATATCAAAATTCATATTATTAAAATTAAAATTAGATTGATCCCTTGAAGGATAGCTACCAGTCAAAATCATAGACTGCTCCCATGAAGGATGGCTATTTGTAAAAAAAATCAAAAAATTAGACCATACCCTTGAAGGATTGTTACCCATGTCTAAAGGCTTCTGCATCGATCAACCTTCAAAAAAAAAAAAAAGTTAAGATTCAAAGCATCCTAGGAAAGCTTACCACATTGATTAGCTTCCCCATTACAACAAACTTCCCACATAGGTCAGTTTGCATCATAAAAATATAATGTAAAGTTGGGGCATTCCCTTATGAAACCATTTAAAGGATCACCTTATTTTCCCACACACCTACATATGTCAACCCTTCTCATGTCCTAGGGAGGTATACATTTCACTATCATCTATATCCAAGATCCTAGGTGTGACTACCAAGTGTTATTCATGTGTTAATGTCTATTATAAGGCCAAAAGTACATGTGCATTCACTTTGTTATTTCCCATCATATATGTATCAAATCCAATACAAAGCAATCAATCCACGTTTCATTCTTGACCATGGTTTTGAAAAACATTAAATCACTTTAAAATCAATATCAAATACACATCATACCTAGAATGTAATTTTAACAATTGTCAACCCTTCCACATCAACATCTATCAAAATATCTACCGAAATATATTAATCACATCAACATCATACATCAACACAATCTTGAGCATATATCAACATTATATTGTTGTTTCTAAAACATCACATTTATTCATTAAATTTGACACTTGTCAATCAGATGTCTCCTCCAAAGATTATGCCCCGATTCTTATCAAGACCCCCATCTAGTCCTCGAAAGCCTACACTTGTAGCATCATCAAATTTTGGTCTCTTGACCTCATCAAATCATCATTTCCCTTCATTTTTAAGTCATATGTCTATAGGACATGAACCCTTAGTTCCCCATCAATTGACTTATTGGCCTTGTAAGCCCACCTTTTGGAAATATCAATTATCGTTCCTTTGACCTCATCAAAACATCTTTTTATTTAAGTCATATGTTTATAGGACACAAACCCTTTGGTTCCCATATCAATTGACTTCTTGGCCTTGTAAGCCCACATTTGTGGTATTTTCAATCATCAGTCCTTTGACCTCGTCAAAAAATATTTTTTATTTAATTCATATGTTTATAGACATGAGCCCCTATCTTGTTTCTATACCTCATCCCGGGGCATCATTTTATCATCTTTCCTTGTATCTTCCCATCTATCTCTTTCAAACTCGTGATTGATTCCCTATTAGGTCATCAATCCATAGTTTGAGGGGGATCACTTCATCATGTAACTCTGCAACATTTATCTATCACATCTCATTTTTGTCTCGTGGCTTGTCTCAAAACCACTCAAAAAAAGGGGAAAAATGTAGACACCTAAAATTAACATTGTTAATTCCAGTGTTGGCGTCTACTTACCACCCTTCATTATCAAATTACTATCCCTATCATAAGTCATATTAAATCTACAACCCTCATCACCCTTCATCCATATAATACATCAACTTCAACATCATCACCATACTTACCTCACATAAATCCACATCCCTCATTAAATAACATATTACTTTCATACTCTTCATCTTTATTCACAAGAACAACATCTCATATCTTAGGTTATACACTTATAAACATATACCCTCCATTAATTAATTAATACTTACCTTATAATCCTAAGTCTTACACTTCATGTCCTTCATTAATCAATTGAAATTAAATAACATAATCCTTTCCTACATAATCCTAAGTCACATTCACACTTACCTTTCTTACACTTTCTAAATCCTACATAACCACTTGAGAATCTTGTAAAAAATAATCAAATCCAACATAAATCTAATCAAATCCAAAATTAAATTAAATCGTGTCTTCTTCCTAAAATTTGTAAATCAAGATCAAATCATATCTTCCTAAAATCTAATCTAAATCATATCAAATCATATCTAAATCAAACTAAATCATATCCAATCATATTTAGTAACCTCCTCAACCATTATCCACTCAAAATCACGTGAAAATTAAATTAGAAAAATCCAAAAACAAAATCTACAACCCCCATTTCACACTAGTCAAGTTTAACCACCTAGGAAACCTACTAAAATCATCCCCACACCTATCCTAACCAACTTTATCCTAATCCTATACCATCCCACTAGACATCTTTACCTCACTCCAGTCCTATCCTTGAAGCACCATAAAACTATAGTTTAATTTAGAAAATTTATCCAATTTTATCCTCCTAAACTCGAATCGACCGAAATCACGGTGATTCCTCAATCTCAGCGATTCTCTCCTATTGATAGAAACTCTATAAATATGAGTTTCATGCCTTCTTCTAGGTTAACCGAGAATCATCTAGGCTTGGCCTTCAACAACATATCTTCAAATAATTCTTTTTGTATTATATCCCTCTTCAATTAATTTGTTTCTTCTTCATCTCTTGGACGCCATTGACATATCTAGGAGCTCAACTCAGTGCATCATTTGCATCTTTCTTCTGACGTGTCAGACTCCTCTCATATGGTAATATCATCAATTATTAGTCTTATACATCAACTAGAATGAGGTAAGTACCTTAATTTTGTATTATTTCATTAATCATTCATCATTTAATAACTTGAATCAATTTTGTCTTGGCTCTTATTAACCTTTCTATATTCTTCAGTAATCTCGACAATTTTCCCAATCGTTGACAATTCGTCTAATGGTGGTGATTTCCATCTGTAAGATCATTTATCATGGTAGCCTATATTTTTTCATCCAGACCATAATCCTAACTAATACTTCACCTTTACAAGTATCCATCAAGTCCCATCAAGCTCCCTTGAGCCATCTACAACATTTTATCATTTATCCAAATCAAACACATTATCCCGCTTGCCTATGTGAGTCGCATATCCATCCACATATTTTCTCCTTTGAGCCATATTGTGATTCCTTAACTCCCTTTGGATCAGGAACCACCATCAAACCAATATATAGCCTTGGACCCTGTCAGTCCCTTTTCCCTTGCATTGTTTGGTTGTATCATTATCATTTTATCATTTACTATCATTTCACTTTATCATTAAAGATTAATTTATAGAATTCAGATTAACACCATTTCAAGGAATTCCATTAAATTTTTAGGACTGGCCTTTGCCAAGAAATCCACCATATATTTTTTAATCTCGTTTTGAGTAGTTTATATGATTTCGAGGATTATTCGCAGGAGAGGAGCTTGTACCAATATTCCATGGAGCGCGACATTGAACATCATCCATCCACATCTATGGGTATCTTGAAAAATTTGCCATATTCGAGGTTGATCCAATTTTACCTCTTTGTATTATCAATATAATTGAAAAGGTGAAATTGTTATCAACATCTACTTCTCTACAACAACCACATCAACTGCAACAGGCCCAATTTGCACCTCAGATGGAATCCTTTCAACAAAGTAATATTTATAATCATATATGATATAATGTTACATTTATTATTATTTCAATCCTATTATGTTTGTCATTTGAATTTTCTTATGTTATTTACAAAATTACATTTGATTATTGCAGGCCTCCTCCACATCCAATTAAAAATCCATCTACTATGAAGAGGAAGATGCCACCTCCACCACAAAATATCAGGACCAGGTGTAGTGGCAAGCATATTTCATTTTTTCCTCCAGCTTCAAGTAGGGGCACCCTTAATTTTGCATCGAGTTTCCAATGTTTTTGTTGGGAAATGTTCCTAGTGGACGGGGTGTTTCTATTTTGAACAAAATTGATTTGGATGAGGAATATCTAGGGATTAAAAGTGGGGTTCAGGCCCATGGAAATTTTAATCCCCAAGATATGATTCATGGTCAAAGAATCCTTCTCCAATAAGAGTGGATAGATCAAGCACACCTTCTCCAGTACAAACTGCCTTAACTAGATGACCAAAAACTACTTTTCACTTAATGCTCTTTTGGCTGACAATTGTGAAGCCAATGTTGATGTTTTATTGAAGGATATTGAAAAATTAAAATTATGGGATTTTAGGGCTAAAATTATTATTAAATAAATAAATTCACAATTTAAAAATCACTCCCAAAGATATATATTGTATTCTTCAGTTCAAAACGAGCCAACTAAGCTTGATATTTTGTTAAAGCAAGCTGTGTTTGGTTTTGTATATTTTTAAAATAGTTTTGATGAAGTGTTGGACATTATGTTGAATAGAATTGAGAATTTAAATGTAGAATCACAAGCCTACCACAATATGTGGTCGAGAGATAAGGGCCTTGTAGTTATTGCAAATGCAAAATGAGATAAGGCATTGGTAAGTCTTACTAAATTTTAAAATATTATTTACAATTTTTTGAAACTTAATTAATTATTTTTCTGTTTTGAAATGCAATCAAAGTATGAAAATTTGAAAAATGAGGCTACAGTGCTTGATGTGCATTTAAAAAGTGTTAGAAAAAGTTTAAATGCAGCAATTGAATTGAAGCAAAAAGCTTGTTATATTAAACAAGAAAAATAATACCTTGAGAAGGATCATAAAGGCACATGGAATGGATCCAGAGATACTATTGAATAAAAATACGAGAATAAGATCCTACGTTACTATCTATTGGTGATGCAACAAATCTAGAATGAGAAATTATTTCAAATATCAAAGCTGCAACAAAGGATCTTGTTCAGTCGGGTGTTGTAAAAGAAAGTTTTGTTGTGCGCAGGAGACAGAAACTGAAACACATAGAGAAGAATCTTCTCAAGGATGATGCTGTAAAAACAAATTGTGAAATTGTAATTGTTGTTTTTAGAATATTTTTGTAAAAAGATTCAAATTCAGCGTATAAATATATATACTTATTAATGAAAATATTGAAAGTTTCAAATTTCAATTGATGTGGCGTTTTACTTTTAATTTTGTTATATTAGTGCATAAGTTATTCAAGTGGATTCTTAATGTGATTATTATTCTCAATTGTGTTTGATATTACTATTACATATTACATTACTGATTATTATCATTTTCAAATACTTTCTGTGGACAAAACTACAAGTTTCGTTTCCAAACACTAAAATTATTTTTCAAAGAACAAACACTCAAATTATCTAAAAATATTGGCAAATAAAAATTATATGTTGTTGTATTTGTACTATATTCATGTGTAAGACTGAAAAATCTACCATAAATGGAATGATATTATTATCATTTAAAAGACAATAGAAAAAATAAGTATGACATTTCTCATTTAAAAACTCTAAACAAATTGCAACATTGAAAATATTATTCAATAATGAACATGCGTATAACAAAAATAACAATATACATACTTATATTCTGATATGAGATTTTCTTTCCAAAATTAAAATGTACATTCATTCTTCTTTACTCAATATCAACTAGCTCAAACTAAAACATATATTTTTGGTTCCCAACACTGTTATCTAATCTTTTGCTATGATTTTCAGTCATAGTTTCATTGTTATCCGCAATCCCTATATTAGAATTACTGATCCCTCTCCTCTCTACAAGAGAATTCCATACTGCCATTACCCGTTCATAAGGAAATGTATCCACATCATATCGTGAAACATATAATCTCAAGCAAGTCTCAAGATTTTTATCCAGTCTGTTCCGATATTTTGATTTTATAAATGTTAGTGTTGAAAACTCTTTCGTCTTCAACTGATCCCAATATCATTGTTTGACATAATTCATACAATTGGAAATATTCACTAATACTTTCATGAAGGATGGTACTAGGATACAACTTTTTCCATAGAAGTGTAATTGCTCCTTTCTTTGTTGGCTCACTCAGTAATTCAAATTGTTCGCTCATTACCTGGCTGAAATTAGTTGATTACAATGCAAGTGATTCCTTTTGAAGAACACCATTAATCTAAAATCCATTACATTCAACTAATTGTCCAAAATGTTTAATTATAGTACACGTGTCTTTTAAATGAATTAGCTACAACTTTGCCTCCTATAGGATTCAAAAGTTAGGATTGACCACTCCCATGGCCTCAAGAATCTCACCTTTTTTAAATGATCTCGATCTCATTGGATAAGCATTGTGAAATTTTCTACAATTTTTTTTTTATTTTAGATATAAGAGAATCATATAAATTATGTGTAATAGGAACTTATTCAAGCTCGATCTAGTAATATCCACTCATTTTTGAATGTGTGCATTTGAATCTCCTTCCCGTTAACAAAGATACAAAGATGACCACATATATTGAATCTGAAGTAGTTGTTAGGATCCTTTAAATCTATCATATTTTTCCAATTATTGAATACATGTCATTTAAAGAATTCATTAGAGTTATATAACATATCTAGAGTCTGACACGCCATTTTCCTTAACCTAATGAAGTCTGTTATATAGATGGATCATTCTTGAGAAAGATTTGTTATGAAATTCATTTCATGCAACATTGGAAGAATATGCAAAGTGTAAAAAATGTTTCCAAGTTTTTAGGTGGTAAAGAAAAAAATTCCCTATCAACTTTCCTATAGTTCTTAAATATGAAACCAACTAACGATGGATATTCCTCAAAAACTTTGTGTGTAAGCTCATACATATAAATCCATCTTGTATCAACATATTTAAGAATTTTCTTACCATTTGTGACCCCAATCAAAAAATTATGAAACTCTATAAATATTTTTAGACTACTTGACATATAGGCATGTAGTTCACGAGATAAGCTCTTCAAATTTTTCAACACATTCAAATGTGTTTACTATCCTATATGCAAGATTCATCATGTGAGCCATGCAATGAATAGGAATCATATAAGGAGAAACAGATGTTTGGAGACGCACACATAGACCATTTCTATGACCCTACATCACTAATGCACCATCAACACCAATGAAAATAATCTTTGTAGCTATAGAATAATTATCCATTCCTACTATGTCCTTCAAATTAGATATAACCAATTTGAAAATATTTTCAACATTACAATTTTCTTGCATTTTATGAACAAATAGCATATGAGGTGTCCTTTATGTGGTTCTAGAAACTATATACAAGCATGTAAACCCAATAAGTGTTGTCAACGGCTGTAAATGTATGGATGAAAATTGACATGAAACCTTCAACCACACTCGAGCCCCCAAGGTCATGCCGGAGTAACCGATGTTGAATGTGTGTGGCTAACTACGGGAGGATCATTGACTAAGATCGGTAGTGTGATCTCTGGTGAGTGAGTTGGCAATGGGAGATTTAGAGGCTATAAACAGTAGCATAAATTCCCTATGGTTTGTTTGCCTAACTTGGGTCTAAGTGTTGATATAGTTTGAAGTGTCCATATAAATTGAATGAAATTAAAAATCTATGCTATTGCTTAAAGGAAACTAATCTAAACAAATCACAAAACTGAAATATTACAATCACAAACAACAATTTGCTTCTATTATAAATAATTAAAATACTTCCACACTAAAAATAAACAAGTGAGATAACCTAGTGTGGTTATTCATCTTTGAGTGTATTAAAACTAAACTAACTTAAAACAAGAACTTTTCCGAATGATCTATGATTTGTAGTCAACCTCCTACTGAGATATTCTTTCTTTCGAGATCCACGGGGAGGGAAGAAGAGGATCCATCACCGGGGATTGCTATGAAAGATTCAAACCCTCTTGAAAATTAACTAATAACTTGTAAATGAAAGGAAATTGATTTATACTCTATTTGATATGATATTAGAATGATAAATTGCAAGAATAAAGGAAATCAAACAACAAATCCAACCTGGAATTCACATAATAGAGGTAAATCCAGCTTTGTAGTAGTTTTTCCCCTTAGTTTATCCTTTCTTTCTCTGTGTGTTCATATGAGTCCAAGGAATTGGGAATGTAAAGGCAGCAGTAAGAGAAGGCGCTTGAGCAATGGCAACTTGAAGGTAGTCTGGTTACAATGCAAGTAGAAGAGAGATAGCACAAGAGATATGAGCTTGGCTATGCAATTCCTAGTAGGATTGTGGCAGCAATACTATGCAAGATACATAAAAATTCTTAGGCCATTTGCTTGAATACAAACATTGAATATATAAGAATTGGTTGGGATGTGCCTTCATGCACAAGGAAAGAAGAGGTAGTTTAAACTAATTAAATCTATTTAAAAATAGAAGAGGGAAGGAAAACTAAGCAATCAAGACTATTTTTAGGAAATTTGGTTCACAAACACATCCTAAAAGTTAAGTTAAGTGAAGCATCACATGTCAAAAACATGCATGAAGGATTCTGGGAAAGCATGCGGGATCGCCACCCTACGCGGGGAGGCAGTCCCAGGATCTGTTGCTCTGCACTGGGAGACATTTCGGCACTAAAAGCCAAAACATGCACAAAAATGAGCGGGAAGCTGGAAAAAACGTGGAAAAGATAAGTAAGGATGTCTAGGCTACAAATATACATTGCGAATTAGTTTAGGAACTTGAACACCTTCTAAAAGGACATGAATCATCATTGGGGACTTTTGTAACCATTTTTGACAATGTAGCACATGTAATTTTGGGTGCATACATATTGCCCCCTCGGAGAAGTGTTTTAGCCATGAAAAGGTGTAAAATGTAGAGTCCGAGTATGGCGTTCCTGAAATGGGGAGTTAGAAGCTATACCTGACATGCCCGTGTGTTGGAATGTCACCATCCAAACTCTTGCTACCTGTAAAATGAAAAAGAAGACTCAAGTGCAGATAGATAAAATATCAAAAAATAAACACTAAATCAAAATGACAAGAGGACTTACCATTTATGCGGGGATATAGAAGTATACTGTGCGCTAAAGCGCTCTAGTCCTATGAACATATGCACTCAAAATGAAGTTATAACAACATATATATATAAAAAAAAAAAACTCATTTTCAAATTCATTTGCACATATTGACTTGGTGATTTTAGAGCTCTGGACCCACGATGACCATTTTTACGAGAGTACAAAAAGCGACCATTACGAGATCATGATCATGCCTCCACGAGCGGGAGATCAACTTGTGCGGTCTAAGGTTGGTTTTTTTACTTTTGCATTTTTAAACCTAAAATGTAAAAATGTTGAAAAGTTTACCTAGGGGGATCATTTTCAAAATTTCTTGTCTTAAATGAGTCTCTAGGGGGCGCCCATAGGGCAGTCTTTTATTTTATCCAAAATGGTCTTTTTTTTTGTTTTTAAACATTTCTAGGGTTAAAACGTGTTTGGAAAATCGGTCCAGGACCGCCACCCTAAGCAGGGTGGCGGTCCTAGAACCTCCGCCATCACCACTAGATGGTAGTTACGAATAGAATGACCAAAATATGTGCTAACTTGAATTTTTTTGGATTTTTGATGTTGTCATGTTTTTGGTGAGCTTATCCTTTGATATACATTACTAACTTGCTCTTTTCTATGTTTTGGTGGATGTAGAAGGAGGAATACATTCGATGGAGTCGTGAGAGGGAGTGTGATTGGCTCCCGGGGATTTTAGACCAGTGACTCAGGATGAGATAGATATTCTCTAAAGGGCAGGGATTTGGAGGATTGCATAGGTGCCCCATGTCACTCCTACTAGTCACATATTGTGTGACTTGTTTTCTTACTAGGATGCAGACCGGAACACTTTCTAGTTGTCGGGTGTCAGGGGTGAGTGGACTATCACCCTGGAGGATGTGTACCACATTCTTGGGCTTCCAATACTCGGGAGGAGACTGACCTTGGAGACAATAGGATCCAGGTCTGTGATGACTCAATGGGCCACATACATGGGGGATGTCATTGTTTCATTTGGCTCAAAGAAGGGGATAAAGGTCCATTCTATTGCCACTGCTCTTATCCCCATCATTCGCAGAGCCATCATGGGTATCTTGTCCTCACGATTGATCAGGGATAAGGGAGGTGACACTCTCTATTCTGTTGGGCTTAAACTATTACATAGATTGAGGGCATGGCCACATATATGCCTAGGAGAAGACATCCTAGGGACTACCTATCATGAACTATACACGGGGGTAGTCGGAGTTACTGAGGACACCTTTGAGCCATCCCACACTAGTTATAAGCTGGATATATGAGTGTATTGTCCCCTATGGGAGGGGAATACCAATGCAAGATACAAGGGATGTCCAAGAAGTGAGGTGGACAAGGATGTTAGTACTTCAGAACCCACACTAGCCAATGGCTTCCTTACCCACGAAAGACATGGTTTCCATACCCTACCAGGATATGGCACGGTTGTGGGGGAAGGAGGCAACCACAGTGATAGCTTGCTCTACCACATGGTAGTTAGTTAATAGGTCAAAGAGAGTTAAGAATCATTCATTTATTTGGGTTCTTGAGTAGTTTGGCCTCCCTTATGTATATATGCTTCCTCCAAATAGCACCACAGTATATGGGACTATTCAAGAATCCCTGGAAGGGCCTTAGCTAGAGGGGATCTGGCTGCCGAACCGTGGTTACCCCAGTGACCATTGTAGTTAGGTAGGTGGTCCATGCCCGATGGGAAGCTGGTGCCCCTCGAGTGCCTTTACTCCAAATTGAGGTCACTCCCGCTCCTAGTGGAGAGGAGGATGAGCCCATTGACGTAGACCTTGAATTTGAGGAGTACACAGGAGATGAGACTAAGGAGGATTCGGTTGGAGAGGGGATAGGTGATGAGGGGCTAGGTGGTGAGGCTAGTAGGACAGCTCATATGGAGGTAGAGGAGAGTGACCCTAAGTGGCATGACACTTAGGATATGCTGAGAGCGGCACGAGAGGAGGCGAGTGCGAGAGAGAAAGACCTTGGTCTCGGAGGGACCACTTCCTCAAGATGGAGAGGGAGAGGATGAGTCTATGATAGGATAGCATCTCGCCTCTGGCTTTAGGGAGGCCCCACAGCCACCACCGGTAGGACCAAGCCAGCCACCGACCCTACGGATGCCGGAGATCGAGTATGTTGATACTCTTCTCTTGACTTTGTTAGTTATAAATGTTAGTTGGTGCTTCTCTTTTTTTGCTTTGTAATTTCCTAACTTGTCATTTCTTCTTCTTTTATTGCTTGTACGACTGCACATGAGTGGTGAGAGCTTATTCAATGGGTGTGCATGGACACCCTATTGATCCACTTGAGGAAGACCAGAGCCAGATGATGACCGAGGATTCGGGCCTTCCACTAGCTATTAGAAAACATGATGATGTGTTTGTGCCCATTTGGAGGGCGTGGAGGTGATGACCTCTCTTCATACTTAGGTGGCTAGGTATGAGGTAGTGAGAGATTGATGAGGCGATTCACTCTCATAGCAATACCATGGCTAGTGGCCACCACCATGAGCACTCACACCATTCAGTTTATTCTCATCGCCATAGCCATAGTAGGAGTCTCGAACGTGGTCGTGCACCATCCGAGGGATCCCATAGGGATTGATAGGCCATTGGGCCTTTTTATTGCTTTGTTGTCATTTTGTCAAGATTATATGATTTTTTTGTATATTTCAGGCTCATTGCAAGTGTTTTGACCATACCTAGCGCGTGATGGCATTGTACACAAAACTCAATTTATTATGATATATACAAACTCTTCTTTTGGTTCGGTAATTCTTTATATCTGAGTTGACTTCCTCTTGGCTCACTTTTCATGTGTACTCTATATGTTTAGAACTTCCATTTTTATATGCTTTTCAGAATGTATGCAGTGGATATGAATGCTAACAGAATGATTTCTTTTTGTATTTTATAATGCTGATATATGATAATGCAAACACATTGTAATGTTGAACTTTAGTTTCTTTAAGCAATTTTTGGTACTTCATATTGTTTTGGCAAAACATGGTGATACAGTGATATGATAAGTGAATGAACTTTCCCCATTCCTAACTCCACGCAACTAGTAAGATGCGAGGGCTCAACACCGAGAGCCAGAAAGGGCACAAGTTATGGAAATTTGGTGAATGGTAATGATGAGAGAAAGACAAGGATTTGATAAAACCAAATTGAGACACCACAACCTCACTCTACTCAAGTTTTCTTCATAGTTTAGAATGTGAATTGCTTTCCATTTTATCTAGACTTAGATCCATAGATGGCCACTTGGTTGACAAAATCTGGTTTTGAGGTTTTAAGCTCTTTTGGAATTTTGGACATCTAACTCACTTTGTTTTTATTTATGATTTCACAATATTTGAATGAATTGTTTCTAACTTTCAAGTTTGTCAAAGAGACCCCATACACTTTACCCCATGCACCTAGTAGGAATTATGGGCTCATCACCATGGATAAATCATAGGTGAGTAAGGGCACTTCTCTCCTTTCTTAACCCTACATCACTAGTAAAAGACGCTTGAGCTCAACACCGAAGGTTGGTAGGGAAAAGAAATGTGTGAAATAAATTTTTTTGTAGATTTTCGTTGGACTTTATCTAGGCAAAATGTCTAGAATGTTTCTTATTTCCAAAGAGATGTATATGGGATAGATGTGACACACAATGAAGCTTCGAATAGACTATAGGCAAAGACACCTAATCTAGAAGAAACTATAAGTAGAACCAAGTATGCAGGCCTTGGTATGGTTACTATCAAAGCTTTGTCTTATCTTTCTTAGATTGATGAAATGATTTAGAAACAATTGATGATACTGTGGAGATTTGTAGAGACATGATTTGAATGTTTTGCCAATGTTTTTAGAAGTTTTTAGGAATTTCTATAAGAATAATCCCCTTGATCACAAATTTTACAAAATGAACCAAAGATAAAAATGCAATGCGGATGCGGTAATGTACATATGGAAATGCAGGTGAAACTACATCTCATGATGTCTAAGGTGAGGAAAGTTGACAAATATCAAATTCTTCACCCCTAAAAGTACATAGCGGAGAAGTATGATCCTCAAAATTTCATTCTCTTGACAAGGGCCTACCCTTCTAGATTTAAACTTACAACCCTTGCCTAGAAGTGTATATGTCCAATCATTAAAATCATTTTCTTAAAAGAGGCGTTCATGCACCTCTTTTTCATGTTCTTGAGACATGGTGTGTGGGTGAGCATGATTATGTTACTTGGACTTGTTTCCTATGTAGAGAGTTGTGTTTACTTGTGAAACTTGCTGAATGATGAGGCCTTGCCCCATGGATATGGAAATGTTAGTTTCAAACACACATGGGTTGGAACCAAGGTTTAGAATAAAACAACCCTCAGAGATGGTTTTTATGGGAATTGTTTCAATCTCAAATTTTCCTTCTTCATTTTTTAATTCTATCATGTTTACACCTAGACCTAGGTTGTCGAGAGGAAGAGATGTTAAACCGAGAATACCATCCATCCCCTGTGGTTCAAATGGGAGGAAGATCGGATCGTCACTCTCTAAGAGTTTCATAATTTTTGTTGTGGTTTTAGTGGACACTTTTTCCATAGATATTGATTTACCTTTATCTGTTTTTGCCACCTCAAATGTTTTTGGGTCAACAACTTCACCTTCGGTATACCCGGGGTGATCGAGACTAGATCCTTTAATGGAGGTGGTTTGTTCAATTGATTAGCAATATGTTACAAATTCATATGGACTCCTTTCTTTTTTTTAGGTTTTCTAAGTGTATATTGAAGGGCTTAGGATCCCCTTGAGTGATGAATATCTTCCCTAAATGGAGGAATATAATCTCCTAGAACATGGTAGAAAGGATAGCCTTCATTCGATGAATCTAAGGTCTCCCAAGCATCATGTTATAACTTGTTTCCCTATTGATAATGTAAAACTCTATCAAGATGGTTTTTGGACCAAGCGTGGTTGGAAGAACTATGGTTTCAATGAAGGTTACTTTAAGATTGTCGTACCCCCGTAACGTGTTTCTTGAAGAGGAACAATAAGCTTCTTTGTATCCCAACTTATGAAAGAAAGAGAAGGGAACCACATTTACAGCAACCTCACCATCAATCATGGCTCTCTTAATTCTATTTTTATAAAACCAGACTTGTAAAAATAAGGTAGGATCACCTCTTCGGGAAATTTCAGTGTCAGATGGCATCTTGTCTATATCAAAAACAAACCTAGTATCCCTATCATTTTGTCCCGAAGGATGTATGTCAAATTCAATATGATTTATTTGAGTACTAGGAGGTGGCGAAACATGGATTAGATGACCAAGACATAGTGCATTGAGCAACGTAAAACAATGCGTAGGTGAATTCACTCGCGAATCCCAAGACATTTAGGGTTCACATTTTGAGTTGCGAAAGGTCCAAAGATGACTAGGCTACAAGTTTTTTTCAGGATTTACTAGGAACATGTATACAAAGAGTTGCCTTTGGTTTTGGGAAGTCTTTTCATAAACTTTTGTAATCGCAGCAAGTCCTATCATCATGACCTCGAACCTTATGGAAACCACAGTATAGGTTAGGTGCATAATCTCTTGGCCTTTGATAATCATCTTGTTGTTGATTATAACCTCAGTTGTAATTTTGAAATTGGTTGTTAGAGCCATGATTCGTTGCTCCTTGGCCGAGTTTTGATAGTGGTTTGGGCCTTGGGATTGATTTTACTTTTGTGGTGGACAATTTACGTCAACGGTGTTGATAGATGACATAGTGTTAGGGCCTCTTTGATTTCTCGAGTTGTTATTGATATTTTTGTTGGTGTAATTAGAATTCTTTGCTTGATCAAGTAGCACTATGACTCAAGTTATTTATGCCCTTAGGTCCTTGGTTGATAATTTGCATTATTTTGATTTAGGGATACCAATTTCCCATTGGGACCATAGATCTTACGCCCACTATCTATGACGGCTTAGTCAATCTGAATCGCACCCTCCAACACTTCCTCGTAACTATGGAAAGGAAACTTCTGGACTTCCTCCCTAGTCTCTCAATTGAGCGAGTGAAGGAAAAGATCACAAAGTTCCATCTGGTCCATGTTGGGTGCACTTACAAAGGAATAGAGAACTTGGCACCATCTTTGAATGAAGTGGGCTGCAGATTCATTTTTCTCATGTCTAATATGCAGGAACTCCCTAATCCCTATACGCAACAACTTGTTCATGTCAAATGCTTTCATGAACTCGAAAATAAGTTATTTAAAGAAATGTATAAAAGCTTCGGAATACAAGAATACCAATCTAAGCGTGATTCCTTCAAGAATATTTTTGAATATCCTAGCCACTACAAAGATCCCAGTGGAAGCAATTCCTTGATAGGAGTAGCACAGCCTTGATATGAGCATTCGGGTCTCCTTCTCCTTAAATTTTGGAAGATCCAAGAATGGGAATTGAACCATGACACCGCATATGGTAAATTCAAGAGGCTCCTTTAAGTACTCAATGTATGTACCCATTACATAAGATTCCACCATTGAAGATCCTTGATGAGGAGGTGGAGGAGGAGGAGTTGGATAAGTTACATTATAAGCATTGACTGGTACATATGGGGTCCCTTAATATGGCATGTAGGGAGTAGGAATGGTATATGGGTCCATCTTGGGAGTTTTTAGTACATGTGTATGTATGGTGGGATAGTACAAGGATATGAACTAGCGGGTGTAAAACTAGGGAACGTCACATTTCCTATTGTAGTGGCATTCAAGAACACACTTCTGGCCAACCCTTACGTAGGATAAGTTTATGAAGGATGAGGACCCATCCCTAGTTTTTCTAACCCTATGAGAAGATCACCTAGATTTAAATGAACCAGATAACCTTGTTGTATAGGATATTCCATTAGTTGCTCATTGGGAGAGCACTGAGTCCCTTGTTGGGGTACCTATGGCGTAGGGTTTCATTAAACAAGCTCATGATACCCTATCATGAATTGTTCAGTGTTATAATTCCAGTCTTATTCACAAATAAGAATCTTAGGATAGGCATTCGAAATCTCGAGAGGTTATAGCCTTAATTCCATCCAAAGACTCATCTATCTCGACAAAGAGGATTTTTATTCATGTGGATGTATCATCTTCTTGTTGATTACATGGAAATGTGAGGTCTTGACAAGACTTTATGGTAAGAACCTATTCCATTTGTGATAACAACGTGGTTTTCATTGGGTTGACTATATTGCATGTTTAATGGTTGATCAACCTCCTCCATCCTTATGTAGCTAATGGGGCTTGAAGTATAATTAGGGGAGGTTTGAAATTTTCTTGTGTTATTGTCGCCCAATCTCAAAAGAGAAGGGGATTTTTGTGGTTGCACATTGGTGTAATATCTATCAGAGCCAAATGGCCCACAAAACTCTCTTCCAGACATATTTTAGAAATTATAAAATACCTACCCAAATAGGGGAACAAATGGAAAGATGAGGTAATAGCAATGAAATAAAAGGAAACAAGAAGGAATTAATACTTCACGTCGGGTTCATCAATTTTTACAAATGAAAATTGACGTGCAACCTTCAACCGCATTTGATCCCCTAAGGTCATTCAGAGCAGTCAATGTTGAATGTGTGTGGCTAACTATGGGAGGATCAATGACTAAGATCGATAGTGTGATCTCTTGGTAGTTGAGTTGGCAAGGGAGATTTAGAGGCTATGAATGGGTAGTGTAAATTCCCTATAGTTTGTTTTCCTAACTTAGGTCTAAGTGTTGATCTAGTTTGAAGTGTCCATATAAACCGAAAGAAAACTAATCTAAAAATCACAAAACTGAAATATTACAATCACAAACAACAATTTGCTTCTATTCTAAATAATTAAAATACTTCTACACTAAAACTAAACAAGCAAGATAACCTAGTGTGGTTATTCACCTATGCTGAGTGTATTAAAACTATACTAACTTAAAACAAGAACTTTTCCAAATGATCTATGATTTGTAGTCAACCTCCTATAGATATTCTCTCCTTCAGATCTAAAAGGAGGGGAAGAAGAGGATCCGTCACCAGGGATTTCTATGAAAGATTCAAACCCTCTTGGAAATTAACTGATAACTTGTAAATGAAAGGAAATTGATTTTTAATCTATTTGATATGATGTAATAATGATAAATTGTAGGAATGAAGGAAATCAAACAACAAATCCAACTGGAATTCACATAATAGAGGTAAATCCAACTATGTAGTAATTTTTCCCTTCAGTCTATCCTTTCTTTCTTTGTGTGTCCATATGAGTCCAAGGAATTGGAAATGCAAAGGTAGTAACAGGAGAAGGCACTTGAGAAATGGCGGCTTGAAAGTAGTCCTGGTTGTAATGCAAGTAAAAGAGAGATAGCATAAGAGGTCTAAGCTTAGCTATGTAATTCATAGTAGGATTAAGGTAGCAATACTATGCAAGATACACAAAAATTCTCGTGTCATTTGTTTGAATACAAGCATTAAATATATAAGAATTGGTTGGGATGTGTCTTCATGCACAAGGCAAGAAGAGGCAGTTCAAACTAATTAAATCTATTTAAAAATAAAAGAGGGAAGGAAAACTAAGCAATCAAGACTATTTTTAGGCAATTTGGTTCACAAATGCATCCTAAAAGTTAAGTTAAGTGAAGCGCCGCATGTTAAAAACACGCATGAAGGATTCTAGAAAAATCGCACATAACCGCTACCCCGCATTGTGGGGGCAGTCAGAACCACCTCCCTACCTAGGAGGTGGTCCTAGGACAACTACACTTCTCAAGGAGGTGGTCCTAGGGACTGCTACCCTTCTCAGGAGGCAGTCCCAAAACCGTTGCCCTACAGGAGGCGGTTCGCACTAAAAGCCAAAACATGCACAGAAATGAGTGGGAAGATGGAAGAAAACATGGAAAAACTAAGGATGTCTAGGCTACAAATATGCACTTTGCGAATGGATTTAGGAACTCAAATACCTTCTAAAAGGACATGAATCATCGGGACTTTTGTAACCATTTTTCTCGACTATTTAGTACATGCAATTTTGGGTGCATATAATAACCTCATCAATTAAAAGGAGATGAAACTTACGTTCTTGACGTTTTATTTCAGATCTTCTTTTTAAATCATCGCAAGACATCTCTACATCTCCCAAGAGCTACTCTCTGGCCAATGTGAATGTGGAAGGTTTGGAAACCCATTGAACTTGAACAATTTCTTATATTCGGAAAATTTGAAATTGGTCTTTCCATTTTAAGAATAAAGAATATGGTTGAAAACTAGGTAGTTTTTGCCTTCATATTTTCATTTGTAGATTTTCCAAAATTTGCATTAATGGTTCCTCCTTTCTCCTAAAGTTTTTGAGAGTGCTTCATCTTATTGTCATACTCCTCCTTATATCTTACATGCATGCACTCTTTTGCATTTTTCCATCTATGATTCTTCATTATTTTTCCATCATTTTCAATGACTGTGTAATATACTTTTCCACAATGTTTCTCTATAGTGTCCAATTTAAGTTGCATTCTATGTTCTTTACCCAATTTCCAACTACAAATAGTACATCTACATTCTTTGGGAGTATCACTACCATTATCTAGTTATACAGGTTCAATGAATGGGTATTTTTCTACCCAATCTACCTGAAAAGACCTTCCTATTGTCTAGGATGTTTTCTTCTTTCTCATAGATTTATTTTTTGAAGGGTCCTGTCAATATCATCTTCTACTAGAATATTTTCTTTTGAACATTCATGTATTGAATATATTGAATGCATTTGAACATTTATGTATTCAATTATATCTTCATCTAATGAAATAATTGTTTCTTTAGGGTTTATGTTTTGGTTTACTATTTCATACTAAATATAATTAATAAAGTAGGGGTTTTTGTATTCAAAAACAAAAAATGTTTTGACTATTACAAAGATATAAAAAAATTAAACTAAACTGACAAAAAAGAGGAAAAAGGTTATGATAATTTGTTACAACTTACCAGTACCCGTGTTAATGTTTCTAGTGGATGCATGTTGGGTCTTCATTTTTTTGGTTGGCTGAAAAAATTTAATATGCTACTTTTTCTTTTTAGTTTATCTACCTTTTGTTGATTGTTCAGAGAATCCATTGTACCTATCCATGAGAAATTTTAAAATAGATCAGTTTAATCAAAATCTAAACAATATTTTAAAATTTGTAAATAAAACCAAATTCAAAATGAAAATTATGCTACCAGTCGGGAGCACACTGCGCGCATGCTTATCGACATGAAGTATTCGGCATGCTAATGGCTAGTAGCATGCTGTATGCTACCGGTTGGGATCATGAAGTATATTACTTGGTCAAGAGCATACCGTATGCTATCAACCAATAGCATAATGCATGCTATCTTGGATGGTAGCATACTACATGCTGTCATCTAGTAGCATAGTTCATGTTAGCGTCTGGTAGCATATTGTATGTTAACGCCTAATTGTATGCAAATACCAAACAAGTATGTAAATTTCTAGTAGCATATAGTATACTACCAACTGGTAGCATATTGTATGTTATCGAAAGGTTGTATGTTGTATGGTACGAGAAGGTTACATGTTGTATGCTATCAGATGGAAGCATTTTGTATCCTATCGTTTGTCTGCATGGAGTATGTAATGGTGGTAGAAAATTTACACACTTAAAATGCTACAGAACAAATTAAAGTACCTTGAAAGAAGAAAGGAAATATCTGGTGACTGGTCATTGGGTCGATGACAATCAGTAGAAATGAATTACGAATTTACAAGGAATATTTGATAATTGTAATTTATGGAAGGGGAAGTTGGATGTTTGGAACTATGAATAATGAATTATAAATACTTAAATAGTATATATTATGAGGTGAATTTGGCATATTTTAATTTCGTGCTAAGGGCAATTTGAATGATAACATTGCTATTGGTGTAAACTCCTTGGTGAACCAACCCCTAAAATTGACTTATACCCCAAAATTTTTGGCAAAATGGTCTTAGCTAGTACTGAAAAAATCACCAATTTCAAATTTCAAAAACCAGAATATTCGTGAATTAACAAATATTCACCACTAAAATTTTCCATGTTAATGTTTGTTCCATCATAATGGTCTCATAAATTTATATTTATATGGTTTTCTTGAAATAATTTCATAATTACACCGAAGAGGATGACCACCAAAAATATGGAATGCTCAAATGGATATAAAGTGCCCAAAAGATTAGTGGAAAGTGTAAAAAGGATCGGGGTGCCCCGACTAAGATTAAGACACCCGTGGGTGCCCAAGACTAGTCTAGGCACCCCATTCAAGGCTAAAAAAATGCAAAGTAATGAAAATAGACTAGACATGTATGTGCGGGAGGTTGGTAGATGACAAAAATAAATTTAAATGGCAAAAATATGGGAGCTAATTAATAATTTCTTCACTCAAAAACATATGAATAGTAGTATGAGATTGGGACTACATAATACCCAAAGTGTGTTATTTAGTTTCTACACCGGACATGCATTGATCAAGTGGGATCACTGTAAAATGAAAGACAAATGAAAGGAAAGGGTGAGATATGAAAGCTGGAATAAAAATGTGAAGAAGTTGAAAGAAAAATTCTTCATGTAGATTATGCCTGAGACACTATTTTGAAGATTTCAAAACCTATGATAAAAGGATATCAATATTTAAGAGTATACCGATGAATTTTACAAGCTATCAATTCGGGTGGAACAAGGACAACTTGAAGAATATAAAGCTAAAAATTATGTAAATGGGTTCACTTATAGTGTACAAGATGAATTGAGTTTTCTTTGGATCCATTGCTTGGATGATGCTTATCAACTCACATTAAAAGAAGAATAAAAGAACAAGAGGATTAATTTTAGAAGAGTAGTGAAGAGAGGACCATCATCATCTCTAATGAGAGGGAGGGGTAGATTTGATTTCATAAAGGTGATTCCTCTTATGTAGAAGGCGGGAAGAATTTGGGTAAGGATGTGGTAACCAAGAAAGAAGTAGGGGATTTTAGAGAGAGGAAGAGGATATGGAGGATGGGGTTTGAATAGACCCCAAAGGCAGATACTCTTTCTTTGATGTGGTGAAGAAGGGCACCCAACTTCTAAGTGTCTACATTATTCTACATAGGATAGATGACAAGTGGAAAAACCACAAGTAAACCTGGTTGAAGCTAAAGAAGAGGAAATGGAGGTTATTACAGACTTGGGTAAAACCCTCATGATAAAGAGGATGATGATTATTTCAAGGAAGGATAAATAAAAATATGGTTCTTGCGGTAATTCTTGGTTGCATAAAAATATCTTTCAAACAAGATGCACCTACGGAGGGAAAGTATGTAAAATTATTATTGATGGTGGTAGTTGTGAAAATATGGTCTCAACTATAGTGGATTATAAACTTAGTTTAATGTGAGAATCATTTGTATCTCTATCACATATCATGGTTAAAGAAAGGGAATGAGCTAACTATAGATAAAATATGCCTATTAAATTTTTTGATTTGGAATAGCTACAAGGATCGGGTGTTTTGTGATGTTATCCTGATCGATGCATGCCATATATTATTGGGGAGGTCTTAGCAATATGATATAAATGTTATGGATGATGGAAGGAATAATACTTATACTTTTGGAAGGGTGGTATAAAGGTGGTCTTATTACCCTTAATAAAAGAAGAGAAAAGTGAGGCGTTGTTGGCTACAAAGTATTTTTGTAGAAATCGAAGAAGTGGATTTATGTTATGCATTGATGGAAAATAAGGTGGAAATAGAAATGGAAGAAGTGGGTTGGTGTTATACATTGATGGCAAAGAAGGCAAAAATAGAGGTTTTGGTATACCCACATTGTGGCAGAGGTACTAAATTAATACACATATGTTATACCATATGAGATACTAGATGGGTTACCTTCGAAGAGAGATATACAACACATTATTGATTTGATCCTAAGATCGGCCCTTACGAATCAATCACCCACGGGATGAGCCCATCACAAAGAGTGAGGATTTGAACATGAAAGTGAAAGACCTGATACATAAAGTGTTAGTGAGAGAAATCATGAGTCCATGTGCAACTCCAACACTATTGACTCTAAAAAAGGATGGATATTGGAGAATGTGTGTGAACATTAGAGCAATAAATTAAATCACAATTAAGTATCAGTTCCCAATTCCAAGATTGGATGATATAAATGATCTGCTTAGCGAGGAAGCCCATTATTTTAGTAAGATTGACCTTTGGAGTGGGTACTACCAGATCTGAATCCATGAAGGGGATGAATGGAAAATGACTTTCAAAACAAAATAAGGATTGTACAAATGGATGGTGATGTCATTTTGGTTATCTAATGCACCTAATACATTCATGAGGTGATAAAGCAGTCTTGTGATAATACAATCGTTGATTTCTAGTTGTCTATTTTGATGATATTTTGATATTCAGTAGGATAGTGGAAGAACACTTTTTGCATTTAAAATTGGTGTTAGAACTATTACAAAAAGAGAGTTTATATGCAAACTTACATAAGTAAATATTTTTTTCAGAAAATTCTAGTTTTTGGGGTTTTTCATCTAAAGGATGGAGTGAAGATGGATGAGGAAAAAGTGAGGCAATTTTGGAATGGCCTATTCCAAGGAATGTGACATATTTTTATAGTTTTCATGGCTTGGAAAATTTTATAGGATGTTCATCAGGAATTTCAGTAGCATTGATGCACCCATAATTGAGTGCATAAAGCAAAAGGAGTTTTTATGGACCAAGGTGACAACATATAGTTTTAAATTTTTGAACAAAAAAATGTTAGAGGCGTCTATTTTGATATTGCCATATTTTAGCAAAGTCTTTGAGGTTTATTGTGATGCCTCACATGTTAGTATTGGAGATGTAGTGAGTCAAGAAGGATGGCCTGTAACATTCTTCGATTAAAAGATAAATGAATTCAGGAGGAAATATTCTACTTATGATGTGGAATTTTATGCCAATTTTCAAGCAAGATAAGGCATTGAAGACATTACTTGGTAGCCAAGGAATTTTTACTCTTTACTGACCATGAAGCATTGAGGTATGTAAACACACAAAAGAAACTAAATAGTAGGCATGCAAAGTGGGTTTCATTTTTGCAAGAATATACTTTTGTGTTAAAGCAAAATTTAGGTAAGACGAATCAAGTTGGTGATGCCTTGATTAAGCATGTAGTACTTTTGATAACAATGGAAAAGGAAGTGTTAGGGTTTGAGGTAGTTAAGGAATTATATGAAAGTGATACAGATTTTGGTGATGTTTTGAGATAATGTAAGGACCCTAAAGTAGGTAGTGGTTCTTATTATTTGATGCAGGATGGTTATTTATTCAGGGGAAAGCAATTATGCATCCTTGTTGTTTTCAATGAGAGAAAATATTATAAGAGAATTACAAAATGGGGTGCAGTTGGACACTTTTATATAAGTAAGAAAACTACTCTTGTGGTAGAGAAGTATTATTAGCCAAAATTAAATATAGACATAAGTAGAATAGTATCAAGGTAGAGTGTGTCAAATGGATAAGGGCCATGCAAAAATATTGGGATTAATATGCCATTACCTATCCCTACAGGGCCATGGATTGATTTGAGTATGGATTTCATGTTAGGAATTCCTAACACACAATGAGGAAATGATTTTATATTTTTTTGGTAGATAGGTTCTCTAAAATTAAACGTTTTATTGCTTTTAAGACAACTAATGTTGCTTCTAAAGTTTTATATTTGTTTTTTTAGAATTGGTTAGGTCACATGGAGTTCCAAGAATGATCACTTGAGATCAAGATATAAATTTTTAAGTCAATTTTGGAATACTATGTGGAGAAAATTGGAGACACAACTACATTCCATTAGTGCATATCAACCCAAGACTGATGCAAAGACATAATTAGTGAACAGAAACTTGGGAAATCTTCTACATTGCATAGTTGGAGAAAATCCAAAACAATGGGATTTGCCTTTACCACAAGCTGAGTTTGGTTATAATAGGTTGGTAAACATGTCAATGGTGAGGTCGTCTTTCTATATTTTATATAGTAGGAACCCCAAGGAAGTTCTATATATGATTGTGTTTCCTGGTAAAGATAAAACTAGTGATGATGAAGAAGCATTCACATAACACATGCTACAATTACAAGAAGAAGTGAGGGATAAGATGAAAGTTAGTAATGTAAAATATAAAGTAGCTACATATGTAAGTAGGAGATTAAATGTATTTGAAGAAGGAGAAATGGTGATGGTTCATCTTAGAAAGTAGAGGTTTCCAAAAGGGACGTATAATAAAATGAAGTATAAGAAGATTGAACCATGTAGGATTCTGAAGAAAATGAGTGATAATGCCTACAAGGTGGAGCTACCTAACAACTTTTCTATTTCGCCAATTTTTAATTTTTTAGACTTATATAAATTTCCAGGTGATTAGGGAAATGCTTTGAGGAGGAAGAAATAAATTGGGAGTAGTAGATTTCGAAGAAGAAAAAGGAGAGGGTAATGTGTGTCTTGGACCGAAATGTAGTAACTACTAGGCAATGGAGATACAACAAATATTTGGTATAGTGGGAAGGTTTGGAGCAAGAAGAAAATACTTAGATTCCTAAATGTGAGTTGAAGAAGATTGATAGTGGAAAATTGGATGAATTCCATCAATTGAATTCATAGGAGAAAAAAAAATCAACAAAGGGAGAATCACGTGGGAGCATAACTTCCGAAGACCATAAATTTTTATCCAAATGTTGGATCGTCTTGAAATTTTCTAGGGTAGTAGATCATAATTAGTAATATGCCATGAAAAACCTTTTCATAAAGGTTGGGTGAATTTCTGGCATATTTTTGTGGTCAAATACCTTTGTCTAGTGGTGTAAAGTTGGCTCCAAAGATTTTTTGGTTTTGTATAAAACTAGATTTTTAATATCTTTTGATATATTTTATGTAATAAGCCAATATTTGGCATACACCTTAATTTACAAAGCCATATTTTATACGCAAAATTTGGGGTCCATTTGAGTTGTTTTATTTTTAGGGTTTTTTGTGTTTTAGGGTTTTTTCACATTTTAAGGTTTTCTTAGAGATTGTGGGAAATAAATTGAATATTATAATATTATAAAAGGTTAATGTGGATTTAGGATTGAGAAGATAGATATTTTGAAGCTTCTATAGTTTTCTAAAATCATGTGTGTTTGTATTTTGGAGTAATTTCAACCTCTTGCAGTTAGATCCACATATAAGACACAACAAACATCAAGGACACTCATGTGCACCTTGGAGCAAGATGGAGATAATTTTCATCATACAAGCAAGTGTAAATGGGATGAGAGGGTTACAAAACAAGCTCATGGAGAATGGAGAGGTCATGTGGAGAACTAGGGTCTATAAGAAGATCATGGGTGAATTTTATAATCCCCCTTATCCCCTTGGAAATGGGGGATAGTGGGAACATAGGGGACACAAAATTTCACCCAAGGAGAGAGGAGGAGGGCACACTTTGGTGTCCTCATTATTTTGCACTGGATGTATAGGGGACAATAGGGAGAGTGGGGACACAAAAATGCACCTTAGGGAGGAGGATGGGAGAACAATTTTGTGTCCCCTTTTCCCCTTTGTCACCCAAGCGAAAAAGAGGGACAATAAGAGCACAAAAGTGCACTGGGATAGAAATGGAAAGCATATTTTGCCACCAAGTGTCCAAAAATGGAAAAAACTCACTTATTTCAACCTAGAGGCTTAGAGTAATGGTTTGGGGTCAAATATTATACGATGTTGACACTAAAACACATTCTAAGATCAATGGACTAGGTTTCAGACCTTGAATATTCCTAAAACTGAAACATTTGGCTCCTTTTTCTCAAAACTACGAGGGTCATATGCCTGTTTACTATCAAGAAATATTCATACCTGATCACAATGGATATTCCCATCATATAGATAGTTCCAATATCTTTCCAATACATATTTTTTTACCTCTTAACTCCATACGAAGACCCAGAATCATCTAGAGAAGTTAGGGTTCACCATTAAAGAGCTTGATATTATTAGTGTAAGTCATTTTCCATGCCATGTGGTATGTCATCTCACTTAGGTGAGGTTGTAGGTATATATTTCATTTAGGGTCATCATGATATTCCTTACATGGCATTACATTAGTGCGTCATATGTGTCATATGGGAGTTACTTCCCATTTCGGGAAGGTAACTCCCCTTCTCCACTTGAGAGGTCATGATTATTGTACTAGGGGTTTAACAACACCCTCTATTTTTACACCTCCCATTTTGGGACCTATGTGGAATGAGAGAGATGAACTTATGATATTTTTCCCTCCTTTAAATCTTGCATGCATGTTATGGTTGATGTTTTCTCTCCATGAGACCTCATCACGTTGTTGAACCACAACGCATCAATGTTCACATCATCTGCATGATCCTTGTGCTTCACATTTTCACATGATTCACCATGATATTATAGTGCATGTTGTGGGATTCATGTTACTCATCATCTACCATTACTCTCTAGCTCTCCATTCATATTTTTTGGGTTTCATGAGCATCCTTCGTAATGGTTATTATGTTTGCGCCTTCATTGCATTGATTCTAGGTATTCAATATCATTTAGGGTGATTTTTATTGTTCTAGTTCATTTTTAGGTGTTGTGGTTTTCTAGCTCTTGCATGCATGTTCCAAAGGTGCCTTACAATTTCTAGTTGTTGTTTTCAAGTTTTAGTTCAAGGTTTTTCGATGTTGGTTCTATGCATTTTTAAGGTTATTGAAGTGCATTTTTGGGTCCAACTCGGCCTCATCTCGCCAAGCTAGAAACTGATATTCCCCTTTAGCTCACCACCTTGAACACTATCACTAGTTTACATGTGAATTGGTTCTTTAGCTCACCACTTGACTCCTGCATTTTTATTGGCCCATATTCTTCGACTTCTCAAGTTCTCCCGCATGGGCTTTCTTCAACGCTTTCTTTGTGGTTCTTCTACCTCGATCAAGCTAAGTAGCTCCTGTTTGTTTCAACTCCATTCGGATTACATAATTTTCTTCCTCTACACTTTGTGAATCATCTACACACTTATTGGATTCCATGCATCTGTTCACCCAAGCTTGAATTGGTTTGGCTCTATCCCATGCGTGTTCAATTTTTTGTGGTCTACTTCACCCTAGTTCTCTCGGTCCTAGCACGTGCTTCATACCTACATCATCGAGTCATGTTCACCCACTATGGACATGCCTCACTGTGCTCGTTTGCTACTCTTTGCATCATTTTTCATTATACTAGATGTGCACGCTAGCCTGTGCATCTCACCTGGGTGTTCCAGCTATGAAACCCTCCATATACCCTCCTTGGTGCACAAACCAGCTCCTTGACACATCCATTGACATGGACCAACCTCCCTAAGCTCTCTACTTGGTGTTGACTCTACGTGGTATCCGTTAATTTAACATTACTCCCAAAACATGGCTCTACACGGACCCTTTATCCACCCTCCACCTCGGTGACATGTTAGCAACCTACCTCCCGATGACATCATCTTCTAACTTGACATTGTTCTCTTGATGTCCTCTCTAATGGCCTACCACGAAACCCCACCAAACTTGGTTCAACCCTTCGAGTTGTGACCTACCCTAGTGCATTGGACCTGATGCAACTCGTCAAGATGCCCATGTCGACTAGTACATAGCTCACCTAAGCTTGTCGACCCACCTACTCAACTCGCCCGCATGAGCTTGTCAATCTACTAGCCAAGCTTCTTGCCCTCTAAGCCTTCCAATGCCCCTTTTCACCATTTTTCTAGATTTCTCCATTTTTTCCCTTTTTCACATTTCTCTAATGAATTTAAAAGGGAAAAATATGAAATTCATCGATGTTGTAATAAGGGGGTATTTTTTTTTCCGGGATCTCAATATCGGCTATTAGGCCTTTTCAGCCACTTTTTCTAGCTCGCTACTTTGTAGTGCTCCTCTTTTCTGTGGCTAGTGAGCACGTCCACCAAATCTTATAGAAAGAGAGTGTTCTTTTTACATGAATATGATACACCTTCTCTCATTGAGAAGTGTGTGTACCCTTATGTTGCTTTCACCTTTTGTTCTTGATTGTATGTCATTCATCTACTTCGAATAGGACTTATTATGGCCTCCACTCTTACGTGACTTGTTTCCTACCATGAGGTGAGTGGTCAACTATCTCGACGTCACATGAACACACCCTATTGTAATCATGCACTACTTATAAAGTGCCACAGACAAGGCATTATCATTTTTTTCTCGGGTGTCATATTGCTTGTAGATGCATTATTGGCTGAGTATGACATCTTATATTCTAGAACCCTTCTTCTTGTGCACCTTACACTTATTACTTTCACTTTCGCATCATGGAGGATGCTCTTTCGAACTTGAGCATTGTAAGATTGCCTTATAGCCTCCGTCACTTCTTCTTATGAGAGATAACTATACATCATGGTGTGCTTCCATGGAATGCTACTTCACCTACGAGGGTCTTACACACTTCTGCTTGGGCAGTTCCTTCACCCATTAATTATAGTCATCTTGAGGACTTTCTCGACACATGTGACCATTTTGTTGGTCACTTGATGTTTCATGTCACCAGACCTCTCCGCATTCATGTGGCAGACTCATATCCTCCCCACACCATCTAGATAATATTTCATTCTTTATTTGGAGACCCTTCACGTATTGTGTTTGGTGATATAGTTGTCTCCTCTTTTGATTCATGTGATGGCAGTTCCACTGACATAGACTCACTTGGTTCTACCTCTGATGACAAGGATTGTGCTTCTAGTTTTGATGATGAGAGTGCGAAGAGGAATCCTCTCCTCTCTCCTCCTCTCACTATTCCAAATAGTGTTGACACCCTCTTATCTCATCAGACATCGATATTGATAAGTATCCTTCTCACTCATACATTCATTACACCAACTTCCTTTCTACTTCCATTGTGTGAGGCCTTTTCCACTCCTCTACCTTCATATGATAATTCATACATGTCCAACATCACTCTTTTGTTTTTCGAGCCCCCTCATTGGGACGAGTATCTACCAGAAATTTTTAGTCTCTTTTGCAGGTGTCCACTTATGATGAAATATAGGTTCTTCATCCTTCTACATGTGTTTCAAAGGATTCCTTCATCTCTTTTATTGGGAGAGCCTCTTCTAGGACTCTTATCACTTCCACTTTTCAAGAGATCTACATTAATCCACCCTATCTTATGGATCCTCTTTCTATTGTGGGGATTTTTACATTACCTTCACATCACTTAGACATCCTTTCTATGGGTGTTCCTCTTCTACTCTCGACAAAACTGCACTCGTGTCATTACCTTCGGTTCTTGAAATCTATTACTAGACTTATGTCACATTTTTGTGGACCAAATTCAAATTTCTTCATGATGTTGCCTTTGGTTTCCTTTTTTCAGAGTGGGAATAATTTCAACACTCTATTTCTATCCTTCATAAGGGAAGGCAAACAGTTAATTGGGGTGTCTTATCTTCAATCTAGAGGCAAAGGACCATGTCATCGACACTCTTCTTGGAGACATCTTAGAGTTACATAGCTCATATCCATCCATGGCATATCTTGTGTTCCTTTGTCTCCCTCTTCTCAGTCTCTTCTTCTTCTTTCCAAGAGATTGATCTTTTTACATGGGTACCTTATCGGGCTCCTCAATGGTCAAGACCCATTTTTGCATCTTTCTTATATTAGAGAGTTTTTCATCTCTTGTGGTGGATTTTTTTCCCACTGGGTTTTCCTCCATTGCTTGAGACCCTTGTTGTGCATGGGTACCTCATTAGGATTTAGTGTCGAGACCCATTTCTCATTTCTAACTTTCCACCTCATCCTAAGTTACGATGAAGGGGGTGTTGGTGTGAGTCATTTTCCATGCCACATGGCGAGTCATCTCACTTAGGTGAGGTCATAGGTCTAGGTGTCATTTAGGGTCATCATGAGATTCCTTACGTGTCAGTGCATCATATGCATCATATGGGAGTTACTTCCCATTCTAGGAATGTAACTCCCCTTCTCCACTTGAGAGGTCATGATTATTGCATTGGGGTTACACAACACCCTCTATTTGTACACATCCCCTTTTGGGACCTATGTGGAATGAGAGATATAGACTTATGAGATTTTTCCCTCCTTTGAATCTTGCATGCATGTTATGGTTGATGCTCACTCTCAGTGAAACCTCATCACATTGTTAGACCACAACTCGGTTGATGTTCACAACATCTCACATGATCCTTGTGTTTCATGTTTTCACATTCTTTGTTAGATACCAACACCTAAAAACTAGTTGTTGAAAAAAATTGGTCTAGGGGAAAATTTTCACATGCACAACTTCTTGAATTGATATGAATATCTTCAATTCTTCCCAAAATCACTCTTAGATGTTTTATTTTTCACTAATCACCTCCAAAGGATGTGCATAGGCTACAAAATGGCCAAACTTGGCCTTTATAGCCTTCCAAAGATGACTAGCCTTTCATTGAACTTCATTGAATCAATCCATCAACTTAATCATCCTTACTTGCACACTGAGGTATGCTTAAGAACTACATTTGGACCTTCTTTAGAGTTGAGTTGATGGTGCCATCAAAGACAAGTTGGCTAGGAGGATGATTCAGTGTGACCGAGAGGTAAAATTTTACATTATGGGCTTAGTCGTCATGCTTAAAAGTTTAAATTTTTTGGCTAGTCATTTTACATAATAACATATCCATATCACGATAAAGATCTTTGGAAAGACCCCATTGAGATATTTTTGTATATGCATTGAGCTTGCTTTGAGATTTATTCTCTTTTTGCTTTTTATGTCCTTTTGAGAATTGATTTTTCTTTCTTTTTTACATGATAGTCAGATCTCTCTCTTAGGGGTTTAGAACCACTATGACTCGATGAAGGGGTGGAAATGAACATGGAGACGCCATTGGCTAGCACAACAAATAAGGTCCTTTGGTGTTTGCAAGAATATTTTTAATGTGTGTAAAGTGTGTCAAGCTCTCAAAAGGTGAATTCATTATTAAATTTTCCACGCAATGAAAATGAAGCTCAAAAGGCCAAAATTAACCATGTGGAAAATAACATGAACATTTCTAAACCGAGTGCAACATGCCTAGAAGCATTGAGACACCTATATACAAGTGCAAAATTTGGAGAGATTTTATTATGGATGGATGAATATGTACACTAAAAGTGACTGAAATTAACGATGTACATTAATAGTCACACGACTCTTTTTTTTGTTTTTGAGAATTCTGTGTGTGTGTGGATTTTTTTTGCAATATCTTTTTTTGTTATTTTGAAAAATTATACTTTTTGGATTTTTTCAAAAATATTATATATTTTTTTGTATTTTTAGGCATAAAACCACCACAAATGCATGACATTTAACGACTCAAGTTCTTCATTACCATCCATGTCAACCAACTTGTAAGCACTAGATCCATATTTTGAATGACCATGTAGGGTCAAGAACAGATTAGGGTAAAACTTGTCCGTTGGTGGTGTACTTGGGATGAATTTTGTTGATTTTCTTTAAGTACAAAGTATCTTAGCTCAAATTTGTAGACGTGAATTTTTTTATAATAAGATTTTTCAATATGATCACAAGAGACGTAGAGATGATCAAGAACATTATCACACCTTTCATCAAGTAGATCAATTTGTGTAAAGCACTCACGATGGTAATGATCATCAACAATTAACTCTTGAGAGTGACTTCCAAGGAGGGGATCTCAAGCTCAAGGGGCATAATAGCCTTGGCCCCATATACAAGAAAAAAAGGTATGGCCACTATAGGCATGTGAATATTACTACAATATTGCAAAAGAGCATAAGGCAACCTGTCGGAGGACCGACAAAGATCTGGAGGGAATCTGTGAGCATTAAAACGTTGCACTCAACCGCAAAATGATGTAGCTTCAAGATCGAAGCAAGAAATCACCCATGAGAGCAATGTGCATGCATTAAGGGAAAAATGGCTCAAATCCCATACTCCATTCCATTCCATTACTCAATATGAAGGGTGTACATATAGTAGTGGGGTGTGTAACTCCCCCACAAATGTATCCATCAAGAGGTGGGAGTTACATTCCCAAAATAGCCGGTCAAATGTAACTCCTATGACGCGTGTAAGGCCATAATGACACCCTAGGACACCTAAGCATGGTGAATCACCTATGTGGAGGAATCCCATGTACTTAAAATATGTGCATGGTAAATATCCTACACCAACACCCCCGAAGCATAGCTTAGGTGGACACATAGATGAAAACAAGGAGAAGTGGGTCCTGGCAACAAGCCTAATGAGGTACCCACGTATAAGAAACTCTCGAAAAGTGGAGTAAAAGGAGAAAACCCAGTGGGAAAAACTCCCCCCCAAAAGAGAGACAAGTCCACTCTCTAATCTAAGAAAGATGCCAAAGATGGGTCCCAACCACAGACGATGCCTGTAAAGGTACCCATGTACAAAGAGGAAATCTCTCAAAAAGAAGAAGAAGAGAGAAGAAGAGGGAGACGAGAGGAATGCAGAAGATGTCATGGACAGATCTGAACTCTACAACTCTAGGAGGTCTCCCAGAAGAATGTCAATCATGAGATCCTCTACCTCTAGATTGAAGAAGAGCCACCCACACCGCGTGTGCCTACCCTTCGGAAGGAAAGAAATGACATGTTGGATGTCCGCCCACTCTGCAAAGGAAACCAAAGGCAGTAGCACAAAGAACTTTGATTCTGGTCCATGAAAGTGTGACATAGGTCTAGCAAGTGAGTGTGAAGGAACCGAAGGTAATGTCACGAGTGCAGAATTGTCAGAGTATGAAGGGTGAACACTTGTAGAAAAGATGTCCAACTGATGTGAAGGAAACAAAACATCCCCCACAACATAAAATGGATCCACAAACAAGGGTGGATCAATGAAGGTCTCCGAAAAAGTGGAAGTGGTAAGAGTCCCGAAAGGGGCACTCCCAACAATGGAGATGATAAACTCCTCTGAAATACCTATAGATGGATGAGGAATTTGTAGTACATCTCAAGTGTACTCTGTGAAAAGACAACTAAGGTCAGGCAAATACTTGTCCCAATGAGGGGGCTCAACAAACAGAAGAGTGATGTCAGATACGTATGAGTCATCCAATGAAGGTAGAGGAGTGAAAGGGGCCTCACACACTGAAGGTGGAAAAGAGGCAGGTGTGATGACTGTATGAGACTGAATAAGAGACTTATCGATATAGATGTGGGATGTGTCAACACTCTCGGGAATAGTGAGAGAATGAGGAGAAGAGTCCTCTATAGTACTCTCGACATCAGAACTGGGTGCACAATCCTCATCATCAGAAGTAGAACCAAGCGAGTCTGTGTTAGTGGAATTTTCATCACACAAAGAACAAGAGGAGACAACTAGATCAGGAGTAACAACAACGTTGGCAATATGTGAAAGGTCTCCATAGAGGGATTAAAGAATGCTCTAGAAACGGTGGGGTGGATCTGAGTCTGCCATGTGAAACCAAAGAGATATGGAGACATGCATCATCATGTGACCAAAAACATGGTCGCAAGTGTCAAGGAAGTCCTCCAAATGACGATGATCATTGGGTGCAGGAACTGGCCCAAGTAAGAAGGGTGAAATACCCTTGTGAGCGAAGTAACGTTTTATGGAAGCACGCCAAGCTGAATAGTTCCCTCTCCCAGTAAGAAGTGGCAGAGGTCAGAATTGATCCTACGATGTTCAAGTATAGAAAGAGCACCCTACAGGATGTGGAAGCAAGAAGTGCAAGGTGCACAAATGCAAGACGTCAGACTCGGCCGATAATGCATCTACATGTAAAAACCCAAGAGTACTAGTGAACCCTCCCATAATATGGCACTTTATAAAGTATTGAATTTATAAAAATGATAATGTCATCACGTAGTGTGTGAGAAATCATTCAAATTTTATTAAAGAAGTGCCCAAAAACGAGCATGAAAGAGTCAAAAGTTATAGCAAAAATACAATTCCCGCAACTAATGGAAAATGACAATGAACTTTGCAAACTGATTAAAAAAATTCCCAAAATGGGTGCAAAGGGTGTCATGTGGGTACTCATTGGAAATGGCATCAAATTTTAGGTAGGTTTTTTTTTTTTCTTGTGAGGGGGATTAGCCTTACCGCCAACCCTAGACCTCGCCTCCGTCTCAACACACAAATGAAGGACATAATTACAAGCAAATAGAGCCCAAAAAATATCACAATGCCAAGATAAGAATGTTTTTTCCTTAAAACATTAAAAACATGATTGTTTTAACTGATAAACAATTCTAAAAGGGAATGGATGGGGGCCCACATTGTCAAGCCATGTGGTGGAAGTTGACCGAGCCGTCAAAAAAAGGCAATGTAATGGTTGAACGGTTAAGTAAGCCCCACCGATCTCCACAAAGAATGAAAGCGTCGGCGACGCAGAAGAAATCGGTGAGAGCGCAAAGAGGTCTTGGAGATCTCCACATGCTTGACCACCGATCAGAGGGACATTTACAGAGTTTATAACGGCTAGAGCCTGGTGAAATGGTCGAACAGAGATAAGATTCCCTGGTTGTTGAGATTAAACGGTTGAACTGCAAAACGTGGAAGAGTGCAGGAATCATGCGAACATGGCAAGGATGGATGCTCAACGGTTGAGCCAAACACTCCAAACCAACCCGAGCATACACGAGTCATAGACCAATGTGAGTCAAACAAGAAATCCCGAGGAAGCAGTTAGACGAGTAGATGTTTCAAGCCAACGTTAGATAGAAAAATGACCTCGTGGAAGAAAAACTGAGTTACGAAGATGGAATGTAGGCGAGTGAAAACAAAGCATGCAAGCTCAAAAGGTGAAGCCCGTTCAATGAACAATGCAAAGAATTCTTAGCACTAGGAGTGCATTCGAACCAATGCAAGCAAGGTTGAGTGTTGATCAACGAACAACCAATGCAAAAAAAAGCACAACAAAGTTCATGGGAAAGGAAGCTTGAGCAGATGAACACGGCCTAGAATGCACAACTGAAGCCTGACCAGTGAGCCTACCATGTAAAACATCCACAAGGGAGAACTTAAGCCAAAGTACCCACATTTAGACCTCGAACAAGCCAAAGCAACCACGTTTAGACTGAGCATGCAGACATGTGAAACCAGTGCCGATAGTGCTAAAACAAACACAAAGATCGGAGGCGAGAGGTATCAATACCAAATGCATAACAAAGAAATGCACGAGAAAACCAAAAATGAGCCTCTCGAATCCAAAACCGTACCCGAGTAGCAAGTTCACAAATGCAAATGAGTCAACAGGAAGAAAATGTCCAAGCACAAGTAACCTCGAGCCAACAAATCAAGCACACGAATCCCTTTGAAAAAATGCAAGTAGAGCACATGCAAAGGAAATCTTGCACAAGAAACTATGAGACGGAGAGTAGTAACCAACCAAGGTGAAAAACATGATTCCGATCCCGAACTCGATACCATGTTGGAGGAATAATGAAAATCTGGAAGGAACCGTGAGCATCAAAACGTTGCACTCAACCGTAAAATGATGTAGCTTCAAGATCAAAGAAAGAAATCACCCATGAGAGAAATGTGCATGTATTAAGGGGAAAATGGCTCAAATCCCATACTCCATTCCATTCCATTTCTCAAGATGAAGGGTGTACATATAGTAGTGGGGTGTGTAACTCCCCCACAAATGTAGTCGTCAAGAGGTGGGAGTTACATTCCCGTAATAAGCAGGTCAAATGTAACTCCCAAGACGCGTGTAAGGCCATAATGACACCCTAGGACACCTAAGCATGGTGAATCACCTATGTGGAGGAATCCCATGTACTTAAAATATGTGCATGGTAAATATCCTACAGCAACTGTGTGTGCAATTCTCTATGGGAAACATTGACAACAATTTGAATAATTTTCTTAATTGTTTTCTTGGAAGCCTCTATCGACCATTATCTTGTGGATATTATGGAATGGAAAAACTATTTGGAATTTGTACTTATCACACAACACCTTTACATCCTTGTTCTTAAATTAAATTATATTGTTTTATAATGATCTTGATGGGAATGTCAAAGCAACGTATGATATGTTGCATAATGAATTTGATAATTTGTGCTCTCATGGTACATGTAAATGGTGTTACTTACACCCACTTTGTAAAGTACTCGAGTGGTAGTAATAATAAATGTGTGGCCATCTAATGATAATGGAGTGAAGTTACCAATAAGGTTAAGTCCTCATTGAGAAAAAGGCAAAAAGGATTACAGAGGCTGTAAATTCTTGTGTGGGAAGATGAGAAAGATTTACAATTTTGGCACTTCTCAGAGAGTCTAATATATGCACAATATTATTTTTCTAAGGTTTTCCAGTAATATCCCATGTGAAGAATGCTTCAATCAATATCCATGCCGCTAAAATGACTACACATGTACCATTGTTTGCTTCAGTGAGTATGACAATAGTCTCATGGGTTATCAAACATTGTAATAATATACCATTATAGCCGTATTTATACAAAAGACTTCCAAGGAGGAAAAAATGAGTAGCTCTTTTTGAAATGTACAACATATAACTTTGTTAAGTCCAGTGGTAGGGTATAAAATTTTAAGTATGTAATGATCTCTTCATACCAAAGAGGCGGTGGCGTGTTTCAATCAAAAAAATTCAAGAATTAGGCAAGGAAACTTTAGTGGCGGTTCTTCACTAATTCATGAATATTTAGATTTTTGAAATTTGGATTTGGTAAATTTTAAAAGTTGTCTAGAGTAGCATTTCACCTAAATTTTTTGGGAGCTAGTTCGTTTGGTGGGTTGGCTTACCTAGTGTTTATAATAAATTTCATATAAATACATATATTTGCCCCAATACACTGGTTACATACACATATAGTATACATCTCAAGTATAGAGATATGTTCTTTCGACAATAGCATAGGATAGAAACGCGACCCAATCACCCATCAACATATTTTAGCGATCGGCCCAATGCATATTTTTTTTGAGATGCTCGGATTTTCTTCTTATCGCTTGGTTACATATTGTTACAAACGCCTAATTTTCTTCTTATCACCCGATTGCATTTTAAAGTTTCGACTTTTCTTCTTGTTTTTGATTGTATATTTGCACCACCCGGTTCATTTTTACAACCACATGCTCCAACGATCACCTAAATGTATTTTCAGAATCGCCACACCAACAATGCCTGACCGCATTTTTGTAACCACCAGCACCCGCATTCACAAAGATTCACCCGACTACATTTTTACATTTGCACACACAAGCGGTCACCCAACTACATTATTTTAGTCACCCGCACTAGCAGTCTCAGCTACATTTGTGTAGTTGTTTGCCATAGTCTCCGAATGCTTGTTTTCAAATTATGTGCTTCAACCACGTGACAATGCCTTGTCAGGGATCCTCGATGCTTTGCAATGTGGAAGGCCAATAAAAAAAATGGAATCTTTTATCATATTTTAGCCAGCCACAAAAAGGGATCAGGTAGAATCAGATGTAAGTGTAACCCCCATACACACCAAATGCAGGTATTGTATGAACTAAATAATTAAGCCTTATTTATTTTCAAATTACAAATTCCAATAATATACTTAATAATACAAATTTCAAAATCCCCTTTTTTACAGATGCAACATATCCCACTGATGATGACATGCCTCCACTTGAGGAAAATCCTCATTATGTGCCTACACAAGTAGAAGATATGCAACAAGATGAAGATATGCCTCCACTTGAGGACATTCCTAATTATGAAATGGAACAAAGAGAAGAAATTTCAATCATCAAACTCCAACTTATTTTAGAATCCCTACTCTCAATTATTTGAAAAGGAAGAGAGTAGACAACAATCCCATTGATGTTGATGAGATCCAACAAACTAAATATATTCCTACAGAGTGTGATCAAACACCTATTATAGGTGATAATGCAACCCAAAAATTTGTGTGAAGAAAGAGAAAGACATGGACCATTGGAAGGACTTTTAAGTTTGACTGGGAAGCAAAGTTTCCATTCATTGAACCATTACAACCAAAAAAGGTAATGATATTCCAACTAAATGTAAATGTACTATTTGTAGTTGGAAACTTGGAAAGGATCAAAAATGTAACTCAAACTTGACACAATTGAGAAACATTATGGTAAAGTATATGTGTTAGTTAAACAAGTAGATGGTCAAATAAAACAAACACACAGATGGAAAATGCAAAAGAATGCATGCATGTCAAATATGCGAAGAGTATGAAAATGAAAAGAAATGCCTAGAAAATCTTGTTGAGAAAGGAGGAACAATTACAACTCACCTAGGAAAAGTTGTTTAGACTAATTTCATGAGCCAAAAATATACAATTCACAACTATCTACCATATTCTGAAAAAGGGTAGACCTATTTCTAATTTTTAGGATTATAAAGTTTTATTTCAACTTAATGGATTTCCTAATCTTCCACAATCCCATTGGTCAAACAACAAAGTGCTTGGGAAATTTCCAAATGTCTAGTAATGATTGAGAAGGAGGATTTGAAATAAAAGTAAAAATGCAAATCATTGTCTATTGATGAGGTCACAGTTGTTGACAACACATCATGGGTTTGCATTCATATCTATACTTTGAGAACCACCAAAGGATACCTCATTTATTAACAATACATAAAATGATAGAAAATTGCAATGCAGAGAACATTTACAAGTTGTTTATTTCAAGTTTGAGAACTATAGCGGGAATGGATGATTATAGTATCACCACTAAATTGGTGTGCATTGGTACAGATGGTGCATCAATAATGCAAGGGAATATAAATGGGTTGTGCATTTGACTATAAACCTATGTTGCACCATACATGATTATAATCCATTGTATGACGCATATAATGAATATTTCATATAGAATATGAAGGGAATGGATCAGAGTTTGTAAAAACAACTAAAATGATATTGATATCCCCATTGTTTATTAACATCCTCGAGCTCTTACAAATAAATAGGTGAGGTTGTTTCTAAAATTTGAAACAACTCACTAGCAATACACGAGTTATTTTTTAACAACTGCGTTTAATATGAAAACTATAACAACCTCTCTATTTAATTTAACATAACTACATATATAAAAATGACATGAGCACTAACTAATTAATTCCCAATATTTCCCCCATCGACATTAAGTGAACATGGAAGAAACATTTTGGAAATATTGGAAACAGTCAATCATATGCCTCCGCATCCTTTTAGGTGGTTGCATACTACTATCTTGGATCTTGTTGTAAGATCTTACTGCCCCGCACATGACCAAAGGGCTTCACCACAAGTGAATCCCATACCGGATGATCACACTTCCACCGATTCACCTACATACGTGAACTCTTGGTTCAGTTTCGTTGTCACTTCTAGTGAACTCTAGGTTTCAACCGATCAATATTAGAAGTATGATAGTCTAAGGATCTCTGCAATGGGAAGGATCACTCCAATTGCATTGCCCTCCTATAAAAGAAACTATTTTCATCATTCAAAAGTTTGTACACATCCTCCTCTTTTCAATCTTCGATACAAGGAATAAAAACTATGTTTTATTTCGTGCATGCCACTCAAAGCAAACAATTGAAATAGTATAAAATAATGTCGCCAAAGCTATAAGTGACACCATCATTCAAATTCTGATGAAGGCGATGATCTCCCTCCATCCTCTATGCCTTCGACATCCAATGGACATGATGCTTTCACAAGCATAGTGTGGAAATGAAATTCAATAATTTCCACATGGGATTTATTAGAATAGTTTCCTCCCACGATGTGAGAATAAATTAGATTTCAAAAAGATTTCCACCGAAAATTCATCCATTACAAACAATTTATTTAACTATTAACAAATATGACTCAACAGGAATTATTTAACCTTTGAAGACTTTAAATATTGACAAGAAAACTACATATAAGGATTTTACATTATAATCGACTTGACTCACTCTATATCTTTAATTTTTATAGACTTTTGAATAATGACTAAAACTTTATCCCACAAACTACTAAACATAACCGAAATGCATAAGTTTTTATGACTTATCTACTCCACATAATAAATATAAGGCATCTAACCGTTTTAGACAAGAAACTCCTTGAAACGTGGTAGTATGTAAACTACAGTTGGAAATACTTATTATGCCTGACGTATTGAAGATGTATGCCTCTGTCAATGAAGATAGTTGTCAGAGTGTAACACGTGAACATAGGTCCTATGAATCCAACAAAGCACGAATATCACTATGGTGATAGGTGGAATGGCTCCACAAAATCTTATGCTTATGAAAATTTATCTGGACGCAGGCCGTATTGGTGCCAAAACTGATCTTACTTTTCTCAATTCAATGTTTGGATCAACGAGATTCAGGTTGGAATAATACGAGCTGTGTAAGCAACATTTACAGCATTTTATTCTACCAATATTCAAATTCTCCTTATAAGGCTGTCAATAGAAGCATTTTATTCTACCAATATTCAAATTCTCCTTGCACTTCTCCCAATTTTTATGAAGGTGGTGCCTTGAGATTGGGGTTTTGTCTAGATCAAAAATGTCAAAGGCACAATTTGTAGTACGTGGCTGAGAGATGGATCACGGATTGGGAGTGCAATCACGCCAAATAAACAAGGAGACAACTTATTCATAGGAACCTGAACATAGAATATCTGAGAATAACTTTGCTGGTGATATACATCCACGTGGATGAGGAAATGCACAAAATAATATGGTACAGGGGCATGGCACAAAGGAACAACTACTCAAACATTGTAGACAAACTAAATAATGCCAAAAAAAGAACACACAAATACTCCATTCATTGAGCAACTTAATCTTTATGGAGTCTCTCTTTAATCCAAATGAAACTATTATAATAAGGACTTGAAACTGCTTTGATACCAAATGAAGGGAATGGATCAGAGAGTTGTAGAAAACAACTAAAAATGATATTCAATATCTTCCATTGTTTATTAACATTCGGCTCTTACAAATAAATAGGTGAGGTAGTTCCTAAAACATAGGAAACAACTCAGAACAATACACAAGTTGTTTTAACAACTCATTTAATATGAAAACTATAACAACATCTCTATTTAATTTAGCATAACTCACATATAACAAATGTGAGCACTAACTAATTAATTCCCAATAGAATAGTTAGTGCATTTGACATTCGGATGTTAAAAGTATAAGAGATGATCATCGACCTACATGCATATATGTCTAGAACAGTCCCAAGATATTCCTTGAGTTTCATAAATTTTCAATTGGTGTCATTGATGGTAAGAAGTTGCTTAAAGATGTTGATACAAGGTGGATTTCTATGTATGAACCTGCATGTAGAATTTTTCAAGAATATCCATCGTTGACAGGTTTTATGTACAAATATCATAGAGAAGTTGACAAGGAAAAATATATGTTGTACCATTTAATAGATTTCGAAATGTTACTGACATTAAGTGGAATTCTCCTCGCGTTAAGGGAAATCAACGGAATATAATCTTATTTTTATTTGAGTAAACATGCTCAAGAGAGGTCAATATATATTGTTGATTTCATACGGTTGAGGAAACATCATCAAACCCTAGATAAGATAATTGGGGACTATCCTAAGAGAGTTTTAAAGGGCCTGTATTTGAGAACTAGTTCAAAGTTAACAAACATGAGGATCCTAATTTTGAAATTCAATATTAAGGATTATCTTTGTATAGTTGTTAATGGGAAGGAAATTCCAATGCATACTTTTTGATCCAAAGAGTTGATTTGGTGAGCAGTTTTGGAGAAGTTCGAGTTACACATATCTTATATGTGAATGTTATTTCTTATACAAGGATGAAATTGAGAAAGATTTCACAAAGTTTATCTTCAAAAAAAAATTATCGTTTTAAAACGGATGAATCCCATATTTTGTAACATCTTTGATGGTAATAGTCTTTGTAGGTGAAATGTTTCACAAGCATATGTCTATTCTAGTAAATCATTTCTTGTAAAGCATGGTCCTTTCAACACCCTCACCATTTACCAGTTTGTATAGCACTAGGTAAATGGTTTTGAGATTAAAGGTACTTTGTAAAAATACCCTACCGATAGCTCAATCATCACATTTAGACTTACAATGTTTGATCAATATGGGCACATAGGTAATCTAACAAAAAATGGAGCTATAACAAGAAAGTCTATGGAAAAATTTTGAATCTATATGAGATTTTCTGACAATGAAAGTCTTAGAATATGAAATGTCTTTAGTGCACTATCTTTTGTGAAATCAAAGCTTTGAAACAAGTTGGATAAAAATTTGGAGACATGTTTGAGATTATATGTTTCACATTATCCAGTGGATGCATTTCCTTATGAAAGGGTGATTGTGACTTGGACTTCACTTATTGATAGAAGAGGAGTCACTAACATAGTGAGCAACAAATATGATCTTAGTTTTAAACCAAGGGGGGTGCTCTATCGAGCCTAATAAGGTAGATGTAAATGTCACGAAGGAAATTGCTCAATCATTGTTTCAGTTGCCTAATTTTTAGGCTTGACACTTGTACCTTGGTAAGCCATAAGAGGCATGTTTTATAAATATTTATATAATCCTATCTATAAACTTTATATGAAATTGCTACAGATTTTTTTGAATAAATGATTTTAGTATCTTTATTCCTTTTAATTTTTTTATACAATGCAATTATAAGATACAAAAACATTAATTATGAATAGAAAACATATATATTTTAACTTTCAAATTACATTGTTCAATCTTGTGTTGTGAAAAACAAAACACCAAATATGCAATGAAAACATTAACAATATAATGATATCAAAATATGTTACAAAAAGTGCAAAACATCTTAGTAGATATTTGAGACTTATATTTAAATTCTACATTTTAAAATGTCATAAAATATAAAAAATATTGTCTCCTATGATGTTACCTTTGGATCTGGTATTTTTTCATCTTTAAGCACTCTTGATTTAACAAGATCTTAGCTACGACATTGATACTAGAAAGATTTTCAATATCTTGTTTCACCACATCATCTGCTGAAAGTAAACTGGGATCCACATCACATTTTTGCATGAATAATACCTCTAGATCCATGTCATGCTCCTTGATAATTTTCTTCAACATATTGTTCTATTTATTTTGGAGCACAAGTTTTTCCTTCAGTGAAATAGTAGTAGTTAAAAATTCATTGCAGTCTTCAGATGAAGATCTAAGACATGTGCTTCATTCTTCAATTTTTCATATTTTGACTACATTTGGAAAAAAATTATTAGTTACAAATCTAAATATGTAAAACTAAAATTTCAATGCAAAGAAATAAAAGTAAAACTTATGACAACTTTATCTTTTTCGCATTTGCAATCACAACCATGTTTTTGTCTCTAGCCCATTGGTTGTAGTAAGTTTGGGCTTCACCATTTAAATTTTCTAACATGTTTAACATTACATCCAAAACATCATCATTATAGCCATTGTCTACTATAATGGTACTTGAAAGAGCCTTATTCACCAATACATCAATCTTTCTGGCTCATTTTGAACTAAAGAAAATAATGAATTTCTTTGGGAATGGTTATGAAAATGGATATTTATTTCCTTCATTAAAAAAATTCCCGCAATTCCCAAGTTTTCAATGTTTGTATATCAAGAAAAATAACTTCATTCATGTTAGCATAACAACTTTCTACCAAAAAATTATTCAAAGGAAAAGATGTTAATCATTTACAGACTGTGGTACTATATGAGGTGGAGAGGCATGTCATCATGTGAAATAGGTGAATCAAGCTATAAAATAGGAGCTTCTTGGGTCTAGAATAATATTATGGGGATTAAAGGTAGTTGGATCACAGTACCACTCTCAATACCCAAGAAATCATCATCAAGATCAATTTGATGTAAAATGGTGGTTCCCATTGCACTGGGAGACCACTCAAGGAGAAATTTGGAAATGGAGATCCTGTCAAATGAATTGTACCACCACTATGAGCCAAAAAATATATTATTTTCCCCTTATCTAAAACTATCTATCTCTGAAGTGGGAGAGGTGGTATATTTTATTTTAGGAGAAGGAACTACAAAATTTAAATTTGAAAACACAAGAATTCAATATTTAGTAAATTTAGTAGAAAATTTAAAGTTTGAAGTAACTGATATTAAAAATGTACATTATACTTACCATGTTGGGTATGTCTAGGGGTAGTTTTTCTTCCACTATCAATGGTTGAATCCTCGTGGAGCCCATTGGTTCAACTTGATGTCGAGAAGTTTCATGAATACTATCAGATGAATCTGTAAATATGTTGTAATGTTTAAAATTATGCATAGTTAATAATCGATTAATAAAAATTAAATAATATATGTTCCATTACTTCATGAATCATAGCTTGAGTCTTGACTGTACAATTACATATTGGACCCTGGTATTAAAACTTGGAATAATTGATGTAGATGCTTCTAGTGTTTTGCAATTGAGTGGGTGTAATAGAATTATTCATGTATTTTTGTGTTGAACCTCTAGTCGGAGAGACATGTACATCTAGGTAAGAATCAAAGATCCTCGAAGTTTGATGACCTCTTAGTGAAGTTTTCTTCTTACATTCAATGAAATTGCTCTCTTCTAAAAGAAAATTGAAAATTAGCTGAATTTTGTAAATAAATTAATGATTTTTACATAAATTGAAATTTTAAACTTACCTGTTGCTCATCAATAGAAAGGCAATTTACTTTTATTCTTTCATCAAGTGCAGTAGGAATATTAGCATCAGATTTCAAATTATGATAGGCTTCATAATATAATGTAAGTACATAATTACAATATGATAATGTTGCACCCTCATTACAAATAGTATGTGTCAAATCATGTCGTATCTTATTGGATCTATTTGTACACCAATCAAACTTTTGAAAACTTAGGGAACGTAGGATGTAAACAAGAGCCCAAGATACGATATATCCACTTGTCTACCCTATGCAAGAGTATTCTAACCTCGAAAAAATCAATCATGGCCTAGAGAAAAGTGTTTTGAACACTTTGCATAGTTATGCCCCATCTTGATTTAGAGGTGTTAGAAATACCTGCACATATGTCATTGAGAAAATGAAAATTTATTATTCATGTTATGAGTTGTTGGGATGAGGAAAAATGACTAAGTGTTTATGTAGCAGGTGGGATAGTAAGGCAAGAAAAAGGGGCATGTAGACGTGCACATGGATTAGATGAGGTGTAGTGCAAAAATTCGTGCCCATTGAGAAAAAAATTCCATGACTTAGCAGTTTTTGCATGGCATGGGCTAAAAATAGGAAAACCATGTTGGAGTGTGGAACATGCAGTGGATTAAAGTAGAAGACTTCGTGGCTAAGTAAGAGATATTTTGAGAATGAAGTGGAAGATCAAGGATCATGCATAGTTCACGCTAATAATAGGATTAAAGTAAAGTTTATTTATAGATTAGTCTATTATTAGCCTCTTTGTAAAAGCATGCATATGTTAGCGCATGGATATTTTGAGCTTGTAGGTTATTTTTTTGACACATGGGTGGTGAAGGAAAGTCCCCACCCTTATATATATATGTATGTATTGTACTACATATTTTTGGACAATGATTATGTATTGCAATGTTTTGTTGTTTTGTTACATTGGCGTGCATAATTTCCTAGTGATTACTATTATGTGTTTAACTTTTGTTATGTAATGAATTAATACAATGGATATTTGTGGATGGAAATCGGTTGTTGACGTATTCTATCATGGTAATTGTATGGTGCATTTGATCTTAGTCATGGTTTAATTCATTATGCTCTATGGTTATGTTTCGATTCATGTTATGGTTTGCACTTAATTACTTGATATGTTTAATAGTGAATATGAACATGCATGCTAACACCTGACAAGCACAAATAAAGGAGGGACTTGTAGCTTTGTGCACTTCGGTTGAGCATTCATATTTATCCGAATGAAGTGGCATTTGAGTGAAGATAAACAAGACTACATGAGCTTAGTAATATTGTGATAATAAAATACTAAGTACTGAAAAGTAGATTGTTACCTTCGACCTATATTCCAAAGTGGGACTCCATATACTTTTATCCGCATCTGAGAGCAATTATTTTTTGTCACAGGGTTGGAATTTGTGTACATAATCCCGGTTAAGCGATAGATATCTTCTAGAGGTGTCCCAAAAGAAAATTTTCATGATGGAAGGTTCACTTTGAAGACATGTGTGGTCTTATTAAAATAGGATAAAATAAATTGCAGTAAATCGGTGTCAATATCAAAATACGGCATGTCATTTATCCCTTGAAAGAAATATTTATCAACCCAATCATTGAATGTGTCCTTTTGGCTTAGCAATGTGCAAATTTGAGGAAAAATAAGGTTTTTGAATTGAGTTTTGGGTTTATCCTGTGTGTGGGAATAAGTGCGGGAGGACAAAGGGGAACAAGCTTGGGAGGACGAATGGGAAGCCATTTTTGGATTAGAATTTGGAGTAGGATTATCTTAATTGTAAGAGCTTGTACCATGTATCTTGAAACCTTAGCGGATTTTAGACTCTGGAGATGGAACATGGAGGATGAAGTCTTAGAGCGAGGATATGAGAGAATGAAATATGGCTAGAAGATAGAGGATTGAAGGATATATATAGGTGAGGGACATGTAGGCCATGTGGTAGTAGATGAGGTTGTGGCGGGAGAAATGGTCACGCACATGCGGGAAAGTAGTTGCATCGACACCCACATAAATTTGGTTGTACATATAGTCAGGTGGTTGCATAGGAAGCCAGTACCTACACATGCAGACACTCGGTTGCGTATGCAAATGCACGGTGCATGCACAGTCAAGTGGACAAATAGATTCCTAGTTGCATGTGTAGCCACACGATTGTGCATGTAGTCATGCATCTACATATGCAATCGGTTGTCTATATGTGTGGCCACACTGATAGCACATATAACCACTCGGATGTGCATGCATTCATGCATCTGCATACACTATCATGCATCTCTACAGTTTTGTCACTTTTCCTTCCTTTTACTCGAATCCATTTTTTGGTATTTTCACCATTTTTTGAAATCTTGTTTTGGAGATTGTCATCCCTTCTATAATATTTTTTTCTTTTGAGGGGGTGGTCTTAAAGTGAACCCTAGCATTAGGGTTCGATCAAAGGATGGATATGATAACACATGAATGGAAGCATGATAATGTCAACTTATTTTTCCAAAGGTATATAAGACCATGGTGTCTATAAATCGATTGGTAGAGCATGGAGTGGTCTTAATCTTAAAATGTGCAAATTGAGTGAGTGGTGAATTTGCAAGGGTCTTGTATTGTTGTTTTGTGTCATTGTAGCATTGGTAAGACCCTATAATTTGGTTGATGACAAGATACAACTCACCAACTATTTGTAAATATTTTATCTTGAGAGAAATACCTAATTGGGTGGAAATGAAAAGTTCCCATACTCTATCATGTTGTGTCATGCATGGAAAGTCAAGTTTAAATGATAGTGTACTAGAGGTACTTTAGGTTTGATGAAGACAATACCCATGCCTGCCCCTCGATTAGTTTTTGACCAATAAAAATGTAATTTCATATCAAAATCATCTTTTGTATCAATATTCTCTTTAATTTTAGATATAGTAAAGACGAAATCTTCGAGAAGATCAAGATTTTGTGGTTGCGAGTTAGTAAGCGGTGCTTCAACTAACGTGGCGAAATAATTTGTCACTAGGAAAAATTAGTTGATTTTCACCAACACTCTAGGAATATGTACCTCCTACTTGAAAGGGGAGGATCCCTTATTGTATGTGAAATAAAAAAACTCTTTGGTTCGTCATTAGGTCGAGGATCCAACAGAACACTCCACCGCACCTATGACAAATGCTTGTAGTTTTGTGCAAGGAGAATTTGCAAGGAACATGAAATATTGGGAGTGAGAATTTAGAGAGGTGGTTAGTATTTCAAGTAGGCTAAATGATATTCTTACAAGTATTAACAAGAGATATATCGATACACAATTATAAATAATAAAAATTGTGCTAATTATAGCAAGAAAAAATAAACTATGAGTGTAAAATCTCATTCATTCATTCATCTAGAAAAGATGAAACACCTTACTTGACTTGCATGTTTACAAACTTTTGTAATGAGATAGAGAGAGATAGAGAGGAAACATATAAAAAGGAAAATAGAAGAAGTGTTATCTTTGTTTATTCTTGGTAGTTGTCTACTCATGAACTCAAAAAATTAACCACCCCTTGGAATGAGGAAGTCATTAAAATATATAGTTTTCAAAAAGACTCTTCACCTGCCCCCACATAAATTTTCATTTTTCTTTTACAACTTGTGATTCTTCATATTCCTAGGAAGGAAATTAAGTCCCCTTTTTATTAATTTAGGGAAACTTATTACAATTTTCAGCTACATTCACATTTAAATGAATAAGACAAAAATGAAAAGTGTAACCCCCTAATGAAGAAATAGAACATGAAAGAATAGAGGAAGGGGGAGGAAAGAGATAAGGGAAAATAGATAGCTACTCAAATGAAGATGATTCCATTACTAATTCCACATCACTCTCAAATGGAATTTTGGAGAGTACCTCTAGAAATATCTCAACTCCTTTGAATTCTTTACTGTATTGAGTCATTGCGGGTGCATTTTTATCAGCCTGAGGAATGTCAACAAAGCTCAAATACTTGAGCCAATTCTCTAAGATAGCATTGATTTTATCACACTTTATGAACCATGGCTAATGATCCTTCACATTGTTTGATATAACAACCCTTATCTCGGTGAGAGACTCCAGTGTGTCTTCATTGAAGAAAAGGGATCTCCAGTGTCTTTCTTGATAAGTTCTTCAAATGGCTTTAGTAAGTCATCCATTGAGGTGTTTTCATCTATTACAGGCACTCCAAGCTTATGTACCTCAGTATTGACATCATATTACATATTTAAATTACATTCCTCATGTGAATCAAATTCATCCAGAGCACGGTTCAACATCTCATATCGTGCAACAAGATTCTGGCCCACACTTTAGAAAAATCTTCGAATGCATAATTGAATACCTTACTACTCACCAAAGTATGGAAGAATAAACTTTTCCCATTTCTTCCACTAATGGAGACAGTTAATCCCATTGTTCCTTTTATTTTTCAACTCCGTCTCTTGTAATCATTACTTTTGTGGTAGTTGCGCTTATGTACTTGAACAATGAAAGTATCTCAGGAAACAACATTTTCCATTTTTCCAAAATCTTGATCACCCATTTATCATTTTCTCTCCCTGCATGGTGAAACCTTGTTCCTTTCTAATGGATTCTAGATTGAATATATTAATGGGAGTGACTTCTTCAAATGGAAGAGACAGAACAACGTTTAGATTTATGAAATTTTGTACATACCGGGTGAGTATTCTTACATGATCTTCCAACTAATCAAATTTATCCTTATAATCTCGATTCCTCACAAAAAGGAAATTGGAATATTCCTTCAAAAAGTGTGCATATCCCTCATGTGTTTCCATTCCTAAAGGAATGGTGCTCATTTCATAGTCATCCGAGGTCATCTCTTCAATAGGTTTAGTTATCTTTGGTCAAAGTAATTCTATGTACTAATTTCTCGAAGCACCACTGAAGAAGTGGGAAGAAACTTGGGCTAGCTTTCCATTCTTCACTTTGACTATTGAGGATATGTCCTAGAATTTTGGTACCTCAACTTTTTGAACCATGTGAGATTATCCCCCAATCATCTCTTACACCCATGGAATTATCTCATTCAATTCATGCTCGACATTTAGTATGATTATTGTTTATTGTTATGGTGAGAAGGAACATGTTGTACTAGATGTTAGAGTAGGTATTTACCTTAGCTCATGTTCACCTAGGTACTTTATTTACCTTTATTGTATTTATCCTAACCCACTTATGTGTGTGGATATTTCTTTTTATTTATTTATATATTAGGGGATATTATCTAGTTGTTATGTATATTTCTTTCCTTGACCTATGGTAATCACTTGACTAGATCCTTGATGAATAGTTCTTTCCTAAATGTATGGACTTGACTAGTTCTTTTATGACTATTTCTTTCCTTGATTTATGGCTTGATCTATGACCTTGATTGGATCTCATATTGTTATTCATTTCCTATATAAGCAAGGTCCATTCTCATTGTATTTCATTGATTTCCTTAATAATATATCATATTGCTACTCATTTGTTTGCAAAGGTTTTATTAAAGTTATTCTGGCGAATTGCTTTTATCTTATTGATCATGGTGTTTGATTAGCATCTAAGTTCTTGGATTGGTACAAACCTGGTTATTGTTTCTTTTATGGTATCGTAACAAGAGATTGTTGTTGACATCTAGCTATAAGTTTCATTTTGCAAACATTTTTTTATTTTTATATATTCATATATTTAGGATTTGTTCATATTTTGTTGTTGCATGTGTTTTTATGAAAAATAGAGCCTTCCATTGGATTTGGAAGGTGGGAAAACCCTAAGATTGATTGTAAACTCGACCATTTTTGAGGTAGTCAATTTTCGAGTTATTTTGTTGTTGCAAAGGCACGTGTTGGTTTGTCTTGGAATTCGCATCAGCTAGAGTAAATCCCAAAAAATTAATTTATGATTTTTTCAAGATCTACACTGGGTATTTTTCTTCTGTGGTGTATCATTTTTGAGAGGCGTGCACCAAGCTATTTCAGGAAGGATGTTTCTTTCCTTTTTTGGCAGTGGTCCGTGGGTTGCTATGCATATTTTTCCAATTCATGAAATTCCATGGACTTGTTTTTTTGGCAACACAGTTCATTATCTACATAGTCCCGAAATAGCAAGTTTTACCAGAATGAGTAATTGGATGTGACTTTGTCAACAACAAGCAATGCAAAGACCCATTGAAATCCTTAGCCCCTGGTCATATGGTATGGTCATATGAGGGCTTAAGCTTGTGATTCCTAATAATAGGTGCTTAACTCCATCCCCCTTTCATTTTATTTGTGTGGTGAAGGTAAGAGCATTTTATTTTGTTTTAGTGGCAACTAAAATAAATAGTAGAGCATAATATTGAAAAGCTTGTATCTTTTGATCGGTAACTTGGTTTTGAGTACCATTTTTTCAAAAGTGCTTTTTCATGCTCGTTCCATTGGAAATATTTATTTTGAGAATTGCACTATAATTATAAAGTACCATATTGTAACACACACCCATTATAAAGTGCCAAAGTCTAGGGGGCTCTTGTTACATTATTTGGGGGTCTTGTTGCATAATTGCTTGGTTCTTGCATTTATTTTGGTGGTTTGTTTAGAATGGCATCTACTTCTGCATTAGATCATGTTGAGCCATTAACAACACATAATTACCACACATGGAAACCAAGAATGGAAACAATAATTAAGTGGAAAGGATTATGGGCTTTAACTTCTTTAGAACAACCAATGTTCACTAGAGAATATGAGAAATTTCAATACCAGTGAAAATTTGATGAGTGTATGGATTTGATAGGAAATTATGTAAGTGAAAATATTTTGTTTCATTTGGAAAAATGTGACTCTCCTTTCAAAATATGGGAGAAATTGGAAGATTTATTTGGTAAGGTGGATCATATAAGAGCCATGAAACTTGAAATTGAGATCACCTCTCTTAAACCTGAATATTTTCCAACAATTATAGATTATCTTACCAAGTTCAAGCATTTGTTGACACATCAAATGGGAGTGGAAGAGATAAGAAATATGAAGAGTGTGTTTACTTGATTCTATCTAAGTTGAGAGAACCATTCCCAATTTTTGCTTCTACCTTTTTCTCTAGCATGGATACCTTAGGTGACACATTCAAAATGCCTCACTTAGAAACATTTTGTAAAATACTTACTAGGGAAGAATCCAAATTGTCTCACCTTGAGTCTTCCACCTCTTAAAAGGCATTATTTGCATCTAATCCTAAGGGCAAGGGAAAACCAAAAAGTAAAACCAAATCCACCCCTTATCCATTTCAAAATGCTCCTAAACCCAAAGAAAATAACTCTAAACTCAAGGAGTCTTCTAAATCCAAGAATAAGTCTAGCCTTTCGTGCTCTTTTTGTGTGGGTATTGGTCATGAAGAGCATATGTATTATAAGTGAATGCAATCCTTAAAGGATGTAGTCAAGAAACACAAAATTTCTATCTCCACTCCACCTCCTTCTAATCAACATGGAAAGGCACTTAATGTTGGTGAGATATCTTAGTCACAACTTGCACATAGTGGGGTTATTGATTCTCGGTGCTTCTCATCACATGAATTCTTCCAAGGAGTCTTTTGTTTCTCTAGGTTTGAGTTCTACTTCAAAAATTGAGGTTGGAGATTCTTCCTTTTTTGTTGAGGTAAAAGGTGGTGGTATTAACCAAAATGCACTGTATGTTCCCAACATCACCATAAATTTGTTTTCTATATATTAAATTATTCATTCTCGTAAAGGAAAAATAGTGACTTTTACACCACATGGAGCGAAGTACAAACTTTTTGCAGCCTTATTCACTTTTTGCTCAAGGTATTGTTGATCATTATTTTATACTATATCACTTTAAGGGTTTTGATGACACTTCCTCTATAGGGACATGATTGGTTTCTCATGTAAATTCAGAGAGTAAGCTTGGGCATGAAAAATTTGGACATCTCAATTATAGATATTTGAAGGAGTTGAGCACTCGTGGTATGGTAGATGGTCTTCCTAGAGTTTCTCCTCTTGAGGGATTTTTTCATGGTTTTGCATTAGGAAAACAACACTAAGATCCTTTTCCTAAGAATTTTTCTAACCGAGCTTCTTCACCACTTGAGCTTATACATAGTGACTTGATGGTTATTCCTACCCCCTCTTTCAATGGAGCTAAGTATGCACTTACATTTAATGATAATTTCTCGAGGCGTAATTGGGTTTATTTTCTCAATTAAAAAAGTGACATTTTTTCACAAATCAAAGTCTTCAAGGCTTTGGTCGAGAAACAATCTTCTAGCTACATAAAGAACATTTTTACTGATAATGGGGGGAGTACTTCAGCAATGTGTTTTTTGATTTTTTGGAAACTCAAGGCATTATTCACCAACAATTTTCCTCATAATCCACAACAGAATGGCTTAGCAAAACAGAAGAATATAACTTTGAAGGAAATGGCTAACTGTATGATGCATTCTAGATATTTACCTCCTATTTACTAGGCAGAAGTAGTTAATTGTGCTAACTCCATTCAGAATCACACACCACACATAGCACTTAAGCATTTGACTCTAGAGGAAGATTGGTCCAACACTAAGCCATATGTCTCATTTTTCGAGTATTTGGGAGCCATGCTTAGGCCTTTGTGCCAAAGAATAAAAGGAAAGCCTTAGATAAGAAGAGAAAATCCTTGATCTTTTTAGGGTATTGTGAGGATATTAGAGCTTATTGTCTTTTAAATCGATACACATGACGTTATTTTTCGAACACATGTTCAGTTTGATGAGTGCTTCACTCCTCATGATTCTTCATCTTCTTCCATGCCTCCTTCTTCTTCATCTCATCTTGAGGATCCTTTCTTTGAGGAGGTTATAGATTTTGTTGAGGATCTTATTCCCATCGATTTTATCACTATGCCTAAGTGGACTTGTACTACAATTTTTGAGGCAACACCTTCCATATAGGATCTTCCACCCATTGGGCATCAAACACACTCTACGGAGTTACGGACTTTTGTGTCAAGCAGTTTCTAAGGATCCACAATCCTTTTCAAAGCCTCATGGGATATAGGAGTGGGATGATGTAATGGTAGCTAAGTATTCTTACGTGATGAAGAATCATACTTGGGATTTGGTATCTCTTCCTAAAGGAAGAAAGATGGTTAGGTGTAAGTGGGTATACAAAACCAAATATGTAAATGATGGGTCCATTGTAAAGTATAAGGCTCATCTTGTTGCAAATGGTTTTTCACAAGTTGAAGGTATTGATTACTCGAGATTTTTACACATGTTGCCAAGATGGATTTTGTACGCCTTGTACTTGTTATTGCTGCATCACGGGGTGGCCCGTATACCGGATGGACACAGAGTTCCTTTTACATGGATATTTATAAGAGGGAATATACATGGAGCAACCGACTATATTTTTCCAGATTCTTCTCTTATTTCTAGACTCCCAAGGTCTCTCTACGGTCTCAAACAAGCCCCTCGGACTTGGTATGAGAAGATCGATTCTTTTCTTCTATCTACTAGTTTTGTTCATTTCCACTTTGAACATACAATGTATCTCCAACATGTTGGTGAGGATATTGCGATACTTTTCTTGTATGTTGATGATCTATTACTTACTGGAAGCTCTTCTTCCCACATTCATAGTATTCAGAGGGCTCTTTCTACATAGTTTAACATGAAAGAAATTGGGTCATTGCATTATTTCCTTGGTTTTCATATTTCTCGGGCATGATTCAGGGATTAATTTGAGTCGGAAAAAGTACACCCATGATCTTCTTCGACACTTTGATATGGTTGATTTTAAGTCAAGTCCATTTCCTTTTTAGTATGGAGTTACTCGTACTTCCACATGTACCACACCACTTTGTGATCCTACATTTTATAGGAAGTTGGTTGGGAGTCTCATGTACTTGACCCATACTCACCCTGATATTTCATTTATAGTAGGGCTTGTATCTCATTTTACACATTATCCTCATAGTAGTCACTAGCAAGTTGCTAAAAGGATTTTGTGTTATTTTCATGGCACTTCCCACTTTGGTCTACACTACACTAGGGGTTTTACTCAGTCAGTTGGGTATACATATTTAGATTGGGTAGGTTCTATTGATGATAGGCATTCAAATTGTAGCTATCTTTTTTGTCTTAGTTCTTCTCCAGTTGCTTGGGCATGAAAAAAGCAAAAGTGCTATTGCACTTTCATTTTCGTGAGGTAGAGTACAAAAAGTAGTTACGGTGAGTCAAGTACATTCTTTGGCTTCGATAGTTATTGTGAGTTTGGATTCATCGAATGTACTTTGGTGTGACAACCAAAGTATAATTCACATTTTCGTAATTGAGTTGAGCATCAACGGATGAAGCATATTGAGATACACATCCACTTTATTTGTCAAAGCACATTCAAGATGGAGATCTTTGCTTGGAGTACATCTTTACTCGGTAGCAGAGTTGCAAACATATTTACAAAGACTTTTACATCACCTCACTACCTTGAGTTGCGTGGCATGCTTGGGGTTTTAGAATTTGTTCTTTGGGGGTGTTCGTGAGAGCATCTTCCTTCTTCTTCTTTCTCTTTCCTTCTAGCAGGATTCTCACCTTCTTTTGGTTCGAGATTTCTTCGTGGATATATTGTACATAAGTACCTCATCAGGCCTATTTGTCGAGACTCATACTATGGATATGCCACTTATATTTTGGGGCCCTAGCTTTACTTGAGGGGGGTGTTCGAATAGGTATTTACCTTAGCTCATGTTCACCTAGGTACTTTATTTACATTTATTGTATTTATCCTCACCCACTTATGTGTGTGGATATTTATTTTTTATTTATTTAGATATTAGGGGGATATTATCTAGTTGTTAGGTATAATTCTTTCCTTGATCTATGGTATTTACTAGATCCTTGATGACTAATTCTTTTCTAAATCTATGGACTTGACTAATTCTTTGATGACTAGTTATTTCCTTTATTTATGGCTTGATCTACGACCTTAGATGGTTCTTAGATTGTTATTCATTGCCTATATAACCAAGGCCCATTCTCATTGTATTTCATTGAGTTCCATAATAATATATGATATTTTTGCTCATTTGTTTGCAAAGGTTTTATTAATTTTATTCTCGGTGAAGTGCTTTTATCTTATTGATCGTGGTGTTTGATTAGCATCGAGTTCTTGGATTGGTACAAACCGGTTATCATTCCTTTTACTAGAGGAGTTGGAAGAGCTGCAGAGGATGAGAAATTTTGAGATTACTAAGGGACCGAGAGGATGAAGCTGGATCAATTTCCCTTAATCCAAATATACCATGGAGTCTTCTCTTTCCTTTATCTATTTGTACAACCTATTGTAATGAGGAGATTTTGATTCCACTTGAATTTTGTTTTGATTTTTCTCTTGAGTGAACCGATCTTGAATATTTTTCATTAGATTTTGAAGAGGAAAGATGGGATGTTTTCCTTTTGAGAGTTAGGAAACCTCCCGATGCAATGAGGGCAGATTTCTTCCTTTTGAACCATTCTCTCGATCTCTTGATTACTGCTTCGGTTTTCTCATTTATATCCCTTGATTCATGGATGCTCCAAGACACTTGTGGTAAGAGCTATGATTTCACATCCCGATACTCTAGATCATACATTTCAGTACCATCACCATCAATTCCTTCTTCAAACAAATAAAACTTGAATTTTCTCATTTTCCCAATTTTCATCCTCATATGATCTCATTCCCTAACCTCAAAATCATTTGCATAATTCACCCAATAGTCCTCAATCTATGAAACATGATACAAGTTAGGAAGTTGAAATGTTTCTAGATTACTATTGATATCAAATCTCGCTATGAGAGTGTATGAATATAGGCTCAAAGGTGTAAAGGTATCTTCCAAGTTAGCGGCATTGTTGGCATTTTTGCAGGAGAAGATCCCAAGAAAGATAGGGAAAGCAACACCTTTCTTCTTTTGGTTTTTAAGCTTACCATTGATATGAACAAGTTACCTACACAACTTGAACATCACGATCTTGTCGATGAGATACTATGGTAGCTTATATGGAGCAAGATCAAAACCAGACACTCTGATGTAGGAAAAATTTGAGAATTGTGTGAAGAAAGACTGTACCTTTTGATCAAAGAAGCATCTTGTGAAGACAACCTTGATTGAGGATTTCCTTCCAACAACCTGATGAAAAATATAGTGAACACATCATTCACTCTTGAAAAATGGTTTCTCTCTTTTAGGGTGAATTGTGGATATTTCTCACACGCGAGGGCCTTTTAGGAAATGTTTTGGGTGAGTGTCAAATGTCTAAATGGTCTTGTGCTTATAAGGGAGTAGACCAAGTAAGATGTCATTGAAACTTCTTAGTAGTTGACGCTTGAAGTAATTCGTGATGCAGGTTGTCACTGATTATTTGTCTCTAAAATATCATCTGTTTTCCCTCAATGATGGTAAGGATGAAAAATGACATCCAATCTTGAAAATCCTTTTGTAGCTTCATCTCCCATTACCTTGATTAGGAGAATGATCACATCTAAAAATACTTTATGAAATTCACTTCGAGAGAGATATTTTGGCATGCGGGATGGATTTCTTCCCCTTTTTCAACCACTAATTATGAAAACAAGACCTTGAAGGTATGATTCTAGTTTAGACCATTCATTTGAGTCATATTCTATTTGTAATGATCACCATATTGTTCTAGGATGAATTTTCATATCTTGGGAAATAAATTTGGGAGTGAGTACCATCGAGAATAGAGTTAGTATACTTGTGAATACTTTGTCCTCCACTAGTTCCTCGGGACCTTCTAGCATTCGGTTCTTGAGATCTTCTAGGTCCATATGGGCAACATCATTGTCACCCACACCTGAGTATTCTGACACCATGGCCAAAACGAGATCAAGAATAGAAAATTTGAGCTTCATACTTGTGAAAAATCAACAATTTGAGAAAAATAGAGATGACAACAACTTTTATACTTGAAACATAGACTTTTTATTTTTAGTAGTTTAGGGTTTAGAGAGTACATTATTTTGGGAAAGAGTGTTTTTTGCACTGAATTTACTTTATTTTAAAACACCTAACATGATAGGAATAATTTCACATATGCATCTTTGATGATTTTTGACATTTTCTATTTTTAGAAAGTTGTTTTATTCTTTTTTTCTTTTTTTTTTTTTTCTTATCTAGTCAAAATTAGCTAATTTGTCATCTCTATTGTTCTCTAAGTGTACTATTCGAGAGGAATTTTTATTTTAGGAAAGTTACTATTTTTAAAAATTAAGGAGACCTAGTAATTAATATTTTTATAAACTTCATTATCCACCTGGATTTGCAATGAAAATGGCATCTTTGGATTATGATCACTCACAGGACTCCATGTTCAAAGTTTGATTCAATCCACCCGTTAGAATGTTTGGAAACTGGAAAAACATGAAATAGGGCATCAAAATGTGGTTTACTACCATTAAAAAAGTGGTTACATCCATCTCTTTTTGTTACTTGCTTCTTTTAGGTGCCTAGGATGAGGATTAACTATGAAAATCTTGTTGATTCATTTTCTAGTTTGAGAGATATGAATTTTTTTATGTTTTGGAGCATATGGCCAACCTAGAGAAATTTGGGCATGGTTTTGGATATTTTTCAGGTTTCTTGGGTGTTATGGAGTAGTAATCATGCATTCATGGAGAAAGAATGAGGTGGAAATAAGTTATTTCATGTTTTAGAACTTCTAGTAGCACTTTTCCATTCACATGCGGAGAAGAAATGAGAAAAAATGAGTTAGAACACTTAGTCAATGTTTTATGTTTTCATCCTTCATGGCTTGGTGTGAATTTTCTTGTCTATATTGTCCCCATGGGATAGGGATAGAAGTGGAAGAAAAATTTTCCTTGGTGTGAGCATGACAAGTGGCGGGGTTTGATTTCTTAATGGAGGAAAGAGGCAAAACTAACAATTAACACACGGGGTTGAGATCTGGGTTACATGAAGAACCATGGCATGGGAAATTATGGGGTGAATTTTATCATCCCTAAAGGATAGGGGCAAGAGGGGTGGAAAAATTCTCCCTTATATGGAGGTGACAAGTGGCAAGCTATGGTTTGATGAGGCAGAGAGCGGAGAAATGGCTTAAAATGCAATGTAAAGAAAGTTTCAAGTCATATGAAGAACCAACATCCAAGACAAGCATGGGGAACATTTTCTTATCCCATTTATCCCCAAGGGAAAAGGACATAAGAGACGAAAATTTTTCCCTCACCCTAGGTTGACAAGTGGCAAGCATTGATTGCACAATGAGAGGGGCTAGAAACTAGGTAAAAGTGCTTGTGGAGGTTGTTCAAGGTCATGTGGAGGTCCATGGGGCATAACTCAGGCTGCACAAATTTTTTACTGTCCCATTTTTCCCTAAGGGATAAGGATAGGAGGAACAATAAAATGTGCCTCAACTTTTTTTTTTGACATGTGTCCCTTAGAAAAATTGGCTAAGTACCGAAAGCTTACCTTGAGAGGAACCTTGAAGACAATTTTTGGAGCTTCAGGAGGGATTTTTAGAAATTTTTAAATGAAAATGACTCAAAAAAACCTTTTGATATGAATGGGATGAATCTCAAGGTCCAATTATGTCTACAACCCCTAAAAATATCCTTTTTCTCAAGATAAGGGCGTGTCTTCTAAAAAGAGTTGTGTTGAAAAGAAGAAGTGCATGATCTTGTGCAAAATATGAAAGTATCATCATGTATAGAATTGAATTATATTTTCAATGGTATATTTTTGACCTCTAACTCCTTACGGAGCTCCCAAAATCACCTTCCGAAGCTCAGACACTATTTTAGACTACAAGTTCCTTGACCCTCAAAACCCACTTTCACTGTTCTTGTTCCTAAACCTTCAAAACCTTCCTAAGTCTTCATAAACTTGTTCCATTACATTTTTAGCTCCTTAATATCACTCTCATATGAGTTTGAGATTTCTTATCTATCCTAGAGGATGCACACTTATCCTAAAAAGGTTGAAAATAGTCTTTCTAGGCCTACTAAAGAATCCACCTTGAGAAACACTTCACTAAAAGAACCTAATGAGTTTATTATTAGGTTTCATACACTTGAGAAAGGTTTTTACAAGTACACATGAGTACTTTCAATATTATGATAGACATAACATAGAGGGAATACTAATCTGGAGAGGTGTTTAGGAGGGTTTTCAAACAAAATTTTGACACTAGGGTAAAGTTGTCATGTTTTCAAATTGAATTTTGGCCTTGCAAAAACAAATGACAACAAGTTGATTCTCACTTGGGGACTAAATCAAACAAAGTGAAGACAAGATAGTCATGAACTCTAGAATCTCAATATATAATGTGGACCAATGCCTTCTCCATTGGTTATACAAAGTCTCATTACAAGAAACAAATAGAATGAATGAACACACACACACAACAAAAAGGGAAACACACCACATAGAAAGGAAAAACACACACAATAGGAAAGGGAAACACACATCCTAAATTCACCTATGGTACATATGGGGGACAACCCACTTTTAATGTTTATATAACTTCAAGTATTTCCCACTGCGAGGCAATTCCAAATATGTGTCATCCATATATGAGAGGTAGAAATTATTTTCTTTGTAGGCTTCCCGAATTTGGAATGGTCCTAACCACAAGGAATCAAACTTTCCATGAATTCCTTTTAGGTCTCTCCTTTTTTCCCATAATAAAACAAGATCACCAACTTTGAAATCTCTTTCCTTTTCTTTCTTATCAAAAATCTTCTTCACTTTCAATTGATTTTCCTTTATTTGATCAACCACCTTGAATTTTCTTCACTTTTTCAAGATATAAGATTCTCTTGTCAAGAGAATCATGAAATTGACCATATTTAATTACTGACTAATTGGAGGGCTGGTAATTAAATAGTGACTAGAATATTGGCATTGATCTCATAAAGCAATTGGAATGGTGACATACCGATATTTTTTTTAGGTAATCATGTCGCCCATACGGTGCATCATAGAGATTCTTATGTCATTTTATTTGATTTTGATCAACTAGATTTCAGAAAATGGTCACAATATTCTTATTACTTGACTTGTCTTGACCATTCCCTTGTGGGTAGTAGTTTGATGCATGTGAAAGCGATATTCATAACTATAGAGAACTTAGTCAACTCCGTAGAGGAAAATTATGTTTCATTAACAACTACAATGTTTTTTGAGGAATTACAAAATAGATGATACTATTTTCTTTGATGAAGTTACATACTGTTTCAATTTTTTCTTGTTTGACCGGGATCGCCTCTACCCATTTGGTGAAGTAATTTTTTTCCGTGAGCACATAGGTATGCCCTACACTTGAATGAGGATTGATAACTCTAATGAAATCTAGGCCCCATTATTGGAAAGGTTCCTCAATAACTATTGGCCGGAGCGGAAGTGAAGCAAGTTGTGGCCTTCCAACAATTTTTGACAAGATTCACACTTATAAACCCATTATTGAGCATCTACAAACAATTTATGCCAATAATACCTACCACGGAGGATCTTGTGAGCAGTCACCATGGTAGAGAAATGCCCACCACAAGCCTGATCATGATAAGATTCAAGCAAATTTTCTTTGTGTTCTTTGTCAACATACCTTAGGAATTATCCATCTAATCCTATCTTTTATAACACGTGATCCCAAATGACATACTTAGTTATTTTTAGGTTGAGATTCCTTCTTTGTTTATAGTTAATATGAGTCAAGAACTTTCCATAAGTAAGGAAGTATTCAATATCATAATACCACTCATTGGTGGTATTTACAAAAAGCACTTGGGGAAAGTATTTACTTACGCATTCATAAGCATAGACACTCATTTGTATCATTTTAAGTCAAGAGACACTCATCTTCAACCATCAACAGACACAATCCATTTCCATGGACCAGATTCAAAGGTCAAATATCAAATTCATACCCCTGAATCCTAGCCACCCAATTGCCTCTCTTAGCTCCTATATCTTGTTGAGTTAGAATTGATTTGATTACAGAACCTAGGACCATTACCACAGTGTGAGATTTAATGATGTAAAACCTAAAATTTTTACTTGCTTTGACCTTGGCATAGGCATATGTTTTCGTTTGATTATATCTCAACTCATGATCTTTTAATGGGAAGCTCATAAAAGTAATGAGTTCTTTGATGCCTTCTTCGTTCTTTTGAACTAAGATGGATGAAAGTGTGTGTTCGAAGCATAACAATACAAAATGAAGTCTTTATCAAATTTGGGACACTAGAGTGGAGTAGGATCCTTATCTTTCATCAAATGTTGCCTTGCCTTCATTATTCACACTTGAAACTTGTTTTAGGCTTCATCATTCTGGTGATGTGTTTGGTTGTATCGACAAAATTTGGGGCAAAGCAAATGAGATAAAGTTTATCTTTCCAAAAAAGGAATGAAATCCCTTCTTACTTGTGGGTAAGGATAATGATTGAATTAAATTTATCCTCTCTAGATCAATTTTGGTTCCCTTTTATTCATGATGTGTATAAGGAGTTTCCCTTCGATAACACCAAAGATGCATTTTTAGGATTCAAGGATATTCCATGTTGTCGCATCTAAGAAGTACTTGTTCTATATGTTTTATGTGATATCCTCTCCTTTTTGAAAAGACCATGAGGTCATCAAGATAGATGAAAATGTAGTGTTTGAGGTCTTTGAAGGAAAGATCCATTACCCATTGAAAATTGCTCCAATTTTGATAAGACCAAATGAAATTATGTTATAGGGAAAAGTACCCCATGGAGTTGTAAAATTAGTCTTGTGTCTATCTTCTTCTACTACCTCCACTTGGTTATATCCAAAGAAACCATCTGATAATGAGAGCATCTTGGACCTAGTGACTTCTTATAGGATGTGATCCATGATAGGAAGTGGGTAGTTATCCTTCAATGAAGCCTGGTTCAAATTCTAGAAGTCTACACAAATCCTTATTTCACCATTTTTATTCCACACTGGAATAATATTGGCCATCCACGTGGAATGTGAATAGGGAATATTATTCTTACACTCAACATCTTTAGTACTTCTTCTTTTATTATATCAATAATCTTTGGGTTATATTAATTTTTCTTCTTCTTAAAAGGTTTGGCCTCAGGCTTGAGTGGGATTAATGATGCATTCTTTTCGACTTGAAAGATTTGAGATCATCATACAAATAAGCCAAAACATCATAGTATCTTCTCAATAATGAGATGAATCTCCTTTTTCCTTTTTGAACAACATTACCCAATATTACCATTTTAGGTTACTCGGGGTACCAATATTCTCCTTCTCAAATTCAACAATGCATCGAGAGGATGCTTTTTAGCTTTTTCCTTGATAAACATGTCATGTTTATCAAACAAGTCTTCAAGAGACACGAGGCCCTTTGGAATCTTGTTTCCTTTTATCTCGATGACCCATTTCTGAATCAACTCCATCTATCTCCATTTGTCTTCATCGCAAAGACTCTCGATTTTGAACATCACTTCCTTCATAGAAGAGATTTTTAAGTTATCTCTTTGTTCCAAAAAGGAGAGAAGATGATTATCATCATTGAAACACTTGCCAATGATTTACATTATCTAGAACACTCAACCTAAACACCATCTCAACAATCACTTTTTCCTTGTTAAAGGATGGGTGTGGGGTCATAAGAGAGGTTGAGACTGCAAGAGAATCAACTTTTCATTTTTCTCATGGGAACAACTTGGATTGAGAAAGCATAAAAATATTCAATGCAATCCCATACTCGGTTCCTATAATGTTTGAGCCTCGTGTTCTTAACTTGATGTTGATTCCTCACTTGCTTCATAATCACCTCAAAATCGCTAATATATTTCAACTTCTTGATACCCATGATTCAAACGTTTATCCCTAAAAGAATAGCTTCATGCTTTGTATTATTGGTTTTTCAAATTACAATTGTAATTTGTAAAATGGGAGTAACTCACCCGATGGAGAAGTTCTCACAACACCTACTCCACATACGACTCTAGAGATTTTTATATTAAATTACATTGTCCATAGCTAATTTTTATCATCCTCCATGAGGAAAGGGATTTTTTTATCCCTTTCGGAAGTTAATAAGTATTTTCCAAGTCCCTTTGTCTTGAAAGAGTATATTGGCCTTTGGATATTCAATTTTTTTACAATGTATTTCATCTTTTGCATGGGAAACAACTTCTTCATTTCACCTTTCACTGGAATGGTTGTTGAGGACCAATCCATTTGAATCTCACCTCCTAAATCTCTTCATAAAATTATACTCAACAACATGTCAAAAGATGCTAGAATATATGCTACCAGAATGGTTCAAAAAAACCTTCTTGTTTGGAATATTCTCAAGGGCTACTTGGTCATCTTTGATTCTCCCCACCAATGGAACTTCCTTATAATCCATAGAATAACAAAACCCAGTTGCCCACATTAAGTTAATCCCAAGAGCATAAGAAAATTTTATTGGTATTAAATTATCTGAAGCACCTGAGTCTAAACAATTATTTAATTGGTGGCCTTGATCAAGAGGGAAAGGTAGAATGGATCTAATTTGTTGGTTTTGGATGCACTTAAGGCAAGCATGTTTTTTGTTGGAGGAGTGGGTGGTGTTAGAAATAACCCTTTGGAATTAGAGTTTACAGCAATACGATTTGGGTTACCACTATTGATGTAGTTGAAGAGCCTTTCAAATTGATCCGGTGTGTTTGTAAGAATTCAAATTCAAAAATCTGAACTTTAGACTTGTTTACATGCTCAATGATATCGAATGGGGTAGAAGTGGATGAGCTTGAAATTACTAGGAAAGTAGATGTTTTGCAAGGTGGAGGATTTACTACCTTGGAATTTTGGGTAGTTTTTTTAGCAAGTGAAGTAGTTGGTTGAGGAATAATGGGTGATTTTGAAGGAGTATTTGAAGTTTTTGCAAGATTAGTCTTAGATACATAATTAGTATTAGGAGAAGTAATGGAAGACTTACATGGCATGGAGACTTGCTTCTTGATTGCTAATGGATCTGGTTTTTCTTTTGCAGAATCCATGGAAAGTGGGAGAAGAGATTCTCTAGTTAATTATCTTTATTTGTAGATTTGTCACCCGAGGCATCATCTTAATTCTTATTTTTGTAGCAATGGAAGAATATGCCCCCTTTTGAGATTGAGAGCAATTGAATATGACACATGAGAAGCTTGGATCATCTTCATCATCATCATCTTCTTCAAGAAAACTTAATAAAGTTTACTTGTACCTCATATTTAACTTCCTCAATCTCAAGAATGTTTTCATCCTCATTTTCCTCCTACGGTTTTCAATTTCTTCTTATTATTCAACATCACAAGCTGCATTTATTGGAGGTGACTCAAGACCAAGTCTCCGGGGGTGAATGAGACTAATCCTTTGTCTACTTGTAAAATTAGTATTGGGAGTGTCTTTCCTTATGGAAGCATGAGCTAATTGTTTCTTAAGAGGTAAGACATCATTATCCAACTTATAAACTAATGATTATGTGGTACCTTTATTTGAGTTTTGACCTTTCACCTTACATGGAACTTTTTTATCTTCCTTGACATGATCAAGTCACCTTCTACCTTAATCACAAGCTTTTGTTCCTCATTTAAATCAATTGGTTGAGTTATTCTCAACATGAAACTCACCTCAGGAAGTTGGGCATTCATGAAGAATCTTAGCTTGTTGTCTTCAATAGGTCAAACAACTTCGGGGATTTTGTAGAACATTATATTGAACATTTCCACAAAATCCCTTGTTGGTTTGAGTGGATCCTTCTTCAATTGAGACCATTGGGCCAAAATTAAATGAGCATGTTCTATGGGTTTAAACCTAGTTTCAAACTTGGTCTTCATATCATTCCAATTAGCTATGGATTGACTTGGAAAATGGTAAAACTATTTTGCGGCTGAATATTACAAAGATTCTACAAATAGACAGATGATACATCCTCATATCCCACTCCTAGAAATCCACAAGCAGTGATGAAGGATACAATGTGGTCATTCGGGTGCTACTTCCCCTCACCGTAGAACTTGGGAAGTTCTTTCATAATCCTCTACGAAAATCATGTAAAGGCGGGTTTAGAGCTAATGGTCTTTTTTTTAACCCCCAAGGAAACAATGCTTGTTGAGCCATTGGTGGTTCTTCTTCTTCGGCTTCTTATTCTTTGTCAACTCTTTCTTCTACAACAAATTCTTCACCTAATATTTATTTTGTTTCTTCTTGTTTCCTTCACTTGGAGGAGCAAAGTTTAGTGGTTCTTGATTGCTTCAACAATGGGTAAATCTAGATCAAATTTTGGAAAATACTCTCAATCATTTTTCCTTTTTATTTGATTAAGGGAGAATCTAAAATTCACTCTTTTTTATTATTCAAAGGTTGGATCTAAGATGTCACTAGCTCAATTAGATCTTGTGTACCTCCTATCATCCATCTTATTAGTTGGATGCATAACTCAAATCTCAATTTTATCAAGATCTCCTCTACTAATTTTAAGATTATCTTGCTCTTCTTCAAAATTCAGAATTCTTGTAGTTGCATTATAATGGAAGAAATTTAACTTATTTTTACTAAATTTCCTCCTCAAGTCGATAAAATATCTTCTTGGATATGGAATAGGGTTCATGTCTCAAAACTAGAGGATTACGAGAGAGATGGCCATGAAGGGGAAAAGGTTGAGCATTCATGAGGACTCTTGTGGTTTTTAAAAAACTTTTTTTTTTATTTTTTAAACTATTTACTTTTTATGGATTTTGGTGGTTTTGATGTTGTGTAGAGACAACAAAATATGTCCCATTGATGGGCGCTAAAAATGTTGGTGAAATAATTTTTCAATAGGAAAAATTAGTTGATTTTCACCAATTCTTTAGGACTATGTCCCTCCTACTTGAAAGGGGAGGCTCCCTTATTATATGTGAAATAAAAATAAATATGTGGTTGGCCATTATGTGGAGGATTTAACAAGAACACTCCATTTACCTGCCAAAAATTCTTACAATTTTGTGCAAGGGGGGAATTTTTTAGGAAGGTGAAATATTGTGAGTGATAATTTAGAGAGGGGGTTAATATTGCAAGTAGGCTAAATCAGATTCTTACAAGTATTAACCAAATATATATCAACACACAATTAGAAGGAATAACAACTTTGTTAATTATATCAAGATAAAATAAACTATGAGCATAAAGTCTCATTCATTCATTCATCCAAAAAGCTAAACCCCTTTTTGGTTGACATGTTAAAAATTTGTGTGATGAGAGAGAGAGGAAACATATGGAAAGGAAATTATAATAAGTGATATCTTTGCTTATTCTTGGTAGATACCTGCTCATGAACTCAAATAATTTACCACCACTTGGAATGAGGGAGTCATTACAATATATAGTTTTCAAAAAGACTCTTCACCTACCCCCACATGACTTTTCATTTTTCTTTTACAATTTATGACTCTTGATTCCCGGGAGGAAATTAAGTCCCCTTTTTATTAATTGAGGGAAACTTATTACAATTTTCAACTATAGTCACATTTAAATGAATAAGAAAAAAATGAAAAGTGTAACCCCTAAATAAAGAAATAGAACATGAAAGAAGAGAGGAAGGGGAGGGAAGAGAGAAAGGAAAAGAGATAGCTACTCAGATGAAGACGATGCCCTTGTTTATGCTACTTCACTCTCTGATGGACTTTTGGAGAGTACTTTTGGGAATATCTCAACTCCTTTGAATTCATTATTGTATTGAACTAGTGTGGGTGTAACTTTTTACTGCCTAAGGAATGTGAACAAAGCTCAAAGACTTGAGCCAATTCTCAGAGATAGCATTGATGTTCTTACACTTTATAAACCATGATGTATGCTCCTTTACAATGCTTGATATAACATCCCTTATCTCGGTGATAGACTCTAGTGTGTCTTCATTGAAATAAAAGGGATCTCTAGCCTCTTTCTTGAATATTCTTCAAATGGATTCAATAAGTCATCCACCGACGTGTCTTCATCTATTGTGGGCACTCTAAGCTTTTGTACCTTGATATTGACATCATCTTAAATCTTTGAAGTACGCTCCTCGTGTAAATACAGTTCGTCTAGATCATGGTTTAACATCTTTTATCATGCGACAAGAGTCCTAGCCCATGCTTAAGATAAATCTTTAGATCTAGAATTGAATACCTTCCTACTTACCAAGTATGGAAAAATTTATTGCTAGTATGGAAGAATTAAGTTTTCCCATTTCCGCCACTAGTGGAAACACTTCATTCAAAGGTTCTCTGTTATTTTTAAATTTGTTTCTTGTCATTCTTACTTTTTTGGAAATTGTGCTCATGTACTTGAAAAATGAAAGTATCTCAGGAAGCAACATTTTTCCTTTTTCCAAAAATTTTCTCAACCATTTATCATTTTCTCTCCCTGTATGGTGAAACCTTGTGTATTTCTAGTGGATTTTAGATCGAAATTACTAATGGGAGTAACTTATTCAACTAGAAGAGACGGAGCTGCATCTAGATCCATGAAATTTTGTACATACAAGGTGAGTGTTGTTACATGATCTTCCAATTGATCAATTTTTCCTTATACTCATGGTTGCTTGTAATAAGGTGAGTGGAAGATTCCTTAAACAAGTGCACATCTCCCTCGTGTATTTTTGGTCCTAAAGTAATGGTGTTCATTTCATATTCAGCCGATGTCATCTCTTCAATAGGTTTAGTTATCTTTGGCCAAACTACTTATATGTAATCCCTTAGTTCTTGCTCGCTATTGGGTTTATTTTTTCTTTTGTAGAATCCATGGAAAGAGAGAATGGATATCCTCAATTAGTTATCTTAATTTGTAGATTTGCCACTTGAGGATCATATTTATTCTTATTTTTTATAGAAGTGGAAGAAGAGGCTCCCTTCTGAGATTAAGAGCGAGTGAATATGAAACATGATAAGATTGGGGCATATTCATCATCATCCTCTTCTCCTGAAGAATACTCAATAAAATTTACTCATACCTCATCTTCAACTTCCTCAATCTCAATAATGTGTCCATACTCATTTTCCTCCTTAGGTTCTTCAATGTTTTCTTCTTCTTCAACATCAAATATGTCTCACGAGAAAATCTCTGGTTAGCTTGAGACCAATCCTTGTCTATTTGGAAAAAAATTCTTGGAAGCGTCTTTGCTTATGGAAGCATGAGCCAACATTTCCTAAGAGATAATACATCATTAGCCAACTTATGAATTAATGATTATGTGGTACTGTATTTGAGATTTGACCTTTCTACTTACTTGGACCTTTTTCATCTTCACCGACACGATCAAGTCATCTTCTACCTTGATCTCAAGATTTTATGCCTCATCTAAATTATTTGGTTAAGTTCTTCTCAACATGAAACTCACCGAGGAAGTTGAGAATTCGTGAATAATCTTAGCTTATTGTCTTCGATAGGTCAAGCAACTTCAGGGATTTTGTAGAGAATTTTGTTGAAATTTTGTACAAACTCCTTATTGGCTTAAAGGGATCCTTCTTTAGTTGAAACCATTAGGAAAAAAATTGCATGAGCTTCTTCTCGTGGGTTTTAGCCTAGTTTCAAACTTGGTTTTCATATCGTTCTAGTAAGTTATAGACTAACTTGGAAAATTCTAAAACCAATCTGTGGCCATATCTTGCAAATATTATACAAATATATGGATTAATACATCCTCATAGCCCACTCCTATAACTCCACAAGCAAAGTGATGAAGGTTCCAATGTGGTCAACGGGGTGCTTCTTTCCATCACCATAAAACTTAGGAAATTTATTTTGTTATCCTCTAGGAAAATCATACAAATTTGGGTTGAGAGCTAATGGTCTTGTGTTTTGTCCCTAGGGCAATGGTGCTTGTTGAGCCATTGGGCATTCTTCTTCTTTTTCTTCTTCTTTTTCAACTCTTTAAATGACTTCTTCAGCAACTTCTTCCCTAAATATTTCTTCTAGTTCTTCTTTTTCTCCTTCACTTGGGGGAGCAAAGTTTAGTGGTTCTTTAACTACTTCAACAATGGGGAAATCAACATCAGATTTTGGAAGATACTCTCAATCGGCTTTTGCCTTATTATTTGATCAAGGGAGTGTCGAAATTATCTTTTTGTTGTTGTTCAAAGGTTGGATCTATGATACCACTAGCTCGATTAGATCTAGTTTACCTCCTATCACCAACTTGTCACTTAGAAGCACAACTCAAATCTGAATTTTATCAAGCTCTCCTCTATTGATTTTGATCTTTTCTTGATCTTTCCAAATCTTCTACCCGCTCTTCTTCAAAATCCAGAATTCTTGTAGCTACATTATAATGGAAGAAATTTACTTAGTTGTGCCAAATTTCCTCCCTCAATTATGATACAATATATTTTTGGATATGGAAGAGGGGTTCGGGTATCAAAATGGGGGATTTCTAGGGATGGCCATGAAGGGAAAAAGATTGAACATTCATGAGGACTCTTGTGGTTTTTCAAAAGCTGATAATTTTTGTTTTTAAACTATTTACTTTTTATAGATTTTTGTGGATTTGATGTGGTGCGAGAGACGAGATAAATATTCCCCACGATGGGCATGACAAACTATTGGTGAAATAATTTATCACTAGGAAAAATTAGTTGATTTTCACCAATACTCTGGGACTATGTCCTCTGGCTTGAAAGGAGGCTCCCTTATTATGAGTGAATTAAAAATAAATTTTTGGTTGGCGATGTAAGTTAGGGGTCTAATAGGCACACTCCACTGCACTTGTGGAAAATGCTTGCAATTTTGTGTAAGGTGGGAATTCACAAGGAAGGTGAAATATTGGGAGTGGGAATTTACCGAGGGGGTTAAGATTGTAAGTAGGCTAAATCAGATTCTTACAAGTTTTAACCAGATATATATCAACACACAATTAGAAAGAATAACAATTCTGCTAATTATATCAAGACAAAATAAACTATGAGCATAAAATATCATTCATTCATTCATACCAGAAAAGCGTAAACACCAAGGTCTTGATTGACATGTTTACAAAGTTGTGCAATGAGAGAGAGAGAGAGAGGAAACATATAGAAAGGAAAATGGAAGAAGTACTATCTTTTCTTATTCTCGGTAGTTATCTACTCATGAAATCACAAAATTGACAACCTCTTAGAATGAGGAAGTCATTATAATATATAGTTTTCAAAAAGACTCTTCACCTACCCCCACATGAATTTTCATTTATCTTTTACAACTTGTGACTCTTTGTATTCCTAGAAAGGAAATTAAGTCCCCTTTTTATTAATTGAGGGAAACTTATTACAATTTTAACTATAGTCACATTTAAATGAATAAGACAAAAATGAAAAGTGCAACCCCCTAATGAAGAAATAGAACATGAAAGAAGAGAGGAAGGGAGGGAAGAGAGAAAGAAAAAGAGATAGCTATTTAGATGAAGACATTGCCCTTGTTTCTTACGCTTCACTCTCGAATGGACTTTTGAAGAGTACCTCTACGAAGATATCAACTCCTTTTAACTCTTTACTATATTGAGATGTTGCATGTGTAACTTTTTCGGCCTAAGGAATGTGAACAAAGCTCAAAAACTTGAGAGAATTATTTGAAATAGCATCTATGTTCTTACACTTCATTAACCACAATTGATGTTCCTTTATAGAATTTAATATAAGAGCCCTTATCTCGGTGAGAGACTCCAGCAGTGTGTCTTCATTAAAAGAAAAGGGATCTCGGGCCTCTTTCTTGACAAGTTCTTCATAAAGCTTTAGTAAGTCCTCCCTTTGAGGTGTTTTCATCTACCATGGGCACATAACTTTAGTATTGACATTGTCTTGCATATTTTAAGTACGTTCCTCATGTGAATCTAGTTTATCCAGAGCACGGTTCAGCTTCTCCTATCGGGTGACAAGAGTCTTGATCCACACTTGAGACAAATCTTTCGATGTGGAATTGGATACCTTCCTGCTCACCAATATGGAAGAATTGAGTTTTCCCATTTCCACCACAAGTGAAAACACAATATCCTAGTGCTTCTTTTCATTTTCAACTTTATCTCTTGTCATTATTACTTTTGTGGAAGTTGTGCTCATGTACTTAAATAATGAAAGTATCTCAGGAAGCAACATTTTCCCTTTTTCTATTATATTGCTCACCCATTTATCATTTGCTCTCCCCGCATGGTGAAACCTTGTTTATTTCTAATTAATTATAGATCAAATATACTAATGGGAGTAACTTCTTCAATGGAAGAGATATAGCAACATTCAGATCCATGAAATTTTGAACATACAAGGTGAGTGTTCTTACATGATCTTCCAATTGATCAATTTTCTCCTTATACTCTTGGTTCCTCACGAGAAGGTGAGTGGAAGATTCCTTGAACAAGTGTGCATCTCCCTCATGTGTTTTTGATCCTAAAGGAATGGTGCCCATTTCGTAGTCAGCCAAGTTCATCTCTTCAATAGGTTTAGTTATCTATGGCCCAACTACTTCTACGTACTAATTGCCCAAAGCACCATTGAAGAAGCGAGGAAATAACTTGGGCTAGCTTTCCCTTCTTCACTTTGACTATTATGGATATGTCCTAGAATTCTAGTACCACCACTTGTTGAAATGTCTGATCCTCTCCCTTGATCATCTCTTGCATCCATGGAAACATCGCATTTGTATCAAGATCGACATTTGGCATGATTGTTTTCTCTTGTCCTAACCGAGAAAGAACATCTTATCTTGGAGAAGTTAGTGCGGTTGCGAGAGGATGAGAGACTTATAGATTTTTGAGGGACTGGAGGATGAACTTAATAAATTTCCCCTTGTTCTAAATTTACCACAGGTATTGTATTGCCTTTGTTTTTGTGCGACCTCTTGTAACGAGGAGATTCTAATTCCACTAACTTTCGTTTTGAGTGTTTTCTTGAGTGAGCCAAGCTTGAATATTTTTATTGGGATTTGAAGAGGAAATATAGGATGTTTTCATTTTGATATTTGGGAAACCTCCTTATGCAATGAGGGCAGCTTTCTTCCTTTTGAACCACTCTTTCGATCTTTTGCTTACTACTTCAGTCCACTCATTTATATCCCCGATCCACGGATGCTCCAAGAAACTTGCGTAGGGGAGAGGATTTCACACATTGATACTCTAGATTTGATGCAAAGTTAATCAATAACATTATTTAGAACAATCATTGTCGAGAATCACCAAAACTAGTAATTTGACCTTGCTCCCAAGTAGCTCCGAATTGGCCTAAAACCATCAAAATTTCACAAATGACCGATTTGAGAGTTAAAACCTCCTCACGCTTGTTAGATAACACTAAATCAACATATTAGGACACTTAAGAAAGTTTCACAACACCATTTCCATTTTTTCTTTTGTAGACCTCAATTCCTTCTTTTAGCCCTCCTAAAAGACAAATCCCAATGAAATTAACAAAATACTAAGAGTTGTTCCTTATTGGTAGAATTTTTAGAAACCCATGTCACTCAATAGGGTACATGTCAAGTTTCAAAGTCCAACTCTCTTCTCATCCAAAGTTATTCTCAAATTACCCCTTTCTACAAGCCCTACCAATTAGCCTTTTTATACCGGTCGTTGTGGTGGAAGAATCTACAAGATGTCAAGCAAAAATAACTCTTGTTCGGATACCTGTAGTCTTTTTTTCCCACTCATAACCCTAGGTGCATTGGAACTTCATTCAAATAATTGAACGCTCACCGAAGTGCGCAAAGGTATCGGAGTCCCTCTTTTATGTGAGCTTTGTCAAGATGTTAGCATGTATATTGATATATTCCATATCCATAACTAGTAATTAAAAGAAAATCATAATAAGGATAAAATCACAACCATAGTGCATAATGAATCAAACAAGGATCAAGATCAGATTTACCATACAATAACCATAAACGAAACACCAACAACCAATATCCATTCACAATGATCAATTATATTAAATTATAACAAACCAAGGTATCGAATAAATACACATAGTATTGTCATAAGAGTCAAGTGCACTCATAAACTAGCAGCATAACTCTAATAAAAATCAAAATTTAGAACCCTCTCTACTCTGCAAATCAATACATATATATAGGGGTGGGGACTTGCCCTTCACTGCTCATGCACTCTCAAAATCTAGGGAATGGATAAAAGAGTTGAAGAGAAGAACTAGAAATGATATTCAATATTCTTCATTGCATATTAACATCGACTCTTATAGATAAATAGGTGAGGTTGTTCCTAAAATTTAGGAAACAACTCACAACAATAAACTATAGATGTAGGTTGTTCAAACAACCTACGTAATAATCCATCAATATTATTAGAGAAATACCAAATAATATATTAACCATGTGAGTTATACTAAATAAATATTCCTAACATTCCCCCTTAGTATGAACATGGGGAAAAACACCATCATCAACCAAGTAGCCTTCCACTCCGTAGCCAAAGACGTTGTCTCAATCATCAACATTGACCGTGGGAACTACATCATCTAAGGACCGATCAGCCTATTAGATGAATACATGAATTGGGACCGTTCAACCAATTCATATCAACCATCAATTCAATTTGATCAAGAACATTTCTTGCTATAATATCAATTGTACACACCTCCACGTCATCATTATCATAGGGGAATCACAAATATTGTATTGCACACGGGAACAGGATTCTCATCTATTCGAATTCATCACACACAACAAAATGTGTCACTAAACAAGATGTGACCTCCGAGGTAGTGACGAACTTGAGTACTTGATTGTCCTCCCGCCTCTAACCTCCAATAGATGTGTTGTTTAACTCGGTTGAATATGACTCAAATGCTCAATAGTTTCCACATTGTACTTTATTTTGTCTCCTCCTGCAATGTGAAACTCTTTATTTTCGAGCATTGGGTAACACCCAGAATGCGTCCATAATGAACATTTACGATGAATCTTTTATGACATTTACATTGTAATGATAGCACATTCAATGGCATAAAATTACTTCACTTGAATTTTGACACGACTCACAAATTTGACGATGAAACTTTGACTGACAAGATGGCATTTAAAATGACAACTTAAACAAACATACTTATTGTGGATTTTACAATTTGACAATAGAGGAATAATTTATACTCAAAATTTTGATTGACACTATTACAATGAGAATGTTGACTCTAAACATAGATGTACCATTAAATCTCCAAAGACCTATAAATCATAATATAATAAATAAACAACTTAATATGACAAGATGGACTTGCTTTGATAATAGTGATAATTTCATGGACTTTTTCTTTGGACCACCAAAATATATAATATTGACAAAACCGAAAGACACTTAAAATTTATAATAATAAAATCTAAAAATCCCAACTATAATGACTTATAACCTAGACCAAATAAAAGCAAATTGTTACATGATTTGAAAATTTGACCTCCACGTGTTGCTAAGAATGAAATCTGAATCACTTGATCCAATACGCCTTTGAGTTTGTTATTGAAATAGAATGAAAATTTGTGAAGGACGCAATACAAAATTTGAATGATGGCCAAAGTTGTTGGGTTCACGTGCATGGTATGGTGGATCATAGATCCATCGGTTGTGTTGCATACCAATGATAAAAAAATTGTCCCACCGTAAGATGGGAAAGTAACCCAATCTAGATATTTGCAAGATATAGAAATTGGAGCCATGACAATAGAAAGTTATAGATCTGAATGCAGACGTAACGTAGAGGGATACATAACAGATCTAGAAGTTTGTTGCACCAATAAGGATATTGTCGTGTTGAATGTGCATATACTACATAAGATCCAAATATTTTTGTGCTCGTTTGGATGTAGAACACGGGATATTCAATGCTTTCCACACTTAGGTATGCGTACAAATAATTTGAATCACTTTCTCATCTACTGCATGTTTCAAAAGAAAAGCTAAATTTAAACGCCAATAGATGCCAAAAAAAATAGCAACATAGAAAAATGAAGAGGAAAAGCTTAAGTGTAGATGGTTCTTTTTACGGTGTTGCACCAAACACCGCACACAAGATATACACGGATGTAGTCGAAAGAAATAGCATGAAGATCCAAACAAATATGATCATTAGACTGGAAAGTTTCAATCAGCACATTATGTGCATAGTAGGCCACATAGACCTCTTCCTTGGAACTACACATAGGTCACATGATCAAAAATGTTCGATACCAAATCTAGGGAATGGATCGAGAGAGTTGCAGAACAACTAGAAATGATATCCAATATTCTTCATTATATATTAGCATCGAATCTTACAGATAAATAGGTGAGGTTGTTCCTAAAATTTAGGAAACAACTCACAACAATAAACTATAGATGTAGGTTATTCAAACAACCTACGTAATAATCCATCAATATCGTTAGAGAAATACCAAACAATATATTAATCATGTGAGTACTAAATAAATATTTCTAACACAAAATAGGTTGCATGCTCAAAATATCCATGCATGCATACAAATATAGCTACGAAGCATGCAAGCTTTGCTAATAATAGATTATCTTTATAAATAAATGATATTATTATCCTATTATTAGCTCAAACTCTGCATGTCTCTTGATCTTCCACTTGCTCCCAAAATAGCGTTGTCTTCATGCTCTTATGTTTACGTGCTTTGTACTCCATCCTATCTTTAGCTTTGATCCAAGAAAAATGGATAAGTCCTAAACTTTCTCCTTCTAGATGTGAATCCTCAGGGCACAAATATGTCAACCTTTAACATCTATCCATGCACCCTCTTCCTTCGCGCCACTATCATATGAGCCCTTGATACTTAGGAATTATTTCACAAGCCCAACATTACCCCACACTAACATCATTGCCACCCTTGGAAATGGGGTTGCTCAACTTATATCTCTAAAGAATAAAGAATGAAGTATGACTTTAAAGAATAAAATAATTGTATAACTTAAAGAATATTTAAATAACTAGCGTGTTTATTCTTCAAAAGGAAACAGGAGCTCATGGTCTCATTTTTGATGTCATATTCCAATTCACTCCAGTCGATGAGCCCCTTCTTCACTCTTACGGGAACATTTCCAAATCATTGCATCCATTCCTTCTAGAGTCATATCATTTCCCTTGTGCTTCAATTCCCATACTACATTTGCTAACCCTGACACCATGCCATCCATTACATCAATACGCTACACTATCAGCTTCTTTGACTCCTTTATTTTGTCATCATGAGGATCCCTAGCTACTTTAAACACATCACTTTTCTCTACTAAGTAACACAAGCCTCTCCTCCCTTCCCAAAGTATCATTGTTCTTCACCACAAGGAATTCATTTTCTTCTTATAATGTCCTTGTTTTAATAATCTTCTCAGGTTCTTCACACATCTTCAATGCCAAATTTTCTATTTTTAATTTATCCTTCAAAGTTTCAAGTATGGCATCATACTCAACTATTCAACGTGCAATATACTTCTTGGCTCTTTCTAACTTTGCTTTGCAGAATCCTTCTATTTATTTACAAAACTAATTCTTCCTCACTCACTACATGCACTACATTTTCATCTAATATCAAATGAACTAAAGTATGTAAGTAGTGCAACGTGGAGGGAAATTCCCCATATACCTTTTCTTCATATTGTGGTCATGCCTTCAAAATTTATTCTCCAATCTCCTCTGCCATGTCTAAAACAAAGCAAGCGCCTTTGCCTCTATTTTCTTTTACCTTTCTTAAGCATTGGATTTCTTCCTCCTTATCCTTATTATCTTCCAACATAGTCCTCAAAGTAGTTTCTTTATCAACATTTTGGTGAGTGACTTCTATAGTTATCTTTGTCAATGCATTGATCACTTTCTCATCAGAGAATTCAGTGGGCTTGATTGTCACATGTCTAGATTGTGAAGCCTTCTTCATTATTCATGTGGCACATGACTCCTCACACACATCAAACTTAGGCTCATCTATATGATTTTGCATACTCCATGAAAATTGTTTCCTTGTTCATGTGTTTTTCATCTCAGGGTCCATTAGCTCCCATCCATATAGTTGTTTTGGGGCAAGAGTGCTCTGGAACTGACACATATAATCTTCATTGGGTCATTGATGTACCCAAGGTCTAGTGTCTACACCATCTCTTCCTCCCTATGTTCGCTGGTGTGCTCAACTATTTTTTTCGTGTTCCAGAGACTTCTTGATTCTCCTCTCCAACTTCACCCTCAGGTCCACCGGTTGGCTATACAACACTATCTTCATTCTCTATATCTCCTCCAAAGATAGATTTCTTCTTCATGCTCATGTACACTCATGTTGGGGACTTCTATATCAAATTGTAGTTGTTTGCCATTGATCCCTTCATCTTCTTGAACTTCAAGGCTAGGTGTGGAAACATCATTGCACGTGGCCCCATCTGATGACTTCTCCTCATCATTATCTTTTACAAGCACATACTTACGCCTTTTCTTTTTCTCCTCCTTTCTCTTCTTCACAAGTGTCATGCGCGGTGACTACCTCACTAGTTATGAGGTCATGACGCCCTCATCGCATTCTTGCACCTCCTGCATAGTGTTCTCTGCTATGATCAAGCGCTTGGTAATGTCTTCTTTCTCTTCTTGTCCTCTCTTAAGGACATTCTCTAGGTCACGTTTTTCCTACCTTGGGGTGTATCTTCAAACAACCTCTTCATACCCACAGTTTTTCTACCCTTCGGAGGACCTAGAAGTGATATATCCTTGCCAGTAATGTATTTCCCATCTTTCAACCTTAGCCTCAAGTAAACATAAATGTGCGCGGGCTCTATCTATCTAACAGGCATAACCTTAAGAGTGATATCAATGTTATCAAACTCCATCATTTCCACATGTGCCTCCTTATTAGGGTAGACATAAGTTTTACACAAAATATAGATATTTGCATCTACCTTATCAGCATCAAACTATAATTTCAACGCGTTATGCACCTATTCACCAAATCCTTAAAGTAATGTGCAGTAAAAGTAAAGGGAAACTTACACCCAAGGCTTTTCTCCTTAGTCTTCATGTAAAATCTGCCCAAACAAAAGTTTTGATATGCTACAAACTCATCCTGTCCATCCAAGACACTAGGAAACTCTCGTGGGATGCACCACTCTCCCTCAAATGTGCTACACATCCTCACGTACCACTTGTCTACACACTTTTTGTAAGTATTAGAAATTGCGATTTGGAAAGTGTACTTCACAAATTTCTTCATCGAGGAATTTTTATCCATGGGGTACTCCCAAATTTTCTCCTTGACCCATCGGACACACTAATTTCACAAAATACAATGAGGATCAAGATAGCACCCTAGGTTATCTTCTAACCTTTGACCGCTTGAATGTGCTCTTCCTCCACTATGCTTTCTATGCAATGTATCCCACAATGTTGTAATAGATTTTTTATCCATCTTATGCGCTATATACAGCCAGCGCTTGTTCACCTCCTTCCACATCTATGAGGTGTTCGGTTTATAGCTAACCAATCACACAGGTACCCTTGTAGCTCGGTCTTCTATGTTTGTGACATTAAAGGCTCAACCTCCCTTGTGATATTTAAATGTGAAGGCCATTTCCTCTACTCCATCATCATCATAAAGGTCTCGTATTATTTCTACACCAAATTTGGGCAATCCTATAACCTTTTCAATCAATTTTGTTGTAATTCTCATCCTTCTACCCGTAAAGTAGAAGTAATCCTCATGTACGCATGACATAAGCCACTAGTACAGTCGCTTTGGCTTTCCAAAGAATGGCAACTCATATAATTACATCACTCCAACACTCTCTAGTAGTTTGTAGATTAAATTATCCATTACTCTTTGCCCATCTGCAGTCCTCTTATTTATCTTCAAGATGGTATCATCTTTTATGTCCTTCAGGGTTTTCTCAGTATGGTGGTTGATGTCGCTTATCTTGCATTTTGTCAATTGGGACGTCCATGACCTTCCTTCAATCACCTCCTTAGGGTATTGCATCTCTGTGAACCACTCATGTGGTATCTCTTCTATCACGGAGTTCCTTTACCACAATTCTCCTTCATACCATTGTTTTGCTTAAGTTATAGCGTGCTCTTAAAAGTGCAAATGTTTTACTACCTTACCCTTGCACTCTTCAATCTCCTTTATTGCTTTAAATAATTCATGCCCTAGCTAAAAATTTGTCTCCTTAAAACCCTAACCTATGAAATTTCCTTCGCTACATGCCGAACTAGCTCAAACACCTTTCTACGCGAAGCTTTAGTAATGTCATGTCTCAAAATCACCTGGTCCGCTTCTTGATCAATCTCTCTTCACACTTTTTGCACTTATCAACTCAAAACTTTAAATGATGCAAGGTAAAATTAACATCGCAAGCACCCTTCTTTATAGGTTCATCAAATTCCTCCACATTAATTTCTCCATAACTACCACCGTATGCGGCATTAATTCCACTCTTCCACGTTCCGCGCCATATTTTTATGTGCCTCAATCATAACCTTTTGGTGTTCCCACTACTTCTTGTCCATAGACCTCCTTACATGTGCTTCCCTACATCAAAGTACCTAACCACTGCGCCTTATACCAAGTAGTTTCTTGTTCTACTTCCTACCTTGTGTTGCACTACGCATCCATCCATCTATATGTGGCCTTTAATATGAGAAAATTTCTTTGAAACCATCTTTACTCCAAACACCTATAATATTTTTCCTATGTGCACCAATTTGTATCAAGGCACCAATCACTTCTTCTTTCCAATCCACCCCAAACAAAAAGTATGCGCAATCCTCTGTGCGTGAATCCAATAGATAGTAATTAGCTATGCGTGCACAAGTGTGCTTGTTAGAAAATAACATTGAACTAAATTGACAAAGCATAGCAATGATGAAAGTAAATACATTAAAGGAAAGTGAATGAAATGGAAATCTAATGTAAGTGGAAATATTGGCTTATTACAAACACCAAGAAGCCTTATTTATAATAGGGCTTCAGCCTATTCCCATTGAAGTAACCAGGAAACGGATTTCCATAAAGCAACTCCGGTGATAAGAACTGAATTAAGTATCTTTGTTAGAAAAAGGGTCCCAACCAATGAACTTTTAATTTCCATGGGTGGCACGCAAACTTTGAATCATACAGAAGAACCATCTATCCAAATTCAAACTTCTAATTTTGAATGTGCCTATCATGGCATGCCTTCTTTCGAGGTTTTTTTCTTCTAGATCCACCATGCAATGACGTGCCTCTCATCGGATCGCATCAGTTTATTAATATGCTCTTCAAGTGCTTTTTCATCATCCATTCCTCCTACATGCGCAATATGAAAGGAGGGTAACATAAACTCCACAGGTAAAATAGCCTCTGCACCAAACACGAACTTAAAGCGTGTGGATTTTTTTAACCTCTCGTAAGTGGTCCTATAAGCCCAAAGTACTGCAGAAACTTTGTCATCCTAATCCTTTCTTCCAACATCACAAATCTTTGTCAATGTATGCCCCAAAATATTATTAAAAGCCTCAACAATTCCATTAGCATGTGGGTGATAAGGGGTGGTTTTAAGGTGTGCCACCATAAATTTTACCAATAATATTCGATAGTATTATTAAAAAAATGAGTTCCCTATCGCTTGTCAAGCTCAATGAGACATCCATACTGTTGATAATGTTCTCCCATAAGAACATTGTTGATCTAGCTGCCGTGCAATCCTTTGTATGTGTTGCTTCTACCCACCTTATCGATAATATGTACAGGTTTTAATATAGTGCGAGCCAAAACTTACGTGCGGGTGGGCAAATAGGATCTAAAATTAATTGCCCACTTCTTAAAAGCTTTTGTACATGTAATCGATCTCAAAGGCATCTCATCCTTATGCCCAAGCTTTTCAAGGTGTTGACAATGGTCACAAGCCTTGACATATATTGTACAATCCTTGTATAAGGTTTCCCACCAAAAGCTAGCCATAAAAATATTACGCACGATAGCATTACCTACATAATGCCCACCTACAATCCCACCATGAGCTTCCTCCACAATAGCATCGTGCTCATGCTCAAGGACACACTGGCACAAAATATCATCATGGGCTAACTTGTATAAGTCTCCACCAATCAACCGGTAAGGTGCGGTGCATATGGCATGTTGTTTTTTCTCTAAGGCCTTCATCCCTTCACGCAACACACCAATACGAAAAATACTAAAATGTATTCTAAGTCAACAGAACACGGTTAAATTTAAATAGTTGTGCATCTAGAATTATATCCTCAATGCTCTGTGCTTCCTCCCCGAGTTGATTCTTGATAAATTATTTGGCCCAAAATTACTCTTTCCTAGAGTTACCACTATTGTAAAGTCAAATTCTTGACACAAGAGTATCCACCTACAGATGCACCCCTATAAGACAAGATTATTGATCAAATACTTAAGTACTATGTGATCTATATAGAAAATAAAATGAGTTACCTACAAGAATTTCCTAAACTTATGCAATGCGTAAATCATGGACAAGGCTTCAAGCTTTGTAGTGGTATAATTCTTCTCAACTTAGGTCAATTTATTACTTGCAAAATAGATAGGATGATCTACACCTTCTCTTGTCAGGCCAACATGGCGCCAATGGTTGTCGAGAGGCATCAATATGTACATGAATTGGTTTGTTCCATAAAGTAAATCACGATGAATGGGCAGAAAATTAAGCCTTTCCTTTAATGTCTCAAATGCTTGTTATTGTGCCTCATCCCAATCAAACTTTCCTTTAATCTTCAACAATTCTTCTAAGCGCGTGGAAATCTTAGTGTATTCCTTAATGAAATTCTGTAATAACATGTTTGTCCCAAGAATCCATGTACTTTGCTCTAATTGGTAGGTTCCTCTAGGATCAAGATAACAACAACCTTAGTCGGATCTACCAACAAGCCTTCCTTACATATGATATGTCCTAACAAAGTTCCAAAAGGTGTAGCAAAGATGCACTTCTTAATGTTAAGAGAGATGCTCAGCTGTCGGCACCTCTCAAACATGAGTCTCAAATTTTCATAGTGATCTTTTACCAGCCCATATATAGTCCAATCATCCAAGTATACCTATAAAAACTTATGAATGAAGTCCTGAAATGCTTGCACAATAATGCGTGAAAAGACTGCAGACGCATTCTTCAATCCGAAGGACATAAGCGTAAGTGCAAAAATTCCCCATTCAGTGGTGAAAGTTGTCTTTTCATGGTCTTCTTTAGCAATTCGCACCTGATGCTAACCATAAAAACCATCAGTGAAAGAGTATATTTCATGCCCTACAATGCCTTCCAAGATTGTGTGGGAAAAGGATCTATCACAAAAGTAGCATTCAACTCTTTGTAGTCCACATAAATCCTTATCCTCCCATATTTATTTATTTTTATCACCATGGGACTAACCCACTCTGACTCCTCAATGGGCTCAATGATTCCTAATTTCAACATCTTATCAATCTCCTCCTTAACCTTCACATGCAGATTAGGATTCATCTTGTAAGGCCTCTTCCTAACCGGACATGCACCTTCCTTTAATTTTATCCTCATCTCACCTAAAGAGTGATGCACTCCCTTTAACTCATGATATCCTCACAAAATTAAGTCTTAGAAGTTACGCAACATCTCAATAATCTTCATTGCCTCTTGTTCAGACAAATAGTCGTCAATAACGGCCTCCTTAGGCTCTGCATCTATAACAATGTTGACCTTCTTTGTTTTCATGTGATCATGGTACGCGCACACCATCACATCAACACTATCTAATACCTCACGCATTCCTTCGGTGTGGTCAACATCCAAATTCTCTACTTCCTCGTCTTCAATCAAGTAAACCATATTATCCTTCTCTTTTTCCAGCCGTACATGCCAAAAAAATTTCCTCATATGTCTTTTCTTCATCAAAGCGTGCCTCCAAGTTTGGTTCTCCTAATGATTTACAATGAGCTCTTCAGCCTTTACACTATCCCTCATCATAAGCCACTTCATAATCTATAATGCTTCATTCACTAGAGGTTTAGTAGAAAAATAGTCAAAGATCTGAATCATAACTATAGTCATTTCTTGCCAATTCCTTATTTCCTTGTTCAATTCTCGCATAGATATACCAAGCACGCGTGCGAGCCACATAATGTTGAGTAGAACTTATGCACCCACAAAGTGAAGGTGGTAAGGCTTCTTGTCCCTCCATCTAGAGTCTATCAAAATCCTATATGTGATGCGAGGTAGGGGAGTTCCCAAGAAATTCACATGTTTTAGTACGCATTGCTCCTTAGAAACCTAGTAGAGAAGGTGATTCTCACTTCTCACCACTCTAAAAGGTTATCTTCACTTTTTCGTAGCATTTGAAATTCGATGTGAGTGTTAGTATTGGGTAAGTGCACCAAGTTGGGGGCCAAAGGGGGTCTTAAGTGGACACATTTTTCTCAAAAAATAAAAACTTCAACTTGTACGATTTTTTTGAAATAGTTACACTCAAAATTGGAAGATGTTGTAGAAATATGAATCATAGCATTTTCAATCTAGTTTCTAAGCTACTAAATTTTATTGAAAACGAATAAGTTTAAGTGGTTCAAATAACTAAAATACCAACAGTGCTCCTATTTTTGTTAAAAAACATAATAGAGTGACTTTTGTGCCCCCACCATTTTTAGCACCATTTAGTATTTTTGAAAACCCTTTAGTAGAAAGATAGCTAGGAGCATCTAGTTTGTGTTAGAATTTGTTTTATATTTTTTTAGCGAGTATTTTTTTATGATTTTTCTAGTACAAAAATTTTTGTTTTGAAAAATAATGGAGCTCGACCGTGCCCCCCTAACTACCTCAAAAAATATCAAAAATTAGTATTTTTTTAATATGTATAGAATTAGTCCTAGTTTGTTCCTAAAAAAAAATTATTCAATTTCGATGAATAAAAAAAAAGATACTCGACAAAAGATAGACATGTTTAAACTTCAAAACATAGCTATAAAAAGGCATAGTTAGAAAATATGTAATATGGTAACCTTATATTTGTTAGAAAAATTGGAAAATAATATTTATATAAAGAAGAAACTTTGTTTTACATCGTAGTATAATTTTTGTTAAATAAATTGATCATTTGATGTTGATTTATCATGGCGGAAGTTAGATTTTTACATTTTCCTGTAAAAACACGCGGTTTTTGTGTTTGGGCAGAGTCCATGCCTCGAGCTTGGGGATCCAAACCAGATCCCAAGCCTTGAGGCATGGGTTGGAAAAGGGAAAAATCATAACATGTATATATTATAATGCATACACGTTATGCTTTGTTTATACATTGTGGTCCCCCAACATCCCTTTCATCTCTTTCACGGGATTTCTACATCCATTCTGTTTGGTCTTCAATTTTGTGTGCATTCTTACACGATATTTTAGTGGTTCATTTTGTCCCCTACCCCACTAGTTGAATTTTTATAATCATGGGCGATAAAAGTCAAGCTAAAAAAAAGAGGAAAGTCAAGAACAAGACACGGAGCAATTGGAAGAGATGAAAATAAAGAAATTGAAGAGAATGCAAAACTTCGTGCGGGGAAAGGTACATATGCTATATCGAATGTAACAAATGTATTAGAAAATGGGGATGAAATACATAATGAAAATGTAGAGAATAATGATTTTGAAATGAATAATGATATTAAATTGAATAATAATTTTGATATGGATGAAGAAATTGATATGAATCCAATTGTTGAACCTTTACCCGAAAATCCAAATGTTAACCTCAAAATTTGTATGAAAACATTGAATAAAGAAACTAACCTTGAAAATGAATCTTCACCTCTAAAAACACCTCCTTCCAATTTTGCGAAGAAAACCAATTCACTTAATTGAAATTTATGAAAACATTATAAAACCAATGCCTAACAAAATGTCTAAAAGAAATGCGAGAAGAAAAGATAGTGGAATTTGGGATAATTACTTTGAGAATTTAAATGACATACAAAGATGTCAATTATTTGTTACATTGATGAAATTAATTAAGATGAGACCTATAATGAAGACATGGGGTTAAGAACATCTAATGTTGTTGATCAAAATGTGTGAATTGTTGAAAATATACATAAAGTATACCAAACTATAGGTGGAAAAAGATGCACCAAAGATAGTAATGTTACACGGCGTGCACTTACTAATTATATAGTAAGTTATAAAATAGTTAATAAATGCTTGACTAGAGAAACAAGCAATGCTTTGAAGTTTAACAAAAACACTAATGAAAGCAATAGATAGACGTAAATGTCTTTATTCGATCAATAACACTAACTATTGGGCTTTCTCTAGCAAACTTCCACGGAAAGACAAGAATACATATGATATTTTAAAAGAATTAATTATAAAATTTTGGAATGAGAACACAAGGGTGTCACCGAATAGAAGAGATACATTAAAAAGAAGAATAGGTTCTCGTAATCGTGAATTATGTGCAAAACATTTCTTAGATATGACTCAAACATAATTGTTCTCTAAGTTTAAGAATGAAAATCCACAAATTAACATTAGTGAAGATTCTTTGATATGAGCAAACCTTTTATGTGAAAATCAATCACTCACATACCACTTTTTGTTGTAAGAATCATGTTTAATTTTCAATTCATTATGATGCTTTTTGTCAAATACGTCATGTTTTGCTTATTGACATCATGTTGCGGGAGTGTGGATTAATTGTCCCACCAAAATCTTCAAGGGAATTTATTTTGACAATATTTTGTGAAAAATCAACTAGACAATTTTATTATAACGATTTTATGTGATGGCTTGTCAAATCTGAAAAGTTGTATCCATGAGGAGAGTACAAATTTAATAGGAAAATAATTGGTTGGTTTCAAAAAATATAAATCAGTGGCATATCAATTAAAAGATGGAAAAGAATCTAAGAGGTGTGAGCTTGTTACAAAACAATTACAGTAACAAAATATATGGTCAAATTCGGAGAAAATTATTTGTGAGTATGCAAGGCACACATATAGAGCTCGATGGTTGGATGAACAATTCAAGTTAAGCAAGGACACATTCCCACTTGGTACTATTTTTTCAGTAGTTGACTTCGTAGAGAATTACACATTGCAGCCACAAATGGAAGTTCAGTCTCAATATTATAACTTAGTGCAAGTTGTTATTTTTGTGCATATAGCATTCATGCACTCTCCACAAAGCACTGAGTAAGATCAAAAAATATTAAGAGTATCATTTCTACATCAGTGATGATCCATCACATTCTACAAAATATGTACAAGGGTGTTTCCAGGTGTTTTATGTGAACTTGAATGAGGGGAACATTAGTTTCAATCAACATTATATTTGGTTGGACAGTTGCACATCACAATTCAAGAATGCACGGATGTTTTATTGGCTAATCAGGATGCACAAAGAAACAAATGTACAAACATATCTGGAGTTTTACTGAGGTAAGGCATGGAAAAGGAGAGCATGTTGGTGTAAGAGCACTTGCGCAAGAGAAGAGTTAAAGTTCAAGGATAGTGCTAAGTTTACAGATGCAAAAACATTATTGATTAGTGTGTCAAGAATATGGGTTATGAATCTCAAGAGAGATCAATGGTTCGTAGATATTTTTAGTTGATAGAGGAACAACATCCAGTAAACTTTGAAGATTATATGACAAGATTTGCAGAATCAAGTGATATGCACTCATTCGTAGTTCAGATGCAAATGTTTGGACTATTTAAACTAGGTGCATGGCATTTTTTTGTATATCATGCATTGATTTTGTGTGGAATGAATGTGAATCACAATAGTGAGTGTATGAATGGACTTGTTGACCTCTAATTCCACTTGACACACATCAAGTGTCATGAGCATTACAACTTGTAGGGTCTTCAAATCAAATGACAACATCACCTAACTTTGACCAACTCTTTGATTTAGTGTAACAAGGTACATACATATATGTACATGCCATGTTTTAGATTTATAAATTATTTAAAGGTCAACTCTCCATTTGGTTCTCTCGATGTCCTATTGTTTGCAAAACGCGTGAAATCTGCGGTTTGAGTCGGCGTAAAGGTCATTAGACGCAATACTTTGCAAACAGAAGATCTTGGCATTGAACCAACTAAGCCAACACATTGAGGTGGCTAGGTAAATGCTAGGAGAGGTATCGTTTCGGAGGCCAAAGCTTCAGGTGCTTCGTGTGTAGTCCCTTAAGAGCCGAGAGACCAAAAACGCTATATCTTTGTGGGTGATTTCTCAGACTTCGTGGCACCTAGAGATGTCTCATCGTATCCAAAACCTCCATGTCGGGACCCCTATGAAAGCATCTCGTGGTTTTATCCATCTCCATTTGGTTCTCGTGTTGTCCTATTGTTTACAAATGCGTGAAATATTATAGTTTGAGTCAGTATAAGGTTGTTAAATGCAATACTTTGCACATGGAAGCTCTTGGTATTGAACCAAATATGCCAACACTTTGGGGTGGCCAGGGAACACGCTAGGGAGGTTTCATTTTTAAGGCCAAAGCTCCCATGTGCTTCGCTCTACCTCGTCCAAGCATAGTCCCTTAAGAGCCCTAAGACCAAAAATGTTATATCTTCGACGGGTGATTTCTCAAACTCCATGGTACCTAGAGATGTCTCCTCAAATTGAACACCTCCACATCGGGACCCTTTACAAAATCCTCTCATGGTTTTATCTATCTTCATTCGGTTCTCTCGTTGTCCTATGGTTTGCAAACGTGCGAAATACCATAATTTGACTCAATGTAAGGTTGTTAGACACAATAATTTGTAAATGGAATCTATTGGCACTAAACTAACTACACCAAAGCATGTCGGGTTGGCCGAGGTAAATATTAGGGGATGTGTCTTTTCAAAGGCCAAAGCTCCGGTACTTAGGGCTACCTCATCTAGGCGTAGTCCCTTAAGAGCCCTGAGACCAAAAAATTATATATCTTCGACGGGTGATTTCTCGGACTTCGTGGCACCTAGAGACATCTCGTCGGCTCCAAAACCTCCATATTATGACCATTTACAAAAAAACTCTCACTGAGTTTTATCCATCTCCATTCATTTCTCTCAATGTTATATTGTTTATAAGCGTAAAAATATTGCAGTTTGAGTCATTGTAAGGATGTCAGACGCAATACTTTACAAACGGAAGCTCTTGGCACCGAACCGACTACGCCAACATATCGGGGTGGCCAAGTAAATGCTAGGGGAGGTTTCATTTTGGAGGCCAAATCTCCAAGTGCTTCCGAGCTACCTCATCCAGGCGTAGTCCCTTAAGAGCCCTGAGTCCATAAAATGTTATATCTTCAACGGGTGATTTCTCGAACTCGTGGCACCTATAGATGTCTTGTCGATTCAAAACCTCCACATTAGGACCCTCTATAAAATCCTCTCATGGTTTTATCCATCTCCATTTTTTCTCTCGTTGTCATATGGTTTGCAAATGCACGAAATACTACAGTTTGAGTCAATATAAGGTCAGGACGTAATACTTTGCAAACAAAATCTCTTCGCACCAAACCGGCTACACCAACACATCGGGGTGGTGGGGTAAATACTAAGGGAGGATTCTTTTTCGAGGTCAAAGCCTCGGTGCTTCTGGGCTACTTCGCCAGGCATAGTCGCTCAAGAGCTCGAGGCCAAAGCACCAGTTAACGATTCCCGATTCCCAGTGAGTCACCAAAAATTGTTAGCATATGGATTTTCACACATGAAAATGACATGCGCAGTGGGAACGAAGTCCCTCCTCAATGAAGGTGAGGCTTCCTATATTGAAATCCAAAACTATCTTTACACTGTACATTCAAAATTGTATGTGGGGGTGTTTTTGAAACATCAATGGAAAGAAAAAGTGAATTAGGGAGATGGGATGGAATGAAGGAATGAAATGGAAAGGAATGAATGGAAGGAACATGCAAGAGTTAGGTAAAAGCAGAGCCTAATATTGCATGGAGAAGAACAATAAATAAATAACACTACGGAGTTTGCATCAGTTAAACAAGAATGAGTAAAGGGAACACACATGAGCAAGTAAATAAGCAGAGTGGATTACCGTGAACAAGAACAATAGCTTAATAACGTTGACAATAAGATCAAAGACAATATTTGCATGCAAGATTTAAACATCTAACATCTAATGAACATAAGAACATCAAATGTTACAAGAGACAATGAATGAGACACAAAGTTTGTATTTCATTAACTCCAAAATGTCTTCACAAAAGAACACAAAGTTTCTTCCTGAAACAAAGCTTGCACACAAAAGTATTTTCTTCTCCTCTCTCAAAGTCACCCTTACAAATGAGCCCCTAACATCCTTTTATAACCCAAAAGTTGGTTACAAAGTAGTTAGGATTTTAAATGCACATTAAATAGGGCACTTAAGTGACTTTGAATTTTTCAACCAACTTTTAAAAAGTGACTAAAAATAGAAACCACTTAAGTTAAAAATTCATTTAAGGAAAAATACATAAATAAAAGAAATGGGTACGTGTGGACCCCACTTAAATGACTTGGACACACACATAGACATCCTAGTCAGCAATGCGCCACCTAGATCAAGACACCTAGGATTAGTTCCTTATCCATTGGGCCAAGAGTCCGCCTATCCCAGTCATATGGGAATGAACTCATTGACCGTGCTCCATGCAATCCTCTAGATGACAAGAGAGCCGAGCTTGAAACTTGAGCAATTCATCCACCCCTTTATTTGAGCAACATCTTGGTGTGAGCAAGTTTGTCTTCATTTGTATTTATATTCAAAATTCCACACAATTATCCACATGCTTTGAATAGCCTTCCATGGTGAATTATTCATTTGTCATGAGACTGTAGTCGTTATGTCACCATGGCTTGTCAGAATCCAACTCTTGATCTTTCCCCATTGAGAGGCTCTTCCAAGAGTCGAGATTACAATTCACTACCTAAAGTTATGTCTTTTGTCTTTGTCACCGTCCCGAAGTGTTTCCATTTTGATCCGCTCATGATCGTCCAATTCAAGAACACTCCAACTTTAAGACTAGCCAATGAAGTATTGCGCCCGCTGCTAATTGAGAGCTGACATGGACACACTTGAATGATGTGGCTTTGCTTGATGATCCACATAATTGTGTTTATCATTGGTCTTGGTTTGTTGATGAATATATCCGTATAAAAATCAAGTGAAAACAATTGATATATACAAGATTCTCCCATTATCGATCGCAACCGATAACAATGGATTTTGACTCCGAAGAGACCTATGTCAATAGCTACGACTTATACCGCATAATGAGAAAGTCAGAGGTTGCTTCCACTTTGGGGTCTTTGGATTTTAATCACCACACTGTGTAGGTGTCATGGTGCATCTATGTAATTCAGAAAGAGCGTCAAGAAAATTGTGACTCACCTTTAGTTGATATGCGATTGCAGAACCAACTTACGACGATGTGTCCCAAGTTGGTATCGACTATCTTCTCATACTCGAATGGAGTTTCGAGGAGATTAGAATGCCTTGGAACCTATAGCGTAATATCATTTTGTTTGGATATGACATGATTGTATGGAAGCATGATTTCAAGTTATTACTTCCATATTACAAAAGCGCACAAATCACTCAGAAAGCGCCTGGGAAAAATAACAAATCTTGTTCTGAAAAATTCTCATTGTATGAGGGAGTTTATTAAGGTACCACAAGTTTTCATGTCAGAGTAATTTTTCCCAATAAAATTCTTTAATCAAATATTAAGGGTCAAAGTTGACTCTTCTAAAACTACTAGGAAAATGCAAGTGTAAACCGCAATAATCTCGTTTTGTTTTAGCCTAGTAAATATACCAAACATCACCCTAAGAATATACAAATTGGCAAGGTAGCATATGAAGGTGGGAAAAATTGAAAGAAATAATTATTTTCTCTTTACGATCATTTGAGTTCAAAATATCAATTCTCAAAATGAGTCACCTGACGGGTTGAAATGCAAGTGCCTGCACAACGAAATCATGCAAACTACATTTTATTTGACTCCGTGAAAAATATCAAACGAAGTGTTGTACATTTGAATTTTTTTAAGACATACATAAATGTGGGAAGAATTCAACGAACCAAACAGTTTCTCTTGACAATCATTTGGGCTCAAGATATGGATTTTCAAAGTAGGTCTTCGCCAAGATAAAATCGCACGCTGTGACGAATACAAGCAAAGCGAAGTTTTCTTGGGTTCGTGAAAAATATCAAATGAAGTGCTGCGCATTTGAAATTTGGCAAAGGAGTACATGAAGATGGAGAGAATTCAACGAACCAAACCATTCTTCCCAATGATCATCCGACTTAGAGATATTGAGATCCAAAGTTGATTACTTCATCAAACACAACCCGCGACATGTTCTTTCCGCATCTTATCGTTTTCTTTATTAAATTCATTTTCATTTATGACAATATGTATCGGTAATGTGTTTGAATGTGTGATATTTTTGAATAACCTGAATACTTCTCACCAATGTGTTGAAAATGATTTATTTTATTTTTTAGTTTTTAATAACTTCACGCATGATCGATTTAATCTCTTTTTTTTTTAATTCGCCTCACTTCTCTTCATGCTTGATATTTTTTTGATTAATGCGTGGAAGATCATATCTTCGTGGAAATGATTTGTATTTCTTGTTTGGCTACGTTTGGAGGATCATCTCTCTACGTGGCGTGGGATTCTCCTTGTGCATGAAATGTGAATTCCTCCTTAGCTGTGTGAGAGATGTGTTTCCCAATGCATTGATAGTATTCTTTGATGCATAGAACTCCTTCACTAAATAGCTAGGCGTGGATTTGTTTGGCGTGTGCAGCTGGGTTTTAAAAAATTCTTTCTCACATTCCCACATTCTAACTACTACCTAAACCTCCTTTGGTGCATGCAATGTTTTGGACTATATGAATTTCCCTATTTTTGGCCCGCATGGATTTATCTTGGCATGTTTAGTTGTTGTCTTTTGGTGTATGGAGCTCTTCTTTGATGAATGAGTGGACTTCCTAAATTGTTTTCTTCCTTTCTTTTTTGCTCTTTTTGGCTAAAAAAAATGTGTGGGAATTCTCCTTCTTTTGTCTTATTCCCTTTAAACTTTCTTTTACTTGGCTGAGTGGGAACTCTTTTAATGAAACCAAAACAAAAAAACTTTCCTGTCAACTACGTGAAAACTTGTTTGGACTGTCTCCCTTTTGCAAAGTGGATTCTAGTTTTATTTATCTTTTTCAACTGCTATTTCTCCTTTGCCCACATGATTGTCTCCTTGCTTTCTTTGTTGGAATGTATTCCTTCTAAAAACCTACGTGGGAACTATCTCCTGGTAAATGTGTGACTTTGTGCAATCTTGGCTACATGGAAATTTATTCTTTTTCTTTTCGTGGCATGTTATGCCTTGCTGTGCATGGAAACGTTGCCTTTTCCTTCACTCTTGCGTGGAAATTACTATTCCTTTCCTCCCTTTGTGAATAATGCTTTTAAAACTGGTGCATGTGTGGTCTCCTTTGGTGAATACGTGGAACATTAAAAGCTGTTTTATCTTCCTTGCTTTGCTTCCTCAATGCATGGGGATACTCTTTTTTTTAACTTCATTTGTTGTTTCCCCTCTCCCTGCGTGAAGGATACTTTGGCTTTGTCTTAGCGTGAGAATTCTCCTTTCACTGAAAATTCAATTACTCTCATGGGGAAATGGTTATGGGAATTAAAGAAGTTTCCTCGTAACCGTTTCCCCTTCCCGTTGAAATAACCTACTCCTCTTCCTTCGGGTAGTGGCATTAATTGCCAGGGGAAAGTGGGAAATAAACAACCATTTTCAACAGAAATGGCAAGGTAAGTTGTGCAATCCCCATTTTATTTCCCCGTGTAAGAAATTGGGAGATTTTTTGCCTGTTTGCTAATCCATTTAATTGGCAATCAGTGGAAGAAATCCCACAAGTGGGGAATTAAAATAAATTTGCCAAGAAAGGGGAAATCCGGGTACGGGAAGCCAATTTGGCATCCCCAACAATGGGAAGCGGAAGCTTACTTTCCCCGGCAATTAAAATAAAAAAATCGATTGACTTTTAATAATTATTATATTAATATTTATTTAATTAAAAACCCCAAATTTTAATAAAATTAATTTTATCAAACAAAGGGTAATAAATTAATTAAATATTAAAAGTAGTTTATGACCTGGAGGGAGGAGTTCTCGCCCGAAATGGACGAAACGAAGACCGGAATGATCACAAAAACGAGACGATCGCGATAAATCGCGCAAAGTAATACTTTTGAAAATTTTCAAAATTTCCATGTTTATTAATTTTGCGAAGTCAAAATTAGGCGATATGAAAGGCATCAAATTGTGACAACTCTCTTTGAACTATTGAAGCTTGTAAGACTTTGTGGGCATCCTTAGATCCTTCTATCCATGCTTGTTGCAAAAAACATTGTCTTAATGATGGTCCTAATGTTTGTATGCTCAGGTGTTTTAACAGGGGAGAAGACTAAGAAGCATTGAAGAATGTAGTAGGTGCATGATAAGATAGGAACCAATATAAAGAGACCATGAGCAAGAAGAAGCGCAAGTAAGGTAAATACACATATACACATTGATAAATTGAATGAATAATTACTCAGATTAGGTAACTCTTTATATACATACATTATATAAATATTAGTTTCCAAAGTTAGATGCATATTATACATTGAAAATGCTAGTACATGTACATCACCAATAAATATGTCTTAAATATTGTCAAGTGCACATCATATTAGTTCCATGCAAAAATAATCTCGAAACGTAAGGTCTCATACAAAAATATCAAGTTCCAAATAGTATTTTAATGCGCACAATAAATATAAAAATGTCCAAAGAGGTCATATACCATCAAGTTCAAATGCCATATAGGTGTACATACAATGTCATGTAAGACATATATATTTCCTAATCATCAAAATCTATCCCTCTCATGGCCTTGCTCGAAGAAGGCCCTCCCTTAGACAAAGATTGAGATCTATGAGATGACTTTGGATCATCTGAGCCCATGCTACAAGTCCTCTTTCATTGAATACTAGCTTTGTAGTCGAACCTATAAATGCAAATAATGTTTTTGTCAAAACTTAATTTATATATGTTTTAAACATGTATTTGAGACCATGTTAATGAAAGTATTTACATAAATACACAAACTTACCGCAATATGTCGATCACACTGAATCTGCATCTCACGCTCAGATGAGTCATCGGGAGCTCTTGGAGTACGAACGGGGTATGGAGATGATGAGATGGAGGAGTCAGTGCTCTCGAAGTCAAAATGGAGGGGGTTGAAGTTCCCTACATTCATATAAGATCACAAAATTTAACATTAGAATTAATAAAAATAGAACTAAGTACATGTATGTGTAATGACAATATTTTAACTAATTTTATCAATATAGAACTATTGTTTTTACCCCGCCATGCATGTGAATCAAATGAATAGGGCTAATACCTGTCGCAAGTAACTCCTGCATATACACAATGAAGGACATTATTAACATAATTTAATAATTCTATAATGAAATACATTACTAACATGTAATTTAACATAATGTGAATTACACAAGCAATTTAACGAAATTTACTTGTTTAAATACCTCGGTGAGTTGTTGCGCGAGATAAAATCGCAGCGTGACACCTTTCTCTACTCGTCATGCAAAGATGGTGGGGTTTTTAGTGAAGTCAACATCTTTATCAAACATGTATCATGTGAGTTAGATGAACATACAAGAACATACATACATTTGACTTCACTAGACACACGCGCGCGCACGTGCGCGCACACACACACACACATATATATGAAATTTTTACACAATTAACATTCTAAATTACCTATGTGAATGTATGTGTACACATGGTGCTCGCCGCATGTGGTTAGGATGAAGATGTGCCTCCCGCGCGTTGTAATATCAATGCATGTACATGTACAAATACAATTATTTCAAAATTTAACATATATAAGTAAATCAAGTACTCTAAACTTTTTGTAACACACATAATAAAACATAAAAATACCTGCGAAAGTGACGTCGATGACTATAATCTAAATGTCTCACTCAAAAAGGAATCTGACATAGTGACATTATCGTGTGCACCCCTAGCAATAACTCCACCAAAATTAATACGCATGAAAGTATCGTCCTCCTCGGCCCCAAACATATGCTACCACATGACAAGCAAAGATGTATCCTCATGCTAGTACTCCATGAGGGAATACTCTGTGTACCTCCATGAGCATCTGGCTCGAAATCTCCTTGTATGTCAAACAAGGGTCGCAGAGATAGCCCCTAAAGTATGTGGAGTGTATCAATCTCTACTATTTCCTTCACTACTCTTTGGAAGGATGGTCTCATGGTGAGGGGGATTACGTGCGGGGACTCTACTGTTGAATAGGTGCACGTTGTACACTGGTCAATCTGTGCATATCCTTTTCCTCGGCCCTTAAAATCTCAGAAATCAAAATAATTTGGGATCTCGTTAAGGATAAACTCACAATAGAGTTTCCTCAAAAGTATAGTGGCACCTCATTGTTATTGCAAGGTGGAATATCAAACACCATCCACCATCGGTCCCAAAAATTATTTTTAATCAAATTATTATTGCACCAATGGATGGGAAACCATTTGCATGAAAACGGAACAGGCAAATTAGTGCGGGGTCCGTGAATAAGGCGCATATGAGGTCTTTTGTAATTTCTTTTTCTTTACATCCACATATGACAATTTGTTGGAATAATAAACCCTACAACACTCTCTATAAGATGTCAAATAATTAATTTACCCCATTATCGCATCAACTTGAGCAACTAATGCCTATAATGTGTTTGCAAGAGAGGCACGGAGGGGTTTGTATATTGTGAATCCCTCATTCTTTTGATTAAATCCTCAATTTCAATTTTTTTTTCAACTATGTGGGTTGCTAAATCTTCTTGACTACCTAGGGGATGTTGAGCAACTGTGGGAGGGTTGGGAGGGATGACATGAATAGCAGGGTTTGGTTGTGGTTGATTCCCTTGACCTTAAACTATAAAAATAATAAAAATGTATTCAATTCAAATTCTACTCTATAATTATCAAATTTCAATGCAATTTTGAGAAAATAATTGTGCCTACCTCTTCTCTGTGGTGCCATCATTGATTCAGATCTTCCTAGTGATCTAGAGATGATTGTTTGAGCTTGAGATCCAGCTATATGACAAAATTTGAGGGCACGGTTAAGCTCTAAAACTCGCATTTGAGGGAGATAAAATGATAGAGGCTCAGCTTCTTTTTTTATATCATACATAACACGTACGCATTATAGTTTGGTAAATTTCAAACCTAGAAAATTAAAACGCGATCGCGTTATAATAGAACATGTACGCATTTTTCTTTTTTCAGAGTTTTTGTCCACTTTTTGGCCCCCAACTTCGTGCACTTACCCTAATCTCATATTCCTCTCATCCTCTCGATCTTCTAACTAGAATCCTAATCTTCTACATCCTAAAATCTTCTCATCCTCAATCCTCTCATCTACTAACTTGGGTCTTTCCTCTTTTTGAGTGGTTACCCGCCTCATTCCTCCCCACCTAACCCCTTAAGGGGGCATCATATCACCATCCTAACATCTTCTCTTCTTTTCTTTGAATTGTCATTGCTCCGCAATAACACTTCAAAGAGGGGTAAAATGTAGACATCTAAAATGTCGACATGGTTAATTATGATTAACTTGTCCGCAAATATCCCAACATCACCCATGTAATAATTAATCACAAGATTAATTATTTTTTATTAATCCATTTTATCATATTTCCCTTTTTAATAATTTATCAAATATCCCAACATTTCATCATTAATCATTTCAATTCATCCAATATCCCATTTTTATCATTAATCTCATTAATCCATTATTATATCATATTATCTTATTTTAATTCTTCATTAACATTTCCTAGGAATTTAATATTCCTACATCTCACCTACCACCTACCCTACACATCCCTACACCTAGCCTTTCCATGTAACCTCACCCCTAATCATCATTAATCAACCTAATCTAATCCTAATCTAATCACATCCTCACACCTCTAAATCTAGAGGCTTTTATTTCTAGAAGCCTCTCTAAAATTCCCTCCATTTAAAAATTCAAATAAACCTCTCACCCTCCATTGAATCTTCTTCTAAATTATATAATAATCCAATTCTATATTTTTCATTATTCTCGTTCATCCTCCACCCTTGATCTCAATCCAACTTGGCTTCATCCTAGCCATTGAATCCTCCACCCAAAAACTATAAATTGAGCTCTCCTCCTCCATGAGAGCTAGCTTGGAAAATTCAGCAACATCATAACAAACCCATGCTATTTTATCCACTCAATCAATCTATCATCCATCTTCAATCCAATCCAATCATTCAATCCTTTATCCCTCATCAAGAAATCAAAGGAAATCAAGGGGGGTGCTTCTTGTGTGTCTCTATCAAAATTTGAAGCATCTATCTTCCATTCAACTTAGAGTGCATCCAACCAATCAAAGGAGTTGTGCAACTTACATGTAAGTGCGAGTATTTTCCTCTCTCCTCCTTTCTGTCCATTTCTCTATCTGAGGTTTTTTTGGCAAAGATTAGATTAGGGAAGCAATTTAGTTGTTTTCTCACATTTTCATAACTAATCTTTTCTTGCATCTCATTATGAATTGAATGTTTGTTTTTATTTTATTTTTTATATTGTAATATGAAAAGAGACAAAGATTTAAAAATGAATTGAAAAATCATTCATATGCATATATAATCTTGAGTTCTAACAAGAATAAAAAACATTTATTCTAATATTTAAATATATTTACTTGAGCAAAAATCATTTCAAAATATTTTATATTATACTTTATAAATAGGAAAAAATATTCTAAAATACTATATTTAACAACTAACTATTTCATATTTAACTACAATTAATATACACGGTTTAGTATAAGTATATACATTACATCACATTGTTAAAAAAATATAGTGTATTAGTAATATAAGTGATCAAATTTACGGTTTGGAGAAAATTTAATTAGTCTAAATAGATGGTTTAAGTCATTCTTAATTTTTAAAATACGGCTTCAAAAGGAAAAAATGGTATATGCAACATCAAATTCTAGGCCATCCTTTACATAAGATATCCATCAATAAAAAACTGATTACGGTAGCTTTAAACCGATGAATGAAATAAATACATATTAAATGTGAAGTTTTTTTAAAAATATTGAATATGTTCACTAGTTACACCGTCATTAAATATTAGGAACCCAACAAATAATATAGGAAGTATCACAAACATGACAACTATAGTTACAATTTAAACTTCATGAAGAGGTTCACTTGATCATTATCAATCTTGCTCATACTTTCTGTGAACTCCTTAAGTGTCATGCATGTGGGATAAATCTTCCTATTAACAAAGTGATGAGATATACAAAATCACTATTACAACATACCAACAAAACTTTCATATAATGCTACTCAATACTTCTAAAAAACACCTAAATGGCCCCTAATCCTACCCTTTCACTTTAATTTTTGTCACTCCCGATACCACCATGCCCGTTACTATGTCGATAATCCTTGGCTAGCTAGTTGGTTGGTATGATGGTAAAAGACCTTGTTGGTACATTTGGGGATAGGAAATCCTCATCACTCACAACATTCATATTATTCAAATCCATCAAGTAGCTTAAGAATGAATTCTCAACATCAGGGTTTAAGGTTTATGAAGGCATGAGATATTATTTAAGGGGACCATAAACTGGTACAAAGACTGGTCTCACATCACACCCTATTGATAGGAACTCTAGCATTTGCATTCCACTTGCTACCACTTTCTCCATAATGCTTTCTTACACTCACCTCAATTGGCTCTTTTTTATCGCATTTCTTCTCCATGATATTCACCTCAAAGTCGGAAAGTTTGATTTTCCAAAAATACAATTATATTATGATCCACACATATAGAGGAAAATATTGAATTGATTTAATGAAATATTGTAATAACATCCATGAGACCAACAATAGGATATTAAAATCAATATTCTTTGGTAGAATAGGATGATACTACAAAGACTTGAATTTGATAGTGCATTAAGACAACCAATATCATTTGTTTGGGATGTGACACCATTCCATACTTAAATCAACCATGTCTTACAAAAGGTTTTTGTGTTAGTTGGATTTAAGTTATGGATTGATATTATTATTGATGAGATAGATGATTAGACTAATTGAAAACACATATATGATCGAACATCATACATACATATAAAAAGAGGAAATAAATGGTTATATCCATTGAAAGGAATTATCAAAACAAGTAAAGGTAAAAATAAGATTTTGAAATGGATTATAGTAATATTTTTATTTATCTAGAGTCTATGAGATTCAAGAGATGATTTTTAACCTCATCTTCTCCACTATACCAGCTCTGCATGCTTGCAAGAACTTTCAATGATCCTCTCATCATGTTAACCATTGTACTTTCTTCTTTGATTGATCCAATCTGATTATGACTTTGTTCAAAATCCTCTTCTTCGTGTCTTCTTGTCTTCTAAATCCTCATCCAAGGCATTATTTATTACCTTCACTTCTTGACTTTGCTTACTAGTATTCACACATGACAAGGAAAGATTAGAATGAAAATATGGAGGCCATATAGCCTCATGAGAAGCTCCTTTGAAGATCTCTTCTTCATCTTCTCTCTGTTGTCCTTCTTCTTCACTATTTTGCTCTTCTTCTTCACCTAACATCACACCAACTTCTGGATAGCAAAAATGATAAACATACACTTTTTCTTTCTCTTATCTTCGATTTTCCATGTAACAAGTTGCTCTTCTTTCTCTTTATAAGCTACTTAATGGGCCAATGCACTCTTCTCTTCATAATCCATCCAATAACTTGACTTTCCCTCTTTTTCTCTTTATCATCCACTCCAGATCCTCTTCTACCTCTTTGATTTATGTTATCATCTCTTCATTATTCATCCTCTTCTTCCTTTAATTCTCCTCCAATTGTTATAGTGCCCTTCTGGAAAGAAACCTTTCATCTTTCTCACTTTTCCCTCTTAACTCTTTCTTTTCTTCTCTTCTCAAGCAATTCTTTTGCACCTTGCTTCTTCGGTACCTCACCGTAGGATTTCACCGATCTTCTAGCAATCATTTTCCTTCTTTCTCAACCTCTCTATTTTTTTCACTTTGGATTACTCTTCATTTCTTTCCATTTTCTCTTTTAAGCCTTCAAAGGCTAAGGTTTCTTCTTACATTTCCTCTCTCTCTCTCTCTCTCTCTCTCTCTCTCTCTCTCTCTCTCTCTCTCTCTCTCTCTCTCTCTCTCTCTCTCTCTCTCTCTCTCTCTCTCTCTCTCTCTCTCTCTCTCTCTCTCTCTCTCTCTCTCTCTCTCTCTCTCTCTCTCTCTCTCTCTCTCTCTCTCTCTCTCTCTCTCTCTCTCTCTCTCTCTCTCTCTCTCTCTCTCTCTCTCTCTCTCTCTCTCTCTCTCTCTCTCTCTCTCTCTCTCTCTCTCTCTCTCTCTCTCTCTCTCTCTCTCTCTCTCTCTCTCTCTCTCTCTCTCTCTCTCTCTCTCTCTCTCTCTCTCTCTCTCTCTCTCTCTCTCTCTCTCTCTCTCTCTCTCTCTCTCTCTCTCTCTCTCTCTCTCTCTCTCTCTCTCTCTCTCTCTCTCTCTCTCTCTCTCTCTCTCTCTCTCTTAGTTATCCATTCCTTATGCTTATCTAAACAACATGTCATTGTTGTCTTAGCCATTTTCTTGGTAGAGAATAAACTAGTCTCTTGATTGTCCTTTTAGACTTTCTTGCTTCATAAGCCTATATTATGCCTTCCTAATAGTTTAAACAGTCTCATAACACCATACACTAACTATAATATCAATATTAGTAGGTAGGATATGATGTTTTGGCCTTTATCAAGAAAATTGCATGTAACCCCTCAAAACAGGTATCAGTACACATGGTACCAAGTTTTACACTTTTGACCTCCTTAATTAAGTCTAATAATCTTGAAATTGGAAGGAATAGATACTCCTCTCCACCAAATATTATACTTTTCAAGGGGTAGAATTAAAGTTATTTTTAGTTATCCATTTGAAACCATATGTAGGGTTACACAGGGTAATGGGTGTGTATTTTTGGTTTTATTTTATTGTTTCAGGGTCTTAAATATTATTAATGATTATAAAACCTTTAGAAACACCATCTCAACCTTATTAACCTTATCCTTTACTTATCTATTCACGTGAACAAGCATTCAAACATAAAAGTTACAAATTCTTATCTTAGGCCCTGTTTTGACCATGCCTCAAACAATCATGGCTTCTTTGCTTTTCTCCAAACAATTCCCATCATTAAACCCTAAAATTTCACTCTCAATCATGAAATAATTACATCATTACACACATTATAATATTAGTCAAGTATTCATAAACATATACACACAGTTCTTCTCATAAAACAATAAGATTACAAGAGTTTCATAGATTATTTTTAAGGAAATATGTATTGATCATTATTCTTATGTATACTACCGGATATGATAAGCCTCTTCATGGATCCTTTACATGTACCTCTACCTCTCCAAACCTCCTCTAAAGACTAACTAACTTAATCCATTCGGATTTTCTCCATATAAGATCTTGACTCAAGTAGTTACACATGGTTCACTAACTCAAACTAGAGTCAAAAGGTGAGTCAAACATATGAAACCCTAAGTGAGGGTTATTACCATGTTATTTACAAGATAAGAGGTCATTATTGACCTTCACATCACTTTATTCTACCTAAACCAATGCTAAGAATCCTAACCCCACTAGGAAAATTCAAATATTTGAAAAGGGAGTTTTGGAGGGAAACTCCAAAACTTCATTTTTACATTGCCAAAGAGGTCCAAATGGACATGAAACATTCTAAAACACCTAAATCAAGCCAAAATTGATTGAGATCTAAACAATTTCTACGTACTTGATGATGTTCTTGCATCACATGTTTTGCTTAGGTCCAAAATACTATATCCCATATGTTCGTTACAACTATATGCTCAACAAGTTGGCACTTTTTGCATTGGTGTTCTTTTCAAGTATTTGTGAACATGTTTTTCTTAGGTTCAAAACACTATATCACTTATGTTTGTGGACTCATCATACACCATTACTATTTTTGGAAATGGATGATATATTAGTTTGTGTACTTTTATGTACATATCATCGTTATTTAAATTATTTTGCTTCAATAAATAGTTTGTTTACATTTTTAAATGTATCTTTGTTGCATTAAAAGAGACAAATGCTCCCTTCCCCTCCATTGTAATGTTAAATAGAGTTAATTTATTCATATTGAATGTTGTTATATTAAAGGGAAACAAATATAATTTACATAAATCAACATAACATTTTTAGTGCCTTTTTATTTTGTAGGGTTCTGATTACATTGTTTATCTTCCACACAAGATGTCCACATCTAAGGTTAGAGCTTGAAGGTGTGAGTATTACGCACAAAGTCAAGAATGCATTATTTACAGCCAATGGAAGAGGTACCAGTATTCATAATAGTGTCGACCTTTACTTCAACCACCACTTATACAATTTCAAACAATGTACACACTTCTCTCTTTACCACCGAGGGGAATCTCCGTCCATCCCACCATCCACATATCTCAAATCTCATTTCCCATTTCCAAAGACCTCAACGTGAAACCCTATATGTTTCTTCAATACCACATGAAACGCCACAACACACTTCCTCCTAGCCCATACACCTCTCACTTGACCTCCTTCCTCTCGAAATACATGATACCCCTCTAAGCTTCCCTTTCCCTCACTAAGCATGTTACCATGTATCAGTAACTACCTATAAAACAAAAAGGCACTTTCGAGAAAAGGATATATCTTCTCACCATCACAAAAACATGCTCATAATTCCTTGAGAACTATGCGGGATAAAAACCAAAATGTCTAATGGCTTTTAGAAATACACTAAATGATATGTGGAATGCTGATGGGCCTTTGCTTCTCAAAGTGGAATAACATGGACCGGGTCAACAACTAGAGGTCTTATGATGCCTTACACAAGTATAGGAATTGCTTATTACAAGAGTTAATCCTATTTTACAAGTCTCTCATGTACGTGGAGGACGATACAAATACAACGGTCATACCATTAGCTTCCACTAAAATATATCCTTCATCGCCAAACACCTCCCCCACTATGTTTGTGAGCTTGACATTTTCTTATTCAATGATAGGGGCCTCAAAAAAAAAAAAACATATGATTTTTTTGTTGGTAGGAAATGTGTGCTCGATGCCTTAGAATACAAATTAGTAAACGATTCATACTAAAAGGATGTCTTATTAGATGAAGGTGTTGTTTCTTTTTGTCTAATACACCTACAAATGTTTCGACTTTGATTCGCAACATACAGATTGGTATTCCAAAAATTATTGCAATAAAATTACCACTTCTTGAATGCAACATTGGGTTGGGTGGTATGAAGATATTTTCCCTTCCTCTTTTGTGTCAATTATGCCTAATATTGGAATAAATTCTGAAGAGATCCATATATTTTTTCTCTTTGTAGGCACTTTAACTTGTGACATCTATATCATGGCCTCGAACAGAGTCTCTTTCTAATAAATGAATAAAACACATAATGGTTGTTTGCCATGGATTTTCCATCATTGTTTCCAATGGGATAGGAAATTTTTAAACAACCTCACATCAAACAGATCCAAATGCATGAATATGCACTTCATTTGATGTGTTACCTTGATGGTCAGTTGAGAAGCCATCCACGCTCAAGATATTTCATGCTAAACATAATGATGCGCTACGAAGCCGAGGCTACTTTATTTGTTTTTATCAAAAAAATGTTGATAATGATCTTCCACCAACCATAGATGACCTTAGGAAGTAATTGTTTTCATCTTTAACGGACATACATCTAAATAGTTGGATGAGATTTGGGTCCAAAGTTTTCATGGCACAAGATCATACTGGGGAAAGACACATGTAGAATTGACTGACATCATTAATCAATTTTCCTTGCCAACTCTTTTCTTTACTCTCAATGTTACCGACACCTAATGGCCTGACCTTCACAAAGTCATGCCAAGAAATCCCCCTCGATGCAAGTGAGGGTCAATTTTGGAGAATACATATGTTGTGGATCATCTTCATATTGTATCCACCTAATTGCACCAAAGTTTCATAATATTTCGTGAAGAGGTTTTATAAAAACATTTGGGGATCATGAATATTGGCATAGGTAATTCAACTACCTTATTTCCTTTTGACAATTCAACATCATCTTTACCTCACGCTTTTTTCATTGTTTCGCTTGCATTTGATATGCATCGAAACATAGAGGCTCGACCCATGTTCACAGCTTCTTGTGGCTTAAAAATGCACCCAATGTTGACACACTAAATTGGAGCAACATAAATGAAATCACTCAAGCTAAAGCATAATTTGACAAGTATATTCTTTGCATGGAGTCTATGTGGACCCTTTAACATAAATGAAACATTTCACTATCCCATATTTGATGATATTTTCCTTTTAAAAACCTCTCGATTTTTACGTCTCGTAGATACACAATGGGACTCTCAAGCACTACTCAACAGAGTCCAACACCACACTAAATGTTCATAACATACTTTTTGTGAAAGACATGATCTACCAAAATTTATTGATACAATGTACCTTGGGAGCTAAACCCATAATCATCTTTACTCAAAGACAATGATGGAAAATTAAAGTACATCATAGCCCACAACAATGGTAGGTTGAACATCCACAAAAAGGCTATGTTGTCAATATGAAGGGAAAATGTTTACGGTTAGCTTGTTCTTTCACACCATGTTGTACTAAAATATATTGCAAAATATGCTTTAAAGGTAGGAAAATGCTCTGAAACATATCACCAAATGTTTACACGAGATCACCAACAATACAAACTCATAGAGCACCTCTTCAATTACCTTCAAAAATTTGATGCCAGAGAGTTTAGTGGAAATTGATATTAGCACACATGAGACTTTTCATGTGATGCAAAAATTACCCCTTACTCTTTTTAGCCACTCATTTATTTCACAAAAGTAGGTAGGAAAATTATGCGGCGTATGTTGGTATGTGTTAATGCTCCTTTAGAATCGCCATCCTTCCTTAGTGCATAGAAAACAAGACACTCCTCACTTGAAATCCTTTTACTCATTGAGGCAACATGCACATGGTCTTAGACACACATCGTAAAGGAAACATGTGGAAGATGTGACAAGAAAATGCCATTATGTATTTTATGTCACAATTCAATATTGTTCCCTCTACAAAATCATCTTATTTTGAGCTTTTTTGTTGGGTTGAATTGCTTATTTATAAGCCATTTTGCACAATAAGCTCAGATATTAGTGGAAACACAAATTGGTAAAAAAACGTGGCCCCATTACCATCCTTGGTATGTAGTTCAAAAGACCCTTAAGGATTTTCTAGGATCGATAGTGATTCTTCAACAAAAGAGGGTTGTATACAAGACTCCAATGTATTGGATAAATGGTAACTTCTTTCCCAGCTCCACCCTTGTACTTATATGGAATTTAATGAGCTACATATTCTTGGGTGACGTGACTTTGACATCAACTTCAATTGGAATACAAGCATATTTCTAGCATACTTGCATGAAATTGCTCCTTCTTTCATTGACTTTAATAAGGGGACATTAATCTAACTTGTCATATAACATTGTTCCACTACCATTTATAGTTTATTGTTACATCAACAACAATTTAAATTCAATATTGTTCAACATAGTGTTCATTGAAGCTCTCACCCTCCCTTAAAGCTCATCATTTAAGGGACAATAGAGACAAGAAAAATTTTCCTCATCGATTGCACTAACGACAATATTTCCTCCATCGTGGCACAAATAATTATCCTCTCCTTGTACTAGCTCCCACATGTGTTACAACTTTTAACATTTTTCCTACTACAGTTCATACATGTCTCTAAATACCAATCAAATAAATGAAACCATTATAGAGGCGATCACTAGCAATTTTTAAGGAATCGCTCAAACATGTCCATTATGTTCTTATTGATGAAATGAGTTTTGTAGGACCAAATTGTTTTCCCTTGTTGACCTAAGGCTCTAAGAGGATTTTCCCCATCATAGAAACATAGCCTTTGGGGAAGGTTTGTCATCCTTATTGCAGACCTTGGCTAAGTTCCTCCTATAAAGGATGTACCTTTGTATGTTGGGCATTCTTATGGCATAACACTGAGGAAAGGATTTAACAAATTTGTCACCCTTTAGACTATATTTTTCATGTAAGGTTTATACCCTTCTCAAGTTTCCTTTCATAAAATTCTTCTCAAAATTCAAAATTTAAATCCACAATTCAATGGTAGGAAACACTGATAACACACGAGATAAAAAAAATTGTTTCAAACTACACCACATTTTTTTGCGGTAAATGATCTTGTTGACTACTACAAAAAATTAGTGTTGCGATCTATTTACATCCCTATTTCCCATTACAATGCACAATACACATTACAAACAACTTACTATGATCCTGATGATGATTGGTTATAACCTACAATTCTTCTCTGCTTTGGCCAAAAGATGATGCTTACATAAAACCTTTGGGTACATGATGGGCTTGTCAATGGATCTATTGGTGTTGTGGTTTCCATTATTTAAATGCTTAGCTCATGGCCACTTGAACTTCCTCTCTTTTTTGTTCTCAAATTTGAATGATATAGTGGACCTACATGGGATCTAGACAATCCTTGACAAATTCTAATATGCCCAATTTCTCAAGGATCACGATGTCAACTCCTACTAAAGATAGCTTAGGCACTCACAATACATAAATTGCGAGGACCCACTTTGGATAGAGCTACTATTGACATTAGAGATAAGAACATCAAGGTCTAACTTTCATAGCATTTTATAGAGTTAGGAGCCTCGATTGGCTTGAATTTATCCTCCTTTTACCTTTTAAAGGCACTCTAACTTGTCACAAAGAGCATAGATCCAAATCCATAAAAAAATAAGAATGATTTCTTTCACTTCATCCGATCAACCCTTTTCAAATAAAATTGTTTCTTCCTAGCTCTACCTACATTTCAATTAATGCTTCATGAATTCTCTCCAAAACTTCATGTGATATTCAACTTCTTCATTCCCTTTCTAATGATTTCGTTCCTCTCTTCTTCCCCTTCCATACACCACATCCTATCGGCATTCTCATTGCACTCCTTGGTGTGATTGCTAGTTTTAAAATTATTTTGAAAGCACATAATGCACTTTTTATTTTCAATAACAATGTGCAAAATATAACTATAAATGTGCTAAGTAGAGGGACATGAATAAAATGTTCATGTCATTTTTATCTTACTAATAACCAATTGTGAAATATAAAAATATAATTGTGCTAGATGTATTAATTGATGTACCCATGCATCAACACTTCATCATAGAATGTTTTGTTAAGACTTTTCAATTCATATAACTACAAAATCTTAAAGTAGTATCACATATATGATGTGGCGAGATAAGAAATAAAGTATTGGTGAATCAATCAACATTTAAGGTTTATAAATGGAAGTTTCCAAAACTACTATTGGTAGGAATGGTTATCTAAATAAATTATAATCCCAACCATGATACCAAAAAACATACAACAAAGGTTGCTTTAGAAGAAGAGTATGTGCACGTATTATAGTACCACATGAAACATTGACTTTTGAAGAAGATAAAATGATCACACTATAAGAAAAATAGTTATCGTCTCTAAATAAAAAAGTAAACAAACCTTCAATGTGCTTCTCCACCACCGAATTGTCTTAAAGGTTTTGTGCCCAAACATGGTCCTCCTTTTCCTTCCTTAGCAGGATCACTCAGGCTAGCATCACAGACACTCTAGGAGGAAAAAATAGGTTAATGACTCAGTGGATCCAGCTCCTGCTATCATCAAACTTTCTGATAATTAGTATTTTTGTTATAGTTGGTCTTAGTTTTGTCTTTAAATCGGCCCCTTGTTTTGGCCATGGTTTTTGTATATGATTTTAGTAGCTAAACTAATCCTGGCTCGTAGTTTGCTAGGATTGCTATATGCTTATTTCCTTATATGTTGTATGGGTGGGACCCCGACCCTGGTTCAAAGCTCCGGTCAAAAGCGTTAAAAAAAAAAGATAATTTTTTTATAAAATACCTCAAAGATAGTTTTAAATACAATCATCGTCCAAAGTAACACAATTTACATTTACTACTATAAAATAAAACTTATAAGAACAATCAATGCATAGTTCTAGTTTTGCGGGATATGAAATTATTCAAGAAGGTTAGATGTTTAAATTTGCAAGAGTTAAAACGTTCCTACATGCGGTGGGTGGATGCGGTGAGGATGAAATATAAAATTACATACAAATTAAGATCTAAACAACAAATCATTATTGGTGAATAAATAAAGATTAAAGATAAGGCTAGAAATCTACACATTTTATTTATGTTGAATCTATTATGTTGCATATATTTTGGTTATCCTAGAATAAGTACTACATAAAAACTATAAAATAAATCAAAGTTGTTAGAATTCTTTGATATGAAAAATTCATGATTGCTCATTTGTTGGTGGTTGATAATAGAGTAGAACAATCCAATACCCAACTATATTACCATAAAAGGAATATTTTAATCGCATTGATTTAATTTTACACACCATGGAAACTAAAGGTCTTTGTAGGGAACCTTTATTTTTCTCCATTCTCATCTCTTCGCTACCCTGGACAAGATTGGGATTCTTAAATATTTAGATGTTTATTTCAAATCATTGAGTGAAATTAGTGAACATAAGCAGTGTCAGTAACATCAATTTTCCATCGAGCTAGGATTTCACACGTATAAAAAAATTCAATCTAGTGGTAAACAATGAATCTACTTCTCAACACTTCAGGTTTCCCAATACAATAATAGGACGTGAATTTTGGAGTCTAGATATATTATTAAAGGGATTGTATTTTTGGGTTGATTACTCTACATACACTACATAGGAAGGGGAAGTTTTGAATTCCATCCCACACATTTGTATTTTATCTAGCTTTAGCCCACTGTCTTGGCACCATTGGCACGAGGGAAACCTAAGGACACTATTTCACACACAAGCACACAAAACTACGGGGAGTGTGAATGTGTAGTGCAACGCTCGGTCCTAAATTCATCCTTCGGATGACCGCCGAGAAATCGATTCGACTTCACATATTGCATTTTTATTCCAATTTGATGTGTTTGTGAGTTTTGCGGTGTAGTCGGGGTTTGTGTTATAGATTACAGGCACCCCAACAATCCAAGTGTGACATATAAGTGATCAACAACAAACAAGTGCAAAACCCTAGCGACACAAGAAAAAACATATTGAAGCATTTGTACAATGACAATGCACCTAGAAGTGGTCTCGGCACCCTCACCCTATCCTGGCACTCATGTCCATATATACGTTCATAGCTTCTAGAATTTATATCGAGCATTTATGACACGCTGCCTAACCCATTCATTATTTTTTCCAATTCATAACTACTCCATTTAAAGTGAAAATAAAATAAAATCAAATAAGTGCCCTATCTCTCCCATTTACTTACACAATTGCATATTTAGATTGGTTAGCATTTGTATTTTGTTGTATATTATCATAGTGACTCTCAAATTAGATTTAATATTTAGATTTTATTAAATCAAATTGATATGTTAATTCTTGATTTAAACATAGGCATAGGCTACCTTTTTTAGAAAATGGTGGAAAGAGGAAATGTAGAGCTATGCAAAGGTGACAAAGAGAACAAACTATAAAGATGGTGATAAAATTAAGAACCTGCCAATTTATGTTTTCAATGACTATTGTTCCTTTTTGCAATGCCAAGGATTGCGATTTGGTTTTTCATATCCCAATCCATTTGAAGGAAATTCTCTTGCGATTTTCATGGGAAACATGTGAGGTGGGTACACGATATAGGTTGTTGACATCCTATGTTGGGTGATGTATTTATTTAATTTGACATCCGGGAATATCGGTAATTTAGGAAGTTTTTGCTAGATTTATATACAATAGAATGAACTTGGTTATTTGCAATATTTAGAGCTCGATGTCTGCCCACAAATTACCAATAGATAATTTTTTTCCTTAATAGAGAAGAAGCTCGACTTGTAATTGGCCATCATCAGGGTTGATTTGTGTACTCCATCTTATACACCTAACATTGCTACGTGTAAACAATTCATTTATTGACCTTACATATCTTGATCAAAGATGTCAAACTTGGGTACAAATGTACTAAGGAATGAAAAAGATATATCTTCTAAAGATAAAAGTGGATCTATTCGAGACATGAATACATACAAATCCTAAAACTTTACCTCAACATTTATAATAGTACGGAAGATGTTTCAGAAAGTAACCCAATATGGCTCAAAACCTTATTGGTAGAAAATTTTGTGGAATGATACATACATGGTAAAGCTTTGATAAAGTGTTAAACCATGATATGTTATGATATATATGGGTTTTTCTTTGAAGAGGGATTGTGTTGTAGCATTTAATAATATGAAAATAGGTTGTATCAATTGTGCCAACAATAGTGGGACTAACATACCATTAATAGTGAATCCCATCGAGCGAGGACCTTAGAAATGCAAAAATATCTAATTCAAGAAATGCACACTTTTCAAAAAAATTAAGACACCTTTACATACAAATTTAACAGTGTTCCAAACATCATATAACCAATTTACCACCATGGATTAAAAACCGACAATGATATTTACAAGTAGTGTCAGGCGTAAAGTCCTAGTCTAACGTCACTTAGTTACAAATGGGAATTGAATATCCTTACAAATAAAAGGTCATAATACATAAAAGAAAATGATATAAGATACTAACAATTCACGAAGTCATTTTATATTAAATAAAAATATCATGGGATGGAAAATTAGTGTTAATATAGACTATTCATTTTAATAATAATGTGTGCATTTTCATGGGTGTTAGTTTTTCATATTCTTTGGTGAACTTCTAGGTGGAGGACTAAATAATATGTGAGAACTAAATTGTTAGGAAATAAGGGATAAAATATGTGGAATAATCCCTCACGAGAATCGCAATGAAGAGAAACGAATATGCGAGAAATTATTACGGATCTCAAATAAAATTGTAAAATAAAATAACACAACACAAAGAGACGAGTATTTAACGTGGTTCACCCAATTTGAGCTACGTCCACCAAGAATCACTTCTTCAGATTTTATTACAAGCCACCACTCTCTTAATACAATACCCAGATCCGTTTGGAGCTATGCTCAACAAACTCTACAGAATTCACAGCCGAATTCAAAGCACATCTGCAATGTTCTTCATCCCTCTATCATATGCATAAAACCATATAAATAGACAACTGCTTAAGTAGTTTTACAAAACCATGGGTATCAAAACCATGGGCAAAAACCCGTCCCATAAACCTATGGGTCAAAAATCTCACCCATATGAGAAGAGCACGTTTCCCGATATGTCGGGTGCATTTTAGGCCAAAAAAATTTACGCCTATTTTTTTTTTTTTTTGAAGTGCGCGCCCGAACCCCTGCTAGGATACATGAAAAGTGTATAGTACTCTTAGTGTACAGTATTCAACACTTTCACACATGAAAACAAGCTCCACAACCTAATAATCTCCCACTTAGAGACTAGTTTTCCTCTAAGCAAGTTTCTCAACCCTTCACTAGTTTCTGTGAAGACCAACCAAAGCTGAACACAACTTTAGTTTTTCCCTTGTGACCACCTTGGTCATCATGTCTGCAGGATTCTAACTAGTATGAATCTTCTCCAACTTTAACTTCTCTTCCTCCAAAGTTGTCCTGATGAAATCATACCTTAACTGTATATGCTTTGTCCTAGAGTGGAAAGCAGAGTTCTTAGCTAGGTGTATAGCACTCTGACTATCACTATACAACTTTCCTTCCTCTTACTTATGCCCCAACTCCTCAAGTAATTGTTATAACCAAATCATTTCCTTTCTTGCCTCTGTGGCAACAACATACTCAGCCTTCGTGGTTGACAAAGCCACCAACTTCTGTAGTCGTGAAATCTAGCTTACTATTGTTCCACCTATAGTGTAAACATAACATGTTGTGCTCCTCCTGTTGTCTACATCTCCAGCCATATCTGAATCTACATAACCACACAAAATGGTGTTTGATCCACTGTAGCACAAAGTTGTCCCCATGGTCACTCGTAAATATCGAAGGATCCACTTTCTTGCTGTCGTCAGTGATCTCTACCTGGATCACTCATAAATCTACTCATCACTCCCACTACATGGGCAATATCAGGCCTAGTGCACACCATGGCATACATCAAACTACCAACTCATTGATGAGTAAGGTACCTTGGACATTTGGTTTCTCTCTTGCTCTGTCTTGGGACACTGCTCCTTTGATAACTTGAAATGGCACTTGCCAAAGGAGTCCCAACCGGTTTAGCATCCTGCATATTAAACCTCTCCAAGACTTTCTTAATGTACTCTTCCTGAGATAAAGTCAGCTTCCGTTCCTTCTTATCCCGAGATATCCTCATACCAAGGATTTGTTTGGCTGCCCCCAGATCCTTCATAGTAAAGGATTCACTTAGCCGCTTCTTGAGTACTTTTATTTCTTACATGTTTTTACCTGCGACCAACATGTCATCCACATACAGATAAAGGATAATATAACTGTCATCCTCAAATTTCTTTGTATACATGCAATGTTCATAATGACATCTAATATAACCTTACTCCATCACGAAGCTATCAAATTTTTTATACCATTGACGTGGAGCTTGTTTCAGGCCATACAAGCTCTTCTTCAATTTGCACACCATCTCCTCTTTACCTTTGACCTCATAGCCCTCTGGTTGCTGCATATATAGTTCCTCCTCCAAATCACCATGGAGAAATGTAGTCTTTACATCAAGTTGTTCTAAGTGCAAGTCTTGCTGCAACTATTCCTAGAACAGTTCTAATAGAAGTCATTTTTACTACAAGAGAAAATATCTCATCAAAATCTATACCTTGTTTTTGTGCAAACCCCTTGACCACCAACCGGGCCTTATATCTTTTCTTTCCTCCTTCTTCATCTTTAACTTTGTACACCCACTTGTTCTGCAATGCTCTTTTTCCTTTGGGTAGCTTTACCAAATCCCATGTCTGGTTCTCCATGAGAGCCTGATGCTCCTCATCCATGGCTTGCTCCCACTTCTTCCTAGCATCTACCTGCATTGCTTCATCAAAGCTCTCTAGTTCTCCACTATCAGTGAGCAATAAATAATAAAGAGGAGAAAAGCATTCAGGTTCTCTTCTTACCCTAGAAGACCTCCTCAATATAGGAGTTTGGGGTTCTCTGTTGAGGGGGTTCCTAAACTGATTCATGTGTCACTTTCCCATCTAGAAGATCCTCTACCACTGCATATTCTTTCTTGGATTCTTCCCTATTTTCCTGCAACTGCTGCTTATACATGACTTTCTCATTAAAGACCACATCCCTAGATCAAATGATTTTCTTGTCCTTAATACTCCAACATTTATATCCAAAGTCATCACCACCATAACCAATGAAAGTACATTTTTTTGATTTAGCCTCTAGCTTAGTCCTATCATCCTTGTCTATGTGAACAAACACCTCACATCCAAAGACTCTAAGAAATGAATAATCAACTTTCTTACCATACCAAGCCTCCTCAGGTATGCCTCCATCCAAGGCACTTGAAGGTCCTCTGTTTATCAAGTACACATTTGTGCTCACCGCTTCTACCCAAAAAGAAAGAGGCAGTCCTACATGTAACCTCATGCTCCTAGCACGTTCCATTATTGTTCTGTTCATCCTTTCTGATACCCCATTCTGCTGCAGAGTTCCTGGAACTATCTTTTACCTGTGGATTCCATTCTTAGAACAGTAATCATCAAATTCATTCGCAATACTCCCCTCCATTATCGACTGAGACATTTTAGCTTAAGACTGTTTCATTCTCTCGCCAAGGCTTTCCATTTAACAAAAGTGTCAAATACATCGATTTGTTTCTAATACAATAAACCCAAACTTTCCTTGTTACATCATCAATAAAAGTAACATAATAACTTGAACCCCAAGAGATGATACGAGTGCCCCCACACATCGAATGCACGGCTCTAACTTACTCTCTTTCTTTGTAGGTCCAACCTTGAGAAACCTTACTCGCTTTGTTTCCCATATATGCAGTCCTCACAGAACTCCAAACTGTTTTTGTATATCCGGAAAATCCTTCTTTAGGATCTCCATGCCCTTATGGCTCATATGACCGAGCCTATAGTGCCACAATGTTGTATCTACTTCTGAAGCCACAAGATTACAAACATTAGTGCTATAAGTGGTTAAATACAAGGTTCCAACCTTTTTACCTCTTGCCACCACAAGAGCACCCTTGGTAACCTTCTAAGAGTCCGTTGTAAATATCATAGTACAACCATCACTTCCCAACTACCCCGCCGATATCAAATTTCGTCTTAATGTAGGCACATGTCTAACATCCTTTAATAGCAAAGTATTCTCATTTCGCATCTTAATCGAATGCAGAACCTTTTCCAACTATGTCAGTAAGGCTCATCATCACCAAGAAAAAGATGCCCAAAATCTCCTTGAACATAATCAACAAAATAATGCCTACGTGGAGAAGCATGGAAAGAATCCCTGAATCTAAAACCCAAGATTGAAGAATATTGTGCAAAGAAAGAATCAAAGCATCGACATACATTACCCGTTGCCACATTTGCCTCCTTGTTTTTTTCTGTTGTTTCTTCTTATCCCAAAGCTCCCAACAGTCCTTCTTTACATGCCCAGGCTTTCCACAATTCCAGCATACAATCTTGTTCTTGGATTTTGACCTTGCCCGATCTTTTGATTTTCCACGGTTTCCTCTATTCTTCTGTCTCCCTCTAGTTTCCACTGTCAAAGCATTCCCTGAAGTAGAAGATTCCCCAGAGCTTTTTCTTCGCATTTCCTCGCTTAGAATCACCCCTACAACATCCTCAAACTTCAACTTCAAGTTAGCTAGAACCGAGTTACTTACCACCATTACCAGGCTATTCCAACTCTCAGGTAAAGAGCACATAATTAATAAAGCCCTAACTTCTTCATCAAATTCTATTGTAATCAAGCTAGCATATTCACAACCGTATTGAAATCATTTAAATGATCTGCTATTGAACTATTCTCAGACATCTTCATATTAAACAACTTTTTCATTAAAAATATCTTATTAGAGGCAGAGGGTTTTTCATACAACTTCCCTAATGCATCCATTAGATCTTTTGTAGTCTTTTCCTTTGAAACATTAAATAATACCGAAGATGCAAGACACAGTCGAGTCGTTCCAAGTGCCTTTCGATCCAACAAATATCATTCCACATCTGTCATACTTGAGGGTTTGTTCACCTTCTCAGACAACAGAGTATAAAGATCCTTCTAATAAAGGTAATCTTCCATTTGCATCTTCCAAAGACTGAAATTCTACACTGTTGAATTTATCAACCTTAGATCTTCCATCATCTCGCCATAGGTCCCACTCAAGCTAAAAAAACTTTCCCGTGATTCAACACTTCAAACAAACCAAACCGAGCTCGATACCAATTGTTAGGAAATAAGGGATAAAATATGCGAAATAATCCCTCAGAATCGCAGCAGTAGAAACTAATATGCGAAATTATTACAGATCTCAAATAAAATTACGAGAATAAAATAACACAACACAAAGAGAAGATTTAATGTGCTTCACCCAATTTGGGCTACGTCCACCAAGAATCACTTCCTCATATTTTATTACAAGCCACCGCTCTCTTAATACAATACCCATTTGTTTGGAGCTATGATCAACAAACTCTACAGAATTCATAGCCGAATTCAAAGCACATCTGAAATGTTCTTCATCCCTCTATCATATGCATAAAACCATATAAATAGACAATTACTTAAGTAGTTTTACAAAACCGTGGGTATCAAAACCATGGGCAAAACCCGTCCCATAAACCTATGGGTCAAAAATCTTGCCCATATGAGAAGAGCACGTTTCCCGATATGTCGGGTGCATTTTTTTCGAGGCCAAAAAAATTTACGCCTAAATTTTTTTAAACCCCTCGCACTGGGGGCTGCCACCCCCGAACCCCCGCTCGGGGCCAAGCCCGGCCTCGAACCCCAGTGAGGATACATGAAAAGTGTACAGTACTCTTAGTGTACAGTCTTCAACACTTTCACACATGAAAACAGGCTCCACAACCTAACATAAATGGTGATGGGGAGACTTCCAACAAATATATCGATCTAGGGTTGGGAGACTTCCAACAAATACAAGAAGAGATTTCTATTTTGTCCTCCACTTAATGTTGGTTTGAAGGCTCTCACAAGCACATTAATTATATTAAGGATTTTATGTGAACTTTGTACGTATGATTGTTAAATTCATATCAAGATGACCACCATGAGTAGTCATTATCATAATGATATTTTTGGTAATAATCACAATACAAGGGGACCCAATTTTTCATGTTCACTTTTTTAGTGAACAATTTTTTGATATTGCCCATCAAATTTTAGACACCAAATTTATTATTACAATAATGGTAAAATAATAAGGCCACATTTATATCAAGTGGGTTGTATGGTCCAACTGTGTGTATGATGGTATAAGGTGCTTTGCCTCAAATTCCATCAAGGTACAAATCCAAGAAAATGTCGTTATGGGGTGATGCTAAATTCGAGTATTAAGTGAAGTAATTGGTAGGTTTATTATTTATACACCAATATTTAAAGAACGATTCTTTAAATAAGTTGAAAAATATGGTGTTGTTACAATGTTACATGGGGATGTGTCCTACTGAAAACCAAATGTACAGGATGTTAGAAATATCTTAGGGACATCAGGGAAATGTCCGCCACGTTTCCTCAAGGAAAAAAGAGGGCATTTTTAGGATACCCTTAAATGTTAAGAGGTGTTTTGGGTATGTAAAAATGTGTCTGGGACATTTTTTAAATATAGAAAATAATTAAAAATATATATTATTATTTTTCTTTAAAAGTTGATTTTTAAATTGCACTCTTGTAGCATAAGATTGTTTTTGGAAGCCACTCATCTCTATTCGATCAAAAATTTTGTATGTATAAATCTATTTTAATGTCACTTTGAAAGCTCCAATAAAAATTGAACCACTAGTCGATGGGTGCGGGTGGAGTGGTTAAGATGGATGGTTGTATCCAGCTCCACCCAAGTTCAAATCCCACTTAGGCATGATTCTTGTTTGGGGTGGTAGTGTCCAAGGTGGTGTGATTGGCAGTGTTAGTTTAAACGACAATGAATTTTGGTTCAAGATTACCTATACTAGATGTGTGTTCAAGTGTGGTGGTTCTGGTTTGCTAATTGTTGAGCTTCAATGTTATATCTTCATTGAATATAATCTGGTTCATAGCTCCGATCAAAACCATTTATCTATCTAAAAAAATTGAACCACTAGGAAATCCAAATAATAAAATTAATGTTACATGATGTTAAGGCTAAGTGTGGGGTGACCAACATCATTACGCATGCCATGTATTTCTAACTTATGGTGTACCTTCAAATTGCTACATGGCGATGGGGTTACACGAAAATCATGGTAAATGATTTGTAATGTCATCACCTTGTGTTAGAAGTGCATCCATGATCATATTTTGATACCATATTCAACCTTTCATCTTCGTTGTCCCCTTCTCTACCATTTGAGTTTTTTTGAAATATCAAGGAACTATAGTGATTTAAATTTTTTTAATCTAAATCTAGCTTGACACACCATAGAATTGGATCAAAAACCAAGCCAGTCATAGAAAGAAAAGACCAATCAATCCCAAAATTAAACCATTGATGAAACAAGAATTGGATAAGTTAATCAAGGATAACATCATTTTTCCTATTAAACACTCATCATGGGTCACCAATTTGGTTCCTATAAGGAAAAAGAGTGGAGAATATGTGTGTGTAGATTTCAGAGATATGAACAGAGCTTCTTTGAAAGATTGTTACCCTCTGCCATCCATGGAGAAAATTTTACAAAGGGTAAGTGGCTAAAAATGTTTCTCCTTTCTTGATGGATATTCAGGCTACAATCAAATTTTGGTACAAGAGTCAAATCAGTTTAAGAAAAAATTCACCACAAAATGGGGCACCTATGCATATAGGAAGATGTCATTTGGACTGTCAAATACAAGAGCCACTTTTTTCAGCGTGCAATGGACTTGGCATTTGAAGGATTAATCAATACTTGTGTTCTTGTTTACTTGGATGATATAACTATTTTTTCAAAACATGTTGCAAATCACATCATACATCTTAGACACATTTTTGAGAGATGCAAGGAATATGGTGTTTCACTTAATCCAAAGAAGTGTGTATTTTCAGTCCATGAGGGTAAGTTACTTGGTCACATTGTTTCAAGAAGGGTCTCACAATTGATCCTGAATGAGTAAGTGCAATTTTTCCTTATCTTTTCCAAATCATAAGAAGGCATTACAAAGTTTTCTGGGTAGGATTAATTTTATCAAAATATTCATTCCATATTTTGTAAATCTTGTAAAGCCACTAACCTCAATGCTCAAGAAGAACAATATTTTCAATTGGGGAACAGAGGGAAAGAAATCATTTGAAGAAATTAAACATGCCATCTCACAAGCTCTAACTCTCACTAATCCAGATTTTAGAAAAGACTTCATTCTTTATGCTTTTGGGTCAATTGATACAATATCAGCTATGTTAGTGTAGTAGAATGATGAGGGAATGGAGCAGCCAATTTCCTTTTTAGTCAAGGGATACATGATTATGAGTTGAATTATTCCATTATTGAGAAATAAGTTCTTTCAAAGTAATAAGAAGGCTCAAGAATTTTATACATTTGCTTTCTAATAATAAGATTCATTTAATGGTTTCTCACCCAAGTGTTAAAGAATTTCTTTTGAGAAAATATTTGAATGAGAAGAGGGCAGGATGGATCACAAAGGTAATGGAATATGATGTTGATATTAAAGTCACTAAGCTAGTCAGAGGAAGAGGACTGTGTGAGTAATTAGCTTTAGACTTTCATGATGATAAAGATCAAGTTTTAGTCATTCAAGATGGCCCAAATCCAGCAGTTTTTGCATTGCCTCAAAGTTGGACCCAGGAGATGATCCATTTTCTCAAGACTAGACAATGCCCACATGGATTGGACAAAGAAAAAAGGAGGTATTTCAGATTACAAGTCCATTCCTTATGTTCTTATTGATAATATACTATTCAAAAAATATGTGAATTGAGTTCTTTTAAGATGTATTAACTCATATTAGATTGAGCATGTTTTGGAGGAATTTCATAATGGTTCATTTGGTGACCATTTTACACCAAGAGTTATAGCCTTGAATATCATGAGATTCGGTTATTACTAACCAAGATTATTCAAAGATGCTCATACATGGGTAAGGAAGTGTGCAAAGTGTGCATTTTTGTAGAAAAACAAAAGCTAACAACTCTTCCTCTTCAACCCATTTAGGTAAATCAACCTTTCATGTAATGGGGATTAGATTTTATTAGCATGATTAATCCACCTTCTAGTGAGGGTCAAAATGGATTCCCACAACTACATACTACTTCACGAGATTGCCAAAAGTAGTGGCTTTAAAGGAAGTAAATGAGATATAAGTTTTACACTTTTATGAAGGTCTTGTCACAAGGTTCGGATTTTCCAACAACAATCATCTCAGATAATGGATTAGCCTTCCTTGGAGTAAGAATTAGTGCATGGGAAGTCAAGCTTGACATTCACCTATCAACCTCTTCCAATTATTATCCTAAAGGGAATGGCTTGGTTGAATCAACAAACAAGAATCTTCTTTGAATCATCAAACGTACTATGGTAGAAAACCATAGATCATGGCATACAAAACTGAAATCAGCCTTATGGGATGATAAGATTACTCCTAAAAGGTCAATTGGCAATTATCCTTTCATGCTTGTCTATGGAAGAGAAACAAGGTTACCTATCTCTAATGAATTTCTAGCTCTAGACCTCATTAAACAAATGGATATGATGGAAGTAGATTCAATGGAAATCAGATTTGTAGAATTGATGGAATTGGAAGAAACAAGGAACAAGGCAATGAAAATGATGGAACTTCATCAAGCACAAGTCAAGAGTTATTTTGATAAGAAATCATCTACTAGAACATTCAGAGAGGGAGACATTGTGCTTAAGTGGGATGAAGACAGAACAAAACTTGGAAGACACACAAAGTTTGATTCTTTTGGAGTGGACCATACTTGATTACAGGTTACAAGCAACACAATGCTTTTCAGCTCTCTAAACTGAATGGTGATGAATTTCCTGTCCCTCTTAATGGGATGCATCTCAAACCTTGATATTAGGGACATTCTTCCTTTATAGTAGATTAGTATGTTTACTTTCTAATGAGTGCTTCATGCACATTATTGTTTGTAGTTTCTTTTTCGTGTGTGCCTCGTGCACTTTACTTGTGTGGTGTTTAATAAGTGTTTACATGCACATGTTTTCCTTTTTTGGAGAGGGTATTTTAGTTCTTTTTGTTTCAGAGGATACAAGTTATTGATAGAGGTACATGACTCCATGCCCAATGGATGTTTTGCTTCAAGGTTACCGGATTTTTTCCATCTAATAGGTAGATGTCCCCGGAAGTCACCAAATTGTTATCCAAATAATTCCCCTTGCTTATTTGTATAACTTATTCAAGCTTCAGACTTTAATTTTGATGGTGGTGAGCTTCAGCCCAAAAAAAGCCACAGTACAAAACAAAATTCGCGCAACAAAGGAAAATAGTAGTTTTTTCACACGACTCAGAAATGGCCCAGATTTCATTTTAACCTCTCAAATCCATTCGAAAGGAAAAATTGGAGTTTGTAAAAGCATGAGAAGGTTAAAAATAGGTGAAATACCATTATTGGAGCATCTAAAAAAGGGGAAAACCATTCTAACCATAAAAAATGTTTTTAGTTTTTTCCAAACACGGGGATGTTATTTTTAGCACAGTTTGTCAAAAACAAAGCATGGAGAGTTAAAAATAGATGAAAGCATGCAAGGTAAGTTTGTTTCATCATCTAGAAGGTTTAATAATAGAACAAAACATGCAAAAATAAAGGAAAAGCTATTTTGGGGCATGCAAATTTTATTTGGGACAGAATTGGATAAAAGTAAAGTTTGGAGATTATTTTTAAAGGGAAAAGGAGAAAATAAAGTAGAATGTACGCCTTTCACCCATAAAGAGTTATTTTTAGAGAAAGAAGAAAAACCACAAATTTTTTCCTATTTTTATAAGTCAGACTTGCATGTTTGGACTTCTTCTTCTCTCTCATATTTCTATAAAAGCTTTAGAACACATTGTAAAAATATCTCTACTTATTCATTCATATTTCTGGAGCAATTTAGTTTTTCTGAGTGAGAAAGCAAGGGTTGTGAGTGACTTTTATGCTTATTCCACCTCTTGGAGCAATAAAGGAGTTGTGTTTTACCTTCTACAATCTATATTTAGTGCATAATCTATTTTAAATTGATTTTATTTTGTGATACTTGTTTATCCTTGTCTTATCAGTTTAATCTCTCATGCCTTTATGTGCAGTCTTGTGTCAATTTTATAGGTCATAAATTGTGTTTGATAGGTTGTTTGTGATTTTTTTTTTCTTGTCCAATGACAATCAATTCTAGAACCCTTTTGTGAATCACCTTCAATTTGAATCAATTACTTGTAGTTTTTGTATGGTGTGTGTGGCTTCCTTGCTTCATCTGTGTGATCCAAATAAGTCTAAAGTTCTCAAAACTTTCTAGTGTATCACCACCCTTTTTAGTTTTTTTTTATTTCCTTTCTTCTCCCTTTTCCCAGTCGGTTTGGTAGAGTAGAGTTAGCCTTAGGAGATAGAATTAGTTTAGGTGTTACACTAGGGGAACCAACCCTCTCTAGAGATTCACTCCAACATACAAGTCACCCATAACCTAGGAGTGTTTCCATTTTTTCAATTGAAAGGAGAGTTATCACACCATTCTCCAAAGGGTGCATTTCAAAGTGACAATAGTTTTTGGCACGCCGGTGGGACAAGAACAAAAATTGTCAATAATTTGATGTTATTTTTGAAAAACATCAGTGTTTCAGACATTTTCATCTAGCATTTGGCAAATCCACTAGTGAAAGCACATCCTGGTAGCATATCAACAAATATTTCATGCCAAAGGTTACAATAAAATCATCTACAAAAGGTATTCCTTTTGATTTCATTGAATTACCTTTGAATTTAGCTAAGAGGAGTATATTTTCAAGTTCAGTAAGCTAAATCTTAGATCTCCTCTCACTCAATAAAAGCCAATATTATCTCTCAAAGTTTCCAAACCAGTTCCATTTTGAACATGACCAACCCAAGAAATCAGGTTTTTGTTCCCTTCAATGTTGGTAGCCCATTGTTACTAGCTCAACATAATGATATTCCAGCTAATGCCCTTAAGAGCATTCCATTTTTTACTGGTGAAAATCATATCACACCCATAGAACATGTAAAGGATGTTGCCAATATATGCTCTATTTATCACATAACTCAGGATGATGTTGCAGTCAAATTATTAGTAGCTTCTTTCAAGGGAAAAACATTGTAGTGGTATAGAGGACTTGCACTAAATTCTATTACTACTTGGGATCAGCTGGGAGAAGTATTTTGCAAGCACTTTGAGGATAAATCAGATCATCTTTCATTGGTTGAGAAATTGACTACTATCAAGAGAGCACCACAAGAGTTCATGACTGATTTCAACTACAGGTTCCAAAGGACTTGGGACAGAATTCCACAAGTGGTAAGGCCTACTCCTCAAAATGATTTCTTGTATTATCTAAGGGCTTTGAATTCGATATTTTAGTAATGATACAATCAATGGGTGGAGAGACACTCCCTGATGCTTATGATATAATAGTTAAAGCTGAAAATAGTCTTATACAAGTAGGAAAGATATCTCCAAGGCCTCCTATGCCCATCTTTGTAGAGATTTCCCCTCCCACTTCTCATCAAGTACCTATAATATCCCCAATTCCAACATCTAATTCTCAGCCTTTGATCCAAACCAATGTTACCCAAGTCCAATCAAGTGATTTGTAAGAGATAAAAGGACTTTTAAAAGATTATGGGAATGAGATAGTTTCTCTCAAAAGGTAAAAAATTAGATTTTTAGACCTTACTATCCTCCTAATCAACATAATAGACCCTCTTTCCAACCAAATTCACAAGGCTCAAATCAGTTGTTAATCCAAAGCCTATTCAAATAATTAATCCCAATGTTGCTAGCACATCCAAAGTAATTGTTCCAGTCCGAATAATCTGATCCAAGAATATTAGTGGTGTTATCCATGTAGGCAACCTCATAATCAATGGTATTCGGAATTAGACACTTATGGTGCAAACAATTGCTATGTCACAAGGTCCAACAGTTAAGACTCCACCAGAGTAGGAAATTTCAAAATAGTTAGTGCCAAGTGATGTTACATTCCTTAATTGGAAAGAGGATGACTTCTTTGGGATAAATCAACTTGTCAATCAAGACTCTACTTTTGTGGTAGTGAAAATGAGGTATAAGAAAGGAGCATTAGAAGTGGAGCAACCTATTGGTAAGAGCAGTTCTCAGTCCTCTCCATTTTCTAAGGCTGATTTTTCATTCTCGAATCAACAAGGAAGTCAAAGAAATCAACCTACAAAGTCTTCAAATTAGTAATAGGTTTCAATTCTCATTCCTCCAACACAATAAGGTGTTAACAAGTTGTAGCAAAAAAGGTTAGTACCCCATCTTTTAATATCCTTGAGCATATGAAGAAAACTAAAGTTAGTATGTCAATATGGGATACATTGTCACTTCCTGGACAAAAGGACCTTTTGCAAGAAGCTTTGTCAAATCTCAATCTTTCTATCCAACCATCCAAAGAACCATCTAAGGTTGTGCTCACCAATACACCTGATCCAAAGGAAGTCAAGCAAACAAAAGTGTCAAGCCACCTCCCTTCTATGTTTCATTGATCATAGGTCAAAATCTAGTTCACAACTACATGATTGATTCTGGAGCCTCTAGCTCAGTTATGCCCAAGCAAGTTATTGACAAACTTGGTTTAGATTATGAGCCTCTTTCTAAGGGAGTAGTTCATCTTGATGGAACACCAATAACCACTATTGGAGTCATTAGAAATATGAGCTTAACCTTGCATGCATGCCCCACCTTCTCCATTCCTCAAGATGTTTTCATTATTGATCTTCCTCCTCTTTTTGCCTTATGCCTTTCTAGAGATTTCACATGACCAAAATTGGAGGTTATTTATCATCAGACTAGTCTCATATGTTATTAGAACAAGATATGGCACCAAGGTTACCATAAAATCTGAACCAATATCAGAACACCACCTTGAGCCTTATGTTCCTAGTGACAGTAACTCAAATTGTATGATCATAGATGAAGAAGACCAGTCAGTTGACCATCAACCAACCACACTTCTAGAGGGAGTTCTTAATTTATTACTAGATGAATGGGCTTTTAAGAAATATTCACATGATCCATACCACCAAATGGAAGAAGCTCAACTTGGAATATATTGTTTGCATAAATAAATGATTCCTAACCTTATCAAAACAGATCATCAAGAAGAAGGTTTGTGGGAATTATACTTTAATGGATCAAGGAGAAATAATGGAGTAGGTGGAGGAATCATGCTGATTTCCCCAACAAAGACAAAGTATTTCTCAGCTTTGATATTTTAGTTTTCTTGCACAAACAATACAACAAGAGTATGAAGCTCTTGTGCATGGTATTTAGTGGGCAAGGAAGAGAGGAGCAAAGTAGTTGCAAGTTTTTGGTGATAGTGAGTTGGTGGTTAACCAATTAGAGAACAAGTTGCCACTAAGAAAAATTTGTTGAGATCTTACAAAAATAGGGTATGGGATTTAATTGAGGACTTTGATGCTTTTAATATTCAGTCTATTCCTAGAGTGAAGAACAAACATGCAGATAGGTTGGTTGCCATTGGTGCTCAAGTTGATATTCCAGATCAGAAAAAGAAGGACAAAGATCAGAAGTATGTCAAAATAGTGGTAAGGCCTTCTATTCTAGATAACAACATTAATTGGTAGGTGTTTGAATCAGATGAGAAAAATGTTAATTTCCTATAATATGAGGTTGAGTTTTTAGTCGAAATCAGGAAAGGTTGCAACAACAATATGATAATCAAATTATTCAACTGAAATCTAACAAAATTCCTCAAGGATTGATTACTCTCGAGTCTATTTTCAACATAGATGATTAGGTCAAAAATAAAAATCCAATATGATGATCAAGCAAGAGGATTATGAAGCAATCAATATTGGAAATGACAAATCACTCAAAGTGGGAAAGGTATGTAATGATGATGAAAGGATTTCTTTTGTTCAACTTGCTCAAGAATTTGATGATGTTTTTACATGGAACTATGGTGATTTAAAAGTTTTTAATCCAATTCTAACTCAACACACCATAGAATTGGATCAAAAGCCAAGGTAGTTAGATAAAAGCAAAGACAAATCAACCCAAAATTGAATCATTGATGAAACAAGAATTGAATAAGTTAATCAAGGCTAACATCATTTTTCCTATCAAACACTTATCACGGGTCGCTAATTTGGTTCCTGTAAGGAAAAAGAATGGAGAAATATGGTTGTGTGTAGATTTTAGAGATCTGAATAAAGCTTCTTTAAAAGATCATTACCCTCTTCCATCTATGGAGCAAATTTTGCAAAGGGTAAGTGGCTTAGAACATTTCTCCTTACTTGATGGTTATTTAGGCTACAATCAGATTTTGGTACAAGAGTCAGATCAATTTAAGACAACATTCACCACAAAATGGGGCACCTATGCATATAGGAAGATGTCATTTGGATTGTCAAATGTAGGAGCCACTTTTAGCGTGCAATGGACTTGGTATTTCAAGGATTAATCAATACTTGTGTTCTTGTTTACTTGGATGATATAACTATTTTTTCAAAACATGTTGCAGATCACATCATACATCTTAGACATGTTTTTGAGAGATGCAGGGAATATGGTGTTTCACTCAATCCAAAGAAGTGTGTATTTTCAGTCCATGAGGGTAAGTTACTTGGTCACATTGTTTCCAAGAAGGGTCTCACAATTGATCCTGAACGAGTAAGTGTAATTTTTCCTTATCCTTGCCAAATCATAAGAAGGCATTACAAAGTTTTTTTGGGTAGGATTAATTTTATCAGAAGATTCATTCCAGATTTTACAAATCTTGTAAAGCCACTAACCTCAATGCTCAAGAAGAACAAGATTTTCAGTTGGGGAATAAAGGGAAAGAAAGCATTTGAAGCAATCAAACATGCCATCTCACAAGCTCCAACTCTCACTAATCCATATTTTAGTAAATACTTCATTCTTTATGCTTTTGGGTCAATTGATACAATCTCAAAGCTATGTTGGTGCAGCAAAATGATGAGGGAATGGAGCAACCAATTTCCTTTTTCAATCAAGGGCTACATGATTATGAGGTGAATTATTCCTTTGTTGAGAAATAAGTTCTTTTAGTAATTAGAATCCTCAAGAAATTTAGACATTTGATTTCTAATAATGGTTTCTCACCCAAGTGTTAAAGAATTTCTTTCGAGAAAATATTTTAATGAGAAGAGGGTAGGATGGATCACAAAGGTAATGGAATATGATGTTGATATTAAAGTCACTAAGTTGGTAGAGGAAGCGGGCTGTATGAGCAACTAACTTCGGACCTTCATGATGATAAAGATCAAGTTTTAGTCATTCAAGATGGCCCAAATCCAATAGTTCTTGCATTTTCTCAAGACTGGACAATGCCCACAAATGGATTAGACAAAGCAAAAAGGAGGTATTTTAGATTACAGTCCATTCCTTATGTTCTTGTTGATAATATACTTTTCGAAAAGATGTGAATGGAGTTCTTTTAAGATGCATTGACTCAGATCAAATTGAGCATGTTTTGGAGGAATTTCATGATGGTTCATTTAGTGGCCATTTTGCACCAAGAGCTACTGACCTTGAAGATCATGAGAGTTGGTTATTACTAGCCAAACTTATTCAAATATGCTCATACATGGGTAAGGAAGTGTGCAAAGTGTGCAATTTTTGCAGAAAAACAAAAGCTAGCAACTCTTCCTCTTCAACCCATTTAGGTAAATCAACCTTTCATGCAATGGGGATTGGATTTTATTAGCATGATTAACCCACCTTCTAGTGTAGGTCATAAATGGATTCTCACAACAGACTACTTCACAAGATGGACAAAAGCAATGACTTTAAAGGAAGCAAATGAGACATCAATTTTATAATTTTATGAAGGTCTTGTCACAAGTTTTAGTGTTTTAGAAAAAATCATCTCAGATAATACATTAGCCTTCCTTGGAGCAAGAATTAGTGCATGGGAAGTCAAGCTTGGAATTCATCTATCAACCTCTTCCAATTATTATCCTCAAGGGAATGGCTTGGTTGAATCAACAAACAAGAATCTTCTTCGAATCATAAAGCGTACTATGGAAGAAAACCAAAGATCATGGTATACAAAACTGAAATCAACCTTATGGGCTCATATGCTTGCTCCTAAAAGGTCAATTAACAATTCTCCTTTCATGTTTGTCTATGAAAAGAAGTAAGGTTACCCATCTCTAATGATTTTCCACTCTGGACCTCATTAAATAAATGGAGATGATGGAGGTAGATTCAATGGAAATCAGATTTACAGAATTGATGGAGTTGGAAGAAATAAGGAACAAGGCAATGACAATGATGGAACCTCATCAAGCCCAAGTCAAGCGTTATTTTGATAAGAAATCATCTGCTAGAACATTAAGAGAGGGAGACATTATGCTCAAGTGGGATGAGGATAGAACAAAACCTAGAAGAATTTTTGGAGTGGACCATACTTAGTAACAGGTTGCAAGCAACTCAATGCTTTTCAGACTCTCTAAATTGAATGGTGATGAACTGCCCATCCCAATTAATGGGATGTATCTCAAACCTTGTTACTAGGGACGTTCTTCCTTTGTAGTAGATTGTTGTGTTTACTTTCCAATAAGTGCTTCATGCACATTGTTGTTTGTAGTTTCTTTTTTGTGTGCCTTATGTACTTTGCTTGGTGTTGTTTAATAAGTGCTTGCATGCACATGTTTTCCTTTTGTTAGAAAAGGTATTTAAGTTATTTTTGTTTCGAGAGGATATAAGTTGTTGAAAAAGGTACATGACTCCATGCCTAATAGATGCTTTGCTTGAGGCTCTTGGATTTTTTCCATCTAGTAGTCGGATATCCCTGAAAGTCACCAAATTGTTATCCAAATAATTCCCCTTGCTTATTTGTATAACTTATTTAAGCTTCAAACTTGAATTTTAATGGTGGTGAGATTTAGCTTTGAAAAGCTGTGCAAGTCAAAGGAAAAGCTGCGGTCTGAAAGGAAAAGTCGTGCAACAAAGGAAAATGGTAGTTTTTTATGCGACCCAAAAATGGCCAAGATTTCATTTTTAACCTCTCAAATCCATCTGAAAGGAAAAATTGGAGTTTGTAAAAACATGGGAAGGTTAAAAATAGGTGAAATACTATTATTGGAGCATCCTAAAAGGGGGGAAACCATTCTAACCATAAAAAATGTTTTTTTTGTTTTTTTTTCCAAACATTGGGATGTTTTTTTAGCACCGTTTGTCAAAAATGAAGCACAGAGAGTTAAAAATAAATGAAAACATGCAAGGTAAGTTTGTTTAATAATTTAGAAGGTTTATAATAGAACAAAGCATGCAAAAATAAAGGTTTATTCTAGGGACAAAGTTGGATAAAAGTAAAGTTTGGAGATTATTTTTAAAGGGAAAAGGAGGAAATAAAGCAGAATGCACACATTTCACCTAGAAAGCGTTATTTTTAGAGAAAGAAGACAAACCACACAAAAATATTCCTATTTTTATAAGTCGACTTGCATGTCTAGACATCTTCTCTCTCAGATTTTTATAAAAGCTTCAAAACACATTGTAAAAAATATCTCTTCTTATTCATTCATATTTATGGAGTAATTCAGTCTTTCTAAGTGAGAAAACAAGGTTCATGAGTGACTTTCTGTGCTTATTCCACCTCTTGGAGCAATAAAGGAGTTGTGTTTTACCTTCTACAATTTGTATTTAGTGAATAATCTATTTTAAACTGATTTTTTTTATACTTGTCTATCCTTGTCTTATCAGTTTAATCTCTCACACCTTTGTGCAATCTTGTGTCAAATTTGCAAGTCATAAATTGTGTTTGATAGGTTGTTTGTGGGATTTTGTTGTGGTGCCATTTGTTGCCCCTTCTTTTCCAATGACAATCAATTCTAGAACCCTTTTTGAATCACCTTCAATTTGACTCAATTACTTGTAGTTTGTGTATGGTGTGTATGACTTCCTTGCTTCATCTGTGTGATCTAAATAAGTTTGAAGTGCTCAAAAATTTATGGTGTATCTCCCCCTTCTAGTTTTTCTTCTTTCCCTTTCTTCTCCCTTTTCCGTCAGTTGGTAGAGTAGAGTTAGCCTTAGGAGATAAAATTAGTTTAGGTGTTGCACTAGGGGAACCAACCCTCTTTAGAGATTCACTCCAACATACAGGTCACCCAAAGCCTAGGAGTGTTTCTATTTTGTCAATTGAAAGGAGAGTTATCACACCATTCTCCAAAGGGTGCATTTTAGAGTGACAACAAAAATGACATAAGATACTAACAATCCACGAAACCATTTTATATCAAAGAAAAATATCATGGAATAGAAAATCAATGTTAATATAGACTATTTGTTTTTAATACAAATGTGCACATTTTCATGGGTGTTAGTTTTTTCATATTCTTTGGTGAACTTCTAAGTGGAGCACTAAATAATAGGTGAGAACTAAATGGTGATGTGTTCTTCTAGGTTATATAACATATTGTATATGAAAAGTTTTAGGACTGATTATGACAACTTTAACATGTTTTAAATGCATATATGCATGTGATCTTCAATAAATATGGTACATTTTGTATAGATCATTAGTGGGTCATTCTCTACCATGCGCTAGAGTATCATTTCTAGCCCTGAACCCAAGAAATTTTCCATTCCCCTGCGCTCCCCTACCCTCCCCAAACCTGCCGGACTCCTCGCCATTAGCCTCCTCCCCTCCCATGCCTCAATCACATGCATTCCCACTAGGGACAAGACGAGGGCTTTCATCGTGCATTCTTTCATGTCCCTCCCTTTAGCTTGGCATACAACTATTTCTTTTCATTCTACGAGGATTCAAGAACAAGGTGATTGATGGTTGACCCGCCCAAATTCCTATTTCATTTCGTAAATCCTCCATTAAATAAAAATTGTGGAAGTGATCCGTAAATTTCTACTTTGGAACTCTACGAATCACACAATTATGTTGTTCTACTTTTAACTTTGGAAAATGACAGATTTGCTTGAAAAATTAGAGCTTTGTGACTGATTATCTAGTGTTATAGAAAGGAAATTGTAGAGAAGGAAAGAATTCAAAACTTCAACACCAACAATTTTATCTGGAAACCTCCAATGGAGGAAAACTAGTCAAGAAGGGCAATTGCTCTTTCTTCCCACTTTTATTGGTCTAATATAGACAATTACAGATTATAATAAGTATGAAAAGAAGCAACAATGTAAACCTTCTTTCTAATTACTTGTTTGCTTTGTTTCTACACCTTGCTCCTACAATTCCATTCCAACATTGAAGATCTTGTTCACTGCTCTCATTAAACTCTGCTTCTCGATCTCTCTAGATCTTTGAATGATCATTCTCTTGCTCCCTTCATGCATTTATAGGTCTTCCCATGTCCTCCGTGCACTGGAGGCTGTGAAAGGGCATGGAAGGGGAAGAGACATGACTAGGCGCTTCAAATTCGCATCCATTCGTGTTCCATTCTTCTTTTATATTTGAAAGTGTCAGGACCACCACCCTGAGTAGACCGGCGGTCTCAGGACTGCCACCACTGGCTGGTTAGCGGTTACGAAAGCAATGCTCTGCACAGAGCGGATGCTCCTTTCAAAACATCTGTTTACCTCCTTTCATTCATTTTTCTTGTTTCTCCTTCTTGGTGCTAATGGAACCAGATGAATTTGTGTGTTTTCTTGGATCCCTATGGATCATACCTCCCCTACTTAAGAGGCTTTTGGTCCCACAAAATCTTAGTGGGGGAGTGGTAGAGGAATCAACTCCCTCTCGTGCTCATTCGAGTACCACTGGGTCTGCCTTGGTGTCTTCTCTCATCCAACCTACCAAGACTCTTGTGGATCTTTGGTTTGTTGCTCCAGTGCTATATCCTCCTCCGAGTTTCCTCGAGTACAATCCTCTTTGGAAGGTAACTTTTGTATCTTTCCTTCTTTGTCATGCATAGATGGTGTTAGTGGATGCGAGCTCTTGCAACTTGTTATCGTGTGCATCTGCATGAAGTATGGCCTAAAGGTTTCTTCTCCAACCTGCTCAAGTATGGCGAAGGTCCCATACTGTAGTGGTTTAGTCCTTTCTGTCTTTGTCTCTTGAGATGGATTGGCCGAATCCTCTCCAAGTACGTTGTTGTTATAGTCACCATTGTTCCTTATATCTCCTCTTCTTCTTGCTACCCCATGGTCAGGTCTAGTGAATCCATAGGTAGATATGGTGACTGCATAGTGGAAGTTTGTTTTGCTCCTTGAATGAGTAGTCCTGTGGTGGCTTCTTCTGGCAAAACTGACTAGTGCTATCCAAATTCTCCATCCTTTGGTCAGAAATATCCATGCTCTCATGTCCATTTTGTTTTTCTTCCAATGAAAGCAAACAAAACTAATGATTTTCCTAAATAAGTCTTGGTGCTTGGTTGGCACTTACCATAGCCTTCTTTGATTTTCTCTGGTGTGCCCAGATGTTAAAACTGACTCCATCCTTGACCCATCTATACCGGTTCTCCCTCCTTGTGAACATAACATCCCTGGTATACAAGTAAGGACTTCTGAAGACAACATCAAATGCATCAAGTGGAATAATATCAGCCTCTAATACATCTATGTATTGGGTATTTATCCCAAACTAAAACTTACACTTCCTTGTAACTTGTATTTCTACACCCTTCTTCACCCATCCCAGTGGGTATGGATGTGGATGCGTGTAAGTCTCTAGACCAAGCTACCCTACACCACATCATAAATCAAATTTGACTGAGAACCAAAATCTACTAAAGCGTTTACCTTAGTCTTCTTAATTTGGATTCTGATTTGAAATAGCTTACTCATCTCTTCTTCTTCTTTCTGCTGCCCCATACATGTTAGTGGCCATGCATCCTAGCCTCTCATCTACATCTGAATCATCCTCAATCTCCACCTCTCTTTCTGTCTTCATAGTGGCCATGGATTTCTTGGAATCCTTGGTTCGGTGCTTTGGGTGCAATTTCGGATGCAACTTCCAACATGTGGCGTTAATATGTCCATTTACATCACAATTCTTACAGAAATTCTTAGGATCTTTACAAGTATGCAAAGTAGTAGCAGCATGTTTACCTTTCCATTTACCTCTGCTACTTGTCTTCCCATGTTCTTTGTCTTGTTGTTCTATTGATTGGTCTCCCTTTAGCTTTATTTCTCCTTGCTTCTTCTCATCATCAATGTAGTATGCTTGTATACAAGCTTCATTGAGATCCTTGCGCTTCATGGAGATTACCTTCCTCCGAAGGTGAGTGTGAAGTCCTCCTAAATACTTGGTCAGAATGTCCTCATCCTCCAAGTCCATTTAAGCAACATGGATTGTCTCTGAAATTGCGTAGTGTAGTCTTGCATGCTTTAACCGCTACCATGTCTAAAGTACGCCACTTAATCATCATGTCAATCTAATGGCCAATAGGATAGAAGTTAGCTCTAATCAATTCTTTAAAACCTTTCCAAGTGTTAACAATAGGACATTTCTTCTTCTCACAAGTGGCTAGATGGGTTTCCCACCAAACCAGAGCATGAACTTCCATTTTGAGGACGTGCAAAGGTGATTCTTTGTGCCTGTTGTCCTCTCAAAATTTTCCCTCTTTTGAAAGTTAGAAATTTGAAAATTTTGAGTTGACACCCTTTAGTAATGTTCCAATGAAGTAAAAATTTGAAGAGATGGTGAAAATTCGCATTTATTGGGGTCATTTTAGTGACTTGTGGGTCTGTCGGACATTTTTGTCCCTCATGTCCCAAGTACTTGTGGGCCTTCTATTCACCGATCGATTGATTTCCGTGCAAGTCCTTGTCTATCGGCTTTATCAGAAATTTTTGGCCCGTTTGTCCCAAGTTCCTGGACTTACTTTTCCTCGATCGCCCACGTCAGTGCATTGGGTTCTTCACACTTTTTCGACCCATCTGTCCCAAATGTGTCCGGGCCTTACGTTCGTCAATTCCCCGCATCACCCACATTGGCGAATCATGTCTTTGTGTCTCTCGCGTTTCTATGTCCTTGGACCGCCCGTGCTCATTTGGCCCGCTCTCCCCGCATCGCTTGCATCGGGCGAATCGCGTCTCCGCATCCCATATGTACCAATGTCCCATGGACCGCTTAGGGCTAGTTTTTTCTGCTTTTCCCACATCTCATCTTTTGAGTCGGTGCAAGGTGTATTTAATGCTCATTTATGATCTTCTCTCTCTCTAAATGGCTATTTAAAGGGACTACCACCTATGCATTTGTCACATTGCTTGCTTGCTTTTTCTCACCCGCATCCTTGCAATTGAGTCATTTGTTCATCTCCCTGTATCCCTTTGCATTTTCATCGTGAATTTGTTCTTGGAAGGTCGTCCCTTTGTGCATTGCAAAAATGAAGATCAAGTTTCAAGGGCAAGAACATCTATCGCCTCTAGAGACCTTTGTACCAAATATTGGGGATAGTGAAGTTCAACACTTAGATTTTGATGATTTTTGGGGTAGATTAAAATGCACCAACCCTGATCCCATGGCCCAAATTATTAGTGATAGTGGAATCGCGTATGCGGCTGGTTTTCCCATCTCTGTGCAGTGTGTCGACACCGTGCTTTTGCACTGTGGAGCTCATTTCAACCCAGATACCAAGGAGCTTGCTAATGTGCATGGGGAATTAATTTCCAAATTAGATCTACCCCCTACACATTCCGAGATCAAATACTCCATCGTTCTCAATCTTTCTCAAGCTAAGACCTCATTTGACCAAGACAGTGAAAAATACAAGGCACGAGTAGCAAAGTCATGGTTAAAGAACGCTAAGAAGGGAGTGTTATCACCGAATCACAGCACCCCTGTGCATATACAAGTGCGTATACTTGAACTCACGGTGTGATTGGATAACATGGGTACTATCTCCAAGTTGTGGGACTTGCTACTTGAGATAGACCTCCAGAGAAAGCTGGTTCTTGCTCCTAAACTACCTGCCACAATCTACTCTAATGCAGGATAAGCTAACTATTCTAATCTAAATTTCCAAGGGACCAGGGAGAGAGAATGCATAAAATGAAAGCCTACACTAAAGCGGTGATACACCAGAAAAGGAGGATGTGAGAGTGGTCTCCAAATGTGTGAAATACAGAGGCAAAGTGCACACTAGAAGAGGTGATGACAGTTCACCATAATCTAGAAAAATGCATTCACAACAATATTCCAAGCATACACAATGATAATGAATCCCTGCAAGAACATAATAAATAGACACAATATTCTTATAGAAAGATCAAAGGGGCAAGAAGAATGCAAGAAAACACAGCAGGGGGAGATACATCCACAAACTGGTATTTTATTGCTTCATGATATGCACAGTTCAATCTATTACAAGATAAGGGCCTGGATCACCATGCAAGGAGTCCACTACAAGGGCTCTGACACACTAGCTTCACAAAGCAATTTTGGCGAGCTTTGCTACCCAAAACTCTCCTCTTTACAATGAGCCCAACACTCCAATTTATAGAAAAAATGAGAAGGAGAAGAGAAGGGAAAATGGAAATCCCGAAATCTGTCCTTCAACCACCTGTAAGAGGCATTAAATTGAGTGAAATGATTGTATATTACTTGCAAAAGGCTCCCCATACTGTCCCATGTGTCTTTGCAATGAGAGAAAGAATGATGACCATGCCTCTTAATTGCACTCCCAACTACCAAATAAAACAACATTCGAACCCAGCCACGTTTCCTTAAAAATCTCAATCAATTTCTCATTAAATCTAGAATTTCTTGATTGCTGTGCATCGGGCTTGGAACCACAATTCCAACGGTACCAATTTTATGTGATTTCATTGAGAAATGCAAAAGTTATGGCCTTCGAGTGCGAGGCTGACTATTTTGGGCACAGCGGGCATTTTTTGTCATTTGACGGGAATGAGCATTAACTGACTGGAGCCGAATATGTTTCCTTTCATCAAACATATCTACCCTCATTAAAAATAAGAAATCCGAGTTTCACGGGCCAAACGTTGACTTTTCTTCTCTCGCCTTGGCCGCTTCGGCTTTGGCGTCCCACGCGCGTCCCTTTGTCCCAAATGTCCGAGTCTTTGCGTGAGACAAATTCTTCCGAACCGCCCGAAATGGGCTTCCATGTCCCTTTTCTGCCGGTGACACGTGGCGTGATCTGATTGGCTTTCGGCTCCTTCGGCTATCCGCGTCCCGCGCGTCCCTTTGTCCCACTTGTCCCGAGTCTTTGAAGTTCCTGTTTGGCCGAATCTGGCCGGTTCACGATACTCTCGTCCCAAGTTGTCGATTGTTTGGGACAAATTTTCCCGATTCGCCCGGTTCGGCCGGTTCGCGCCCTTTTGTCCCAACTGTCCCGGACTATTAGTTCTCATTTCGGCCGATCCATCCGGTTCGCGTACTTCACGTACCTTCGGCCCAACTGTTCCAGGCTGCCTTAAGTCTTTTCGGCCGACTTGCATCCTCCGCGTACTAACTGCCCAGATGTCCCAGACTGCCTGTTTCAACAGTTAGTCAATTTTTTCCATTTTTCGGCCAGTTCAGATTTACCGCGTCCGCTCGCGTCCCTTTGTCCCACTTGTCCCAAATGCTGCGTAGACCGCCTGGCGGCCTTTCGGCCGGTTCGCGCCCAGATGTCCCTCATGTCCCGACTGCCCGGGGACTAAGACTTAGCCATTTTTCACAATTTTTTCTGGCCCGAGCCTATTTTTTGCAATTTTCTTACCTTTCCTCATAACTTTCTCTCTTCTACTTGGACAGGGGAGTTAGAAAAATATGAGGGGACCCTAGAAACATGACTTTTCACCCTGAATCAATATAATTGCTTGGGACTAAAGAATTTGATGCATGTTATCAAAATTTACCTTGGGGGTAAAATTTTGGATAACATGGAGCATACCGACTCTCAAAGCATTGTTCGGGGTTGATTTCAATGAGGAGTTGTCGATTTCATCATCTTGCTCACTCATATCATGGGAACGCCCTCCACCAACGAATTTTAATTTTTAGATGTGCCCCTTTATAAACATCATCTACAAGGGCAAACAGAACATAAACTAGGCCAAAATTATCTCGTAGGAACTTGAGTGAGCAATTGTTAAATGTTCAACAAACCAAGAAGTTATATATGACTTCTTATCTCATGTATACCCTAGTTGTGTCCGGGAGTGGTTCGGTTTCACCTACATGGAGGGCAAGAAGGATGAGCCTATCTACACATACGCCTCGGTTTACCCTCGAGGCTAGCAATCACAATTTCAGAAGGGTCGATGATGCTTTCATGCATGTATATTGTAAGACTCTTGGAGGGTGACACCTTCTTTAGAGATTTTACGATGAAGCTATGACTATGATAGCCAAGTAATGGGTTTTCTTTATCCAATTCAGAAGTTTCTCATACATTAGGTTGGCTTGCTTTGAAAGTACACCCCTCAAGCTCCCCATGTTTTGCAATGATAAAATGGCTTTGGTTGAAGTGTGCAGGTAACTTGATAAACTACAGAACCTGTAGAGACAAGAAGATCACTGGTCTTCATTTCCCTATCTCCTTGGGAAATTATACATGCAAAACGACTCTAGATGCCCAAAACATAGAAAGGGCTATTGCTCCTCTCACTGTCCATTTCTTTAGACCCAAGACTTGTTTTGATCTGAAGAAGTTTATTGATCAGAACCTCAGAATAACTTATCATCATAAACTAGACACTGAGGATTACTGGGTTGATTGTGCTAATGATTTTGAAGCCAGAAGGAGGCATTATGGCAGACTCTCTCTACAACAAATTATAGATCTCAATCTCTACCAAGTTCCTAAAGGGCTTAAGGATGATGATGAGGACTTGCAATCCTTTGAATATGAAAGATCAATCAAACACACTCCTTTAGAAACCCTGGATTGGTACGTAAAGGAGAGAGATGATTTGAGTGAGATTATTGCCCCTGTTCTTGTAAGAACTAAGGTTTGGTTCGACAGGAAAGTTCGTGAGCTCAGGAGGAATCAGGGTAGATCTTCTTCAAGAGAAACTTCCATACCTAGTAAGGAAGTACATACACCCAATCTTGAGGTACACGAGCAAACCCTTCTTTATTCCTCCATAAAAGAGCCTAAATCATCTACTCCTTCTTCCACTCAAGTGTATCAAAAGAAGATTAAAGAGGTTAAACAAGAACCAATTGAGGAAGAAACTCTTCTGGAGTGGTTAGAATTGCCTTCAGGATTGGAGAACATTATTGTTCTTAGTGAAAGTGATGATGGTGAAATGCCAGATTCTGTTGAAGCTCTGAAATCATTATTGAAGAAGAAAGGGAAGTTCCAAGTACTGAACCTCCTAGTATAACAGACTCCTCTGCAAAGGAAGTTCCTGAGGTTCCATTCACTTCTCTACTAGAGGAAATAATGGTTAATACTTTGAGTGTCATGAGTTCACTTGCTCTTGGACCTCTTGTTCCTTCCTCTTCTTCTTCTACCTTTTCTTGGGTGCAACCCTTGGTTGACAACAAGAAGAGGAAATCTTCTTCTCGTTTAATAGGGCAGATTTTGATTTTGATGTATGTGCCTCGCTCTCAGTCTACCCCTCCTCCTCCAACAAAGAGACCAAAAATTACTTCAAGATTGGTAATTGATGCTCAAGGCCGCCAGTTCACGGAGGTTCATGAAAGCCCAAGGTTGATAAATCGAGAGAAGGATATTTTGGTCTTTGATTTAGAGCTTTAGAACCCAATAGGAGAATACACTCCGAGAGTGAAGTTCATAACCTATAGGAAATGGTAACTAAGGTTATTGAGCGGGTTGAGAAAGGCAAATAGACCATAAAGAAGTTGGAAGAACATAATCAAGTTCTTTCCAACTTTATTAGATCATTGTTAGCTAAGGATAAAGTTTTGGATCCAGCCCCACTGGTTGCTCTCCCACCCCCCATGATTCTCGGCCGGGAAGAAGTTCGAGCACCAAAGACATATACAAGTACTTGACTTATGGGAAGGTCCGTGTGGAAGCTATGGTGGATGATATGACTATAGCAGGTTTGAACTTCATTGTGGAAGCCTTCAAAACCAATGAAAAAGTGATTAATTTGCAGCTGAAACTCTCTTCCTCAATCAAAACTATGGATAAAGAGTTGAAGGTGCAGAGTAGTTGTATTACAAATCTTCACCTAATGGGCCAAGCGGTGATGAGAAGATCATGTTGGTCAACAATGTATTTGATGATGCCAAGAATAACTTGTCAAAAACATGGATTTTCGGTGTTGAGTGGAAGATAAAAGTTGGAAGAAGCCTTTGGGAGAATTAAGGAATGTGTGGCAAAAGGAGAATCTTTTAAAACTTGTGTCTCATCATCCTTTAGAGATATTCTTTGCCATCTTCAAGATGAAACTACGGTGTTCCCTTCTCTCTTGAAATCAAGGCTCGATTTAGAATTTTTGTCAAGGATGATTTGTTTAAAGAAGAGTCATTTACTAAAGAGAAGATGGAAGACATTTGTTCCCTCCATTCAGCTATTACCCAAGCTAATAAAGAATATCGGAACATCTTGAGTTTGATAAAGATATGGAGAAATGTCTAGAACGTGGACTCATGCTCTCGCCAACACCACAATTCCAAGAGGCATGGAAATAGCAGAAGCATTGAAAAAATTCAGGCATCGGATTCTCAAATCAGTGGCCCCCCTTAGCCATAATCAATTGTCCCTTCTTCAAGCTTTTCTTTCTCTTCTTCTTTTTTAGTGCTAATCTCCTTGTAATTAATTAAGGACGTTGTATTGTGCATTTCCTTAATTAATCTTTTAGTTAGAAGAAACGGTTACCAAATGTAACCAATTTGTAAGTTATATAATGAGCTCTCCTCGCCATTTCAAGGGGTTGGAACTCTGATTATTTTTGAAAAGTGTAAAAGAGTCAAAAGCTATCAATACAAGAAGATTTCCCTTTCTACTTCTATCTGTGTTTATTCATTCCTTCTTATCTGTCAAAAATTATTGAATCATTAATCTATTTTGCATCAAGAAGCTTTATATTCTTGTGGATGTCATCTCTAGAACTTTGTGTTTGTAAAATAACATCTAATGGCTTTAATACGAATGATTATGTTCCATATTATCTTAGTTCAACACTTATAAGGAATTATTCTGCTATCTATACTTCCCGAGAGTGTTATTCTACCTTTTCCCTCCTGTAGTTCTTTTGTTCTTTTGTATTGATAATCTATCTTGGAGTTTAAAACACTTTCATGATATCAGATTTCCTCATTAAAATTGAAAGTTGTACATTTGTGAATAGTTTTTTGCTTTCAATAATGGCACCTCTCCCATCAAATAGGAGGGACTTTCGCCCCCTGACTGTTGCTTTCATTAAAGTCCTATTTTGACAACCAACGATTGCCTTAGTGACATTATGCACCTTTGAAGTAGACTTCCAATTGTTTTAGCCATTTATCTAGTAATTCTGCATCTACTTGTCCTTCAAAATTCTTTATTTCCACTTTCGTTTCAACTTTAAAAGGTGTATGTGCAGATTTTACCTTCTCGCTTACAATTGGTGTCTCTTCACGCTCTTCCCATTCTTCCTCTTCGTGGCTCTTTCCGATACCGAATTTTTCGGCTAGTGCTCGAACCACCGAGTCCATGGAATCTTGCTTAACCGAAGTTGTCTTTTGCATATCTGAAAGCTCTTCTTGTTTTCTATGCAATCTATCCATCATGGTCTCTAGCATCTCGACTCTATGGACCAAGTTCTCTTCCTCCATTTGAGCTCGAATTCTCTGTTTCCACTTCTTCGTAGAAATATTTGGCTCGCAAGGTAAAACTTCTTCACCTTTGGACCTTGTCACTATCATACAAAATCACAAGAAAGATTCAAATACCACAGTCCTGGATATATAATCAGCTTTGATACCAAAATGATTCGTAAACTTCTACTTTGGAACTCTACGAATCACACAATTATGTTGTTCTACTTTCAACTTTGGAAAATGACAGATTTGCTTGAAAAATTAGAGCTTTGTGACTGATTATCTAGTGCTATAGAAAGGAAATTACAGAGAAGGAAAGAATTCAAAACTTCAACACCAACAATTTTATCCTGGAAACCTCAATGGAGGAAAACCAGTCGGGAAGGGCAACTACTCTTTCTTCCCACTTTTATTGGTCTAATATAGACAATTACATATTACAATAAGTATGAAAAGAAGCAACAATGTAAACCTTCTCTCCAATTACTTGCTTTCTCTGTTTCTACACCTTGCTCCTATAATTCCATTCCAGCATTGAAGATCTTGCTCACTGCTCTCATTAAACTCTGCTTCTTGATCTCTCTAGATCTTCGAATGATCATTCTCTTGCTCCCTTCATGCATTTATAGGCCTTCCCATGTCCTCTCGCGCATTGGAGGATGTGAAAGGGCATGGAAGGGGAAGAGACATGGTTGGGCGCTTCAAATTCACGTCCATTCGCGTTCCATTCTTCTTTTTTGTTCGAAAGTCTCAGGACCGCCGCCCAGGTGGCGGTGGTTCAAACCGCCGCTCTGCACAGAGCGGCGGTTCCTTCCAGAACCTTCGTTTACCTCATTTTATTCATTTTTCTTGTTTCTCCTTCTTGGTGCTTGATGGAATCGATGAAGTGGTGTGTTTTCTGGATCCCTATGGATCGGGAAGACACTTGAGTTGTTGATTTTTAAGACTCGTATAACTTCCAATTAGAAGAACTTGGAACCATGAGCTCCTCTTTGCTTTTTCTGCATCATTCTCTTTGCGTGCTGACCTCCACCCAAGCAATTGGGGACATCATTGTAAAGTCATTTCCAGACCTCATTTTAATCATTTAATTAAGTGGACTTTGGTCGGTCATAAGACGATAGACACGTCAATAGATATGTCTCGCAACATCTTTAATTAGTTCATGTAAAATTAATGTTACCTTAATCTACTCAAAAACACATTCTCGTACTCAATCCTTGACCATACCATGGTACTTTTCAGGGAGTGTTGTTATAAGGCCACTCCACATGGTAGAGATTCTTGTTATGCTGAATTCATCTCTTAAGATGGCCGTTATGGTCACATCGTCTGTTAGTGTAACCATTCTGAAGAAGGCAATCTGAAGGGTTACGAGTTTCAAGATATAACTTTGTGCTGCTTGATCTTGTTTTAATGGACATTCGAACATTAGAAAGGACCAAAGTAAGTGCTCTAATACAACTGATATGGATACCAAGAGCAACCAAGGGACAAATACAACTCTCCAAATTGTAGGAAATTAATTTACACTATCGGTTGTGTATAAGATATCAGAGAGCTTTGGCACATCTGTATCAGAGACGAACATTACGTAAGAACTGTATCAGAGAGCTTTATCACAACTGTGAATGAGGAAAATAGAGATTCATATGGGTTTTACCAGGATTCGAACCGTGAACCGACGGAGATGAACGCTACTGTAAGAACTGTCGGAGAATATATTAGCCAGGCCGAGCAAAGCCTGAAAGATTCCACTCAAAGATTGACAGATGAGGCCACAGAGAGAAGGGAGAAAATAAAAAGTTCGAAAGATTTTGCTAAGGACACGATGTTTGAGAAAATTAAAGAGAGCGGACAAGGCTTGTCTAGAAGATCATAGGCCTTGAAGGACAAGGCAGATGATGTATACGATTCCACCAAGAGAAAAGTTTCAGACGTCGGGGAGAAAATAAAAGGAACTGCGGAGGAGGTTTATGATTCTGCTAAAGGCAAAGTTTTCAGCGTCAAGCAGAAAATCAAAGAAAGTGCAGAGTAAACTTACGATTTTGCTAAAGACAAACACGACATAAAATTAAAGAAGGTGTAGAGTAGTCTTACGATTAACGCCTGACGTCTAGGGAGTCTCTTAAGGTGGGAGCACGAATACTTCATTTGTTGGCATTTTCTACAATATATGGGAGTTCTGTGTGGGTGAACTTTTTGTCGGGGCACATTCTGGCCGCCACCATTCCCAGGCAACAGTTTGCTTTGATTCAGAGTAAAATGTATCCTGTATATTTCAATACCATGGCCTATGGCTTGGCAACCTGTCTTCTCACGCACTCCGCCATTCATCCATGGAAACCTGAATCAAAATTTCAGAGTTGGCAGGGCTACACTCTGTTAATTTCTCTTCTATTTACGCTTGCCAACATGCTCAAGCTTAGAGCCTCGAACCCATATGAATCTTACTTGATACCTCTGACATTTTGACTGCAACACGCCACCTAAAGCGTCTGTACGAGTAGTAAGGATATCAGATAAATGACAAAGATTAGTTTGATGAGCGACATATATGAAATTACCTCACCACCATTGATGGTTATTGCTTGTGTTAGAGGCAGGAGGGGTTTCTACCTGGGGAAACATTTTACAATGTACAAAATGTTTGACTACATGGTCACACAAATCAATATCTAGATTCACATATCTAGATTAATCATAAATATGTAAATTCCTCCTAATAAATTCATAAGAGATGAATAAATCAACTTGTGATTAGAAAAAAACACTGAGAAAAAGATAGAATAATGAAACAAAAAGTCTCTCTTTTAATTCTCAAAATGTAAAATTTGTTTTGCATTTTTATTTGTAATGTTTATATTTTAATTTTTGAATATATGCAATGTTTTGATTGGTTGAGATAAAAAAAAAATTTACTATCATTGGAAAATAAATCTCATCCTTTAAAAAAAAAAAAAATAACTTTAAAAAATTTATATCAATAATAAATTTTAAACCAAATTCATTAAATTGAAAATTGACATATTTTAATTGGATATTCTAAAAATGAAATATTGTTTCCTTAAACAGAGTATACCTGCCTTGGGCAGGATAAACAGCCTTTTAAACTATTCAATTTAATTGAGTTCCTTGGAAACTCTTGACAAAATACACGTTAAGAAAGTTGGTAACAATGCTGTGTGCTTTGATGGCTACGTGGTGCTGCATTTATTGCCCACCTCATTCTCCTTTCGACTCCTCTATTTCTACGCCACTTTCACATTGCCTTCATGGAGCTCTCTCATCCCTAATTCTTGTTTGCTTACTCATCTTTTTGCTTTTACAGTCTAGCATTGGTATTAACTCTCCATTCGTTTGATACTGCTAAATCTGAGACACTCCCTTCACCGATGAAGTTGGGAAAATCATGGCTGCAAATGCGTGCAGGTTAATTTCTCTGCCTCGCCGTGGTTGTTGGTATGAATTAGCAAACCCACCGTTTAAGTCTTTGTTTTCTAAACTCTAATCTTTCATTCCGAGATTTAATTCTTGTTTTCTTTTCCATTTCCAATTTAATCTGGGTTAGAGTTTAGTTCTCTGTTTAATGTTGGGTTTTTGTTTTCCACAGGGAAACTTAATAGGAGGGCCAAAACATAAAATGAGGGGTACTTTCGAGAAGGAACTATGGCGGCATCAAGCAGCTGAGTGGCAGGTACGGATGTGTTTGTGTCCTTGCTTAGGCTATGAACCTTGTCAGTGTTGAAGAAAACCCATTCTACTAATTGTCTGCTTCTGTTCTTGTATTTTTAAATGACCCATTTACCCAGCAAGTTATTTTCAATTCATACCGCAGTGCCAATCCTAGTTACGGATTTCTTTTGTCTGTATCTGTCTTTCTACAAATCTTTCTATTACAAAAGGCACAAAACTGTCTTTTTAATCCGTTTTCTGGTGCGGGTGTATTTTGTCTTTCTCCAAATCTTTCTATTACAAAATGCATGAAACTGTCTTTTAATGTGTTCTCTGGATTCTGCTGATATGAACATCTGCTTATGGCATTTTTTAAAAGCTTTTAGGCGGTGTGTTTTTTCTGCGTTTTAGGCGTGGAGATCGGCCGTACATTCTTATCTTTTGCTCCTTTTATTGTAACCATCTTGTTTTGATCTTTTCATGAACATATTATGTTTTCCAAATAGCAAAAAGGAAACGTATTTTTGATTACCATTTTTGAAAAAAGGAAATGTATTTTTGATTACCATTTTTGGAGTTCATGAGAGCAAATATTGGAGCTGATGTTTGACTCTTGCCGAGAATGTATTTCATGTATCCAGTAAAATCCACCCGTCCTTCATGACTCGAACATGTTTCTTTAAAACGTCATTTTTCAAAACCGTCTTCTATCATATTGTGGAAGTTTTCCAATCATTATAAATCAGCACAGGATACATAAATTTGATAATCTAAAATATTTAAGATTTTGACTCTGATTTATTCAATGATGGCCATTATAAGGAATTGGTCCCATGGGAGGGGCTCCTAAATTTTCTTTTAGCTGGTGTGGAGAGTAATTTTAGGAGTATTTATAGTAAAAGCGGTCTCATGGTATAAAAGTTTTTTGAGAGTATGCTGCAATTTTTTAGGGAAGATATTTAAAAATGTTATATTTTAATTTGCAATAAAATTTTAAATCAAATCTGCTCATTTATAAATTGACATTTGGCATAATATGTTCCTACAAAATAGAAGTGGGTGGGGGAAACTTTTAGCCCCCATTTTTACCATCCCCTCTCCTCCTACAAAAGTGGTGCTCCTTGTTTTTAGGAAAAAATTCTAAAATTTCCTGTTTCCCTAAATTTATTTTGTCATGGGACCACCTGCTGAATAAAAATAGGAGCAGCAGCCCCCTCCATGGGACCCCTGCCTAACCATCCCATATTTTTCATTTGATGGGCAGGACAGGCCGTCCAATCTCATCAAATTAAAAACCTGCCAATTGAATTTGCTTAAATTCCTCAAGGTCTTCTCTTCCAAACCCATTTTGTGCATATCTTGCAACCATGGCAATCAATATGGTGCCATCTGGTTGAAGCATTTCTTTGAATAGCCTTTTGCACAGGTTTGGATTATGCTGACAAAGGCGAACCAATCAGCTTAGACACCTGTTGGGTGCATCTGGTGAAATAATGTCAGTGCATCACGAGGATATCCATGTCATCTGTTAGGTGCAATATGATATTCCATGAGAAGACATCATGTCCAGTCATCTGATCAGATACTGCATGCATCAACTAAACTTCTGTGCTTGTCATGCAAGGGGGAGTATAAGGGTATTTTTCAAAAGCTTGTGTGGCAAACTGAATTCCTTCTTATTGATGTTGGAATGTATTTGCTTACACTCTAAAAGGAATTTCTTGGAAATGCATGTCTGCAATGATTGAAGATATGTAAAAGTGTTTACGAGGGGTTGTGTGTAGTAAGTAGAATGTATGGCACCTTCTCCAACTGACCCTTTCTATATAATATTGTGAGATTGAGATTGACGGTCGATGACATTTATAATTGAAGCAATGGAAATGTGCATTCTTATTCAATGTACTTCTACCACGATGACAATGAAACTCTGTCATCGGCTTTGTCCTCAAAAGTGGTTCTTTTTTTTTCTTTTTTTCTTGAATGGAAATTCTCATCAAAATTCAAGTCCACACCCAGCCATCCACAACCAAATTCCAAGTTGATGTATGGTGAAGAATGTGCCTCTCGGTGAAAATAAACAACCGTACATATACATTCATATATGCATGTGTATACATATACATTTATGTATATAGGTATTTTATTATGCCTAAATGGATTACAATTAAATTGTGACACAAATATTTAACTAGCACAAATATCTTAAATATATGTCTATTTGAAAAATGCCGATAGATACGAATTCTCAAGGCTATCTTTGATTTCACACATCTCATATTGATTAATAATTTTATTTCATTTTCTTCATATTTACTTGTTGGGTCAAGATACACACACACACACACACATATTATATTTTTCTCAAAGTTTACAAAAACATTAAGTGACGGTGAAATAGACATCAAATTTAATATAAAGAATAAAATTTACACACTCACACCATTAGATCCCATACTTGCTCTTACAATTGTAGAATGCCTATCGGCATAATTACTTTTAACCATGTTAAATAATCATGTACAATATAGAAATAAAGCCCAATTGTTTAATTTCAAAACCAGAGAAAAGATTTCATTCAAGGTTTAGAGGCGTGTCTTGAATATTGTGAGATCTGGTGATAATTAGTAGAATCTTGTGAAAATGGTGACTTAGAAGTGACAGATAATTCACCTAGAAATAAGACAATGATTGGGAATAGATGTATGCGATGTGGGTGGCACTTCTAGTAGGTGATGGACATGCGGGAAATAAGTTGACGATTGTGCTCGCTTGGTCCTTCACTCCAATCTTGGCATTCGCAATGTATGAAACTTGTAAAACAAATGTCTTATCCTTCTTGCCCTAGAATGGCAACAATATTTGAACTCAAGGAAAACAATGAATTGTTAAAGACTTGTGATGTGGGTCATTTGGGGTTTTAAGTATTCTATACTTATTAGTGGGGTTTTAAGTATCGCATACTTACTAGGCCCCTTAGCACTAAACTATATTGAAAACATTAAATTGCATAGATGAAAACAATTTTAGTGACATGCAAACCCTGTGTCGTACGCCACAAGTACTCCACGAGAAATACTAGCTTTAAAAATGACAAGTGCTTTTATGATTGCTTAATCGACCTAGAATGTTTGAGAGTGCTTAGTAGAATGTTGACAATATCTTACGTAATCTCTAGAAATAAATGAACTACATTTTTTAAATTTATAAACAAATCGGGCTCAAATTTGGAGTGAAATGTCACTCAAGTTGACATCAACCACTAAAAATCGAAAAATACGTGACCACATTGTGAGTGCATCTTGACCAAAAGGGCCCGAAGTAAAGGGCTCATGAGTGGGAGTGGTATTTTCTCGCAGACCCAAGAGTGCCATTTGCACACTTGATACAAAAATCAACACTTAGAAATAGAGGAGAGGAAAAGGAGGAGATAAAAGAAGGGGAGACACAAGTCTGACCCATGAACATCTTCATTATGACTAATTAGGGCCAATAATCGACAATTGCCCACACACACTAATATCATGCAATTTTATGACTAATAAATGCCAGGGCCATTTCTTTAGCTATCACACATGCATATTATGTTTTTATGTATATATGTATCTATATATATGTATATGTCTATATACATATTATTATACATACACATACATCTATGTAATTTACATACATCTATCCCTATGTATAAATGCACGTGTATGTGTTTTATGAGAAAGTGGTTGTACATAAACATTTCAATCAAATCTAATCGAGATAAGAGAAGATAAGATAAATATATTAATGTCCAACGAATGACCACAAAAGTAGGTCAATGGGACTGCAGCCCAAACAATATACAAAGTGCAAGCGGGGACAACTCAAAACGAGTTCCCAAAAATCGAAAAGAAGAGAAAAGACAGCAGAAAGGAAACCTGAAGCTAAATGCCCCCACATGCGGGGGCAAAGGAGCAAGCGGGGGAGAAAAATGACAGAAGCGAAGAAGAGAATGAAAGGGGGGGCAAGTGAGGACCAGAGGTCTAATCAGGAATGGTAGCCACACCCCTCCTAACATTAGAGGCCGACGAAAAGAAGCTCCTGATGGACTGGCAACCCGAAGAGGGGGGTGAAAACCTCCTCCCCAGCTGAGATCTGAAACTGATGCGGCGACCAGGGGGACGAATGGAGCTGGACTGCCCTCTGGTACGTGTGTGCATCTGATGCTGCTGGCGGTGATCGAGGGAGGTGTGAAGGTCCAATCGGGGACGAACTGACCTATGCACTGAATCTGGGCTAGGAAGGCTCTGTCGTTTAGTTCCTCCACTAGTGGGTAGAACCGGAAAGAAGGCTGTAATTCGTCTCGTGGGGACGACTCGCGGAGGGGGATGAAGAATCTGGTCTCGTAACAGCAAAGACTCACGGATGTAGAGGGCAAGACACCGCTGGTCGATATACCTGAAGAAGACCGGGAGAGTCTGGATCTCTCTGAAGAGACAGTGAAAGCGTCCTCTGATCTCATAGTAAATGGGGCAGCGGAAGATGAAATGAGTCTCAGTCTCCACCTCATGAAGGCTACAGAGCCTACAAAGTCTATCCACCCGATCAATGTGGTGATCAGTCTCGCATCGGAGTCTGTGGGAGCCGACTCAAAATTGACCCAAAGGTATACGGAGGGCATGCACCCAGTGACGAGAGGTGTACTGCGGGCGGATGATGAGCCCATCTCTGATTTCAAGAAAGTGCTCTGCATAAAAAGACATCTTAGGTCGCAAACCCCCAGGGTGGTTCACCCAAGTAGTCTGAATGAAGCTCCTGTAGATATCCTCCCGATGGACTTGTCAACACTTGCTTGGTGGGCAAGAGATGATTGGGAGCATTCAAAGAATCTTTGGAAAGGGGGAGACGATCAATCGAATACCAATTGAGTCCGACAGAGCGAAGTCTTAAGCAAACCAACAACGGCCCCGATCAGGGGTACTCACAAAAGAATAGTAGGCGAGATATGGATACCTGTCCTGCTCATCGGAAAGATCACCAAACCTCCTGATACGGTGAAGAAAGGATGATATGTCAAATATAGTCTCCAGACGGAAAGGTCGAGCTCCGAACTCTGCCAAAATAATATGCTGGGGGACCGTCTGTTTGCATCTGATGAAATGACGAAGGAGGAGAGTCTGAATCCTCTCAGTTGAGGCCCAATTTGTGTCCAAAAGGGAGGGCCCCCAGACGACAGACCCGTAGAGAACAGTGGGGTGGATGAGGGAGTTCATAAGAAACATCTTGGAGGAGACGTCCTGGAAGTGGTGCCGAAAGCACTGTCTCTCGAGAATGGCAAGAGACCCATACCCTTTGTTCACCCTCGGCTGAAGAGCATGCTTTATATTGAATCTAGGCCCTGAGAACTGGACTCCTAGGTAGGTGTATGTATTAGTAATTTCAACCTCCTGCCCCTTGAAGAAGAAATGGAGGTGTGATGTCCGCAACCCGTTGAAGACCATGACCTTGGTCTTACCCAGATTGACCGTCAAATGCCGAAGATCACAGAATAAAGCAAGTGCATCAAAGCGTCTCTGAAGCCCCTCAGGAGAAGAGGCGAGTAAAACAATATCGTCGGCAAATAGAAGAATGGAAATCAAGACGTGGTGAAGAAGGCAACCGTCCCCTTTCCGAATGTGATCTCGAAGAAAAGATTCCAACTCATCAATGTAAATGCCAAAGAAAGTAGGAGACAAGGGGCATCCCTGTTTAACCCCAATGGTGCTCCTGATGAGATCAGATAATCCGTGTGCAGTACAGACCTAAATCAGTGAAATCAGACCTATTTGCATAAAAGAATATTCTTGAAGATAAATGGCAAGTGGGATTTTGAAAGGAATATATGACTATGCATATGTACATTACCCACATATATGCATAGTTGTATATACATATTTATATACACATTTGTATAAATGTATATTATATATATGCACAAATATATTATAATGTTTCCTTGAGAGTGATTCTACATAAACAATGCAATACATCTATCCATAAACATTGCAATCAAATCTAATCATACCTAAAACAGTAAAATCAGACCCAACTGCATAAAAGAATATTCGTGTAGTAATAAATGATAAGATGGAGGTTTAAAGAAGTAATTGATATGCATATATGCATAGATGTATGTACATATTTGTACATGCATATATGACTTTCCATCAGACATCTATGTATATATGCGTAGATGTATCATATAGTTTTAGGGAAAGTGGTTTTACCTCAACAATGCAATACATCTATCCATACAAATTGTAATCAAATCTAACCAGGCCTAATTGCATAAAAGAATATTCTTAAAGTAGTACTAATGAGAAGAGGTGTGGATAATATGTCACAAATCCCGAGACATCTGTCAAAAATAGACACCGTGTAGCATGTCTAGACAGCGGGGCAAAGAAGGCCCAAAAAATCAGTGGGTTTTGAAGGAATATCTAATTTGTTACAAATTCAGAGACAATTGTCAAAAATAGACATCACAGAGCAGGTCTAAACAGTGAGGTGAAGAAGACCCAAAAAAATCAGCATGAACAAAGAAACTTGGGCAGAATCATTATATTGCTCTCATGGGACCATTAGTGCACGGGTGTGCCAACTGTCATCTAGGCAAAACTCTGATCTGTTGATCTTGTTCATTAGCTTTAGGGTTTTGAAAACATCACTCACATTTTCAGAATTCTGTATGGATATCTGGGAAATTGACCTATACCACAATACAATTTTATGACTAACTACTAATCTTGTACCCTAATTAGGTGTATACAATATGATACATCTATACATCTACACTTATCGATACAGATGTATACACACACACACATGTATACATGCATCTACCATTTTTCGTATTTGCAATATGATACATCTGTACATTTATATGCATACATAGCTGCAAATGCTTCTATATGCTTTACTACATATATCTTAAATATAGTTATCTGAAAAACACCCATAGATATCTATTTCGAGGCTCTTATCTTGGATTCTATGTACTCCACATTGATTAATAATTCATTTCCTTCTCCAAAAAATTCCTACTCATTGGTGACAAATTGCATCAATCTAGTTGAATGAATGTGTTGGGCTTGAAAAGATCTTTTTGGGAAAAAAAAGAAAAAGACAAGAAAAAAAAACTTCAAAGTGACAACAAATGGATGTTAAATTTAAGGTAGAAATTGCCACGTGATAGTCAAATGGATTTTAAATTTAATGCCCTAATTAATTGTTTACGCATGGAAATTACAGCCACCCACCACCACCCTCCGCTGCCATTCTAGCATGCCTATAAGCTAAGTCACTGCATTCGGCAGATTCAATAAAAACCAATTGAAATTCGTTGCTATTCGCGAATTTAATGAATAGCCGTCGAGTATAACAGTAGCTGCGAACCTGTGACCACTGTACGGGAGCCTGCGAGCAGTGTATTGGAGCTGTGACCAAGCGACTAAGGGTAACAGGCTAATAGAGCCTTCCGCAAGACTCCACCAGTGGCAGCGACCACCGATTCGACTCGTCTATGGACTGTTTTCATTTCAATATTATTTGTATAATATATAGTTTTTTTTAGGTTAATAGTTTATTAAGTTTAAGTTTTTAGTTTCATTTATAAATGTTTATTTTGTGTTTTAGGTTAATAAGTTAATAGACTATTAACAGGTATTCACGTTCAAGTTTTTAACCTATAAACTATTAACTTAAAAGTACATAAATGATTATTTTATTAAAAAAATATTTGTAAATTTATTAAATAATTAGGTTTATTTTATTTTATTATTTTTAATATATGCTAGTAAATTTATAATATATTAAAAAAATCAAATTTAGTTTCTAACTTTTATATTTCATTTTTAGGAAAGCTATTTTTGACATGTTTATTTATACGAAATGTGAAATTATAACTGTATTTCTATTAGCCGAATTTAATCACGAATTTTATCTTTATTTTTTTAGCAACGAATTTCATACGAATTTTATACTCGGCGAATTCGAACACGAATTCGAATGCGGTGACTAAGCCTATCAACATGATTATACCACTTTGCATACCTATAATATGATACATCTATGCACACACACATGTGCGTGTGTGTGTGCATGCATATACATCCATATTCATATAAATATGAATATACATATAGATGTATATGCATCTTATGTGGTTGTATATATAGAAAGTGGTATAATATATACATATATAGTGATTCAAACCAAATTAGAATTTATGGTTTTTTCTAATTATGGATATAGAAATCAAAATGTAAATGTTACTAGATGTTAATGATTGTGCAATCAGATCCATAAATCAATGCTCCAACATTCAAACTTGAAAGTACACATAGAATGATATAGTGGAGTTGCATTCAATTAGGACACACGCTAAATATAGTAAAACACAAGAAGATGAGTGCACTTAGCTATTTGATTGGTTTAACAACCTGATATGAGTGTGATAGAGGGATGAACTTGTTGGAAATCTCTTGTAGGTGCTTCTTCTTTGATTTTGAACTATCATCGTGTATAGGGACCAAACCGTTATTGTTGGACCAAACTGTTTAGTGGTTTGGTTTGGGGTAGAGATGGTGCTTTGTAACTTCTTGAACCTTTGTAAGTGAATGGAATATGCTTCGTTGTGAAATATTAGGTCTCACAAATGTGCGAAACCTTATGAAATGAACCATCTTGACCCAAAACCCTAACCTAGGGTAAGACCCTTGTAAAAGGCTAGTGTTTGGGTTGAAGTGCAATACGTCCACTGCCTACATGGGCCTTTGCCAAGAGGGCTCAAGCCACACATAGTTCGGCACCTAGAGATGCGACATAATGCTGTATGTATGCAACTATATTTGATAACCCGATCACTTGATAATGCTTTGTAATGACTTGGCTTGCTTGTGCTTGACTTGGCTTTGAGGGCTCTTGGCTTGGGAAGCTTGACTCTTGAACCTGGTTTGGAGTTCTTTAGACCGGTGTGGGGGCTACTTCTAATGTCTATTTCTTTGTTAAGGAAATTTATGTGAGCTTTGCATAAGACTTCATAGATATTTGCTAGAGGAACTTTTGAGAATGCCAGGAAGTAAATGAGTGTGTTATACTTTCTTGCTAAGTCACAAGGTTCGAGTTCGACGAGGATAAAGTTCGGTTCAAGTTCGCCAATGGATAAAGTTCGGAAAAAAATTCGTCATTAAATTCGAATGATAAATTATAAAAATATCGAATATATATAAATATAAAATAAATAATATAAAGACTTCAAAAAATAAATATAATTTAGAACTTATAAAAATAAATAAAAAATTAAAATAAACCTAAAATACAAATTAAAAAATAAAACAAAACTTTAAAATGATATAATCTATAGCTCAAAGCACGTTTAACTAAAAAAATAAAATAACACAAAGCTAAATAAAAATAAAACACAATACCTAGCATAAATAAAAACAAACAAAATAAAAACCGAAACAAACAAATTTAAGAAACTATTAACAAACAAATCGTATTCATTGAGTGCACACCTCACTTAAACAAAAAACGTATTCCAGGGCAAACCCTACTCTGCACGGCGGTTGTGGTGAATCCACTCCAGCGATTCCACTATGACTCGACCATGGACTCGCCACTCCTCCATGGACTCGTAACTCCTACCCTCCGTCAAGTACTCTCTCGGCTCGATTGGTGCAACTCCTCCATGGACGACGTGACTTGGTTGTTTTGTGTTGAATATGTGTTTGCCTTGTGATTTTACAGACCCGAGCTCTACCTATTTTCCTGTTTTTTTCTTTTTAGCATCCATGGCAAACTCCGTACCGAACTGGCGCGATTTTCCACGAACTTTTGGTGACAAGATTAAATTCACCGGATTTCAAACTTTTTTCAGAAAGTTCAGCGAACCTTGTGACATAGCTTTCTTGTATAGGGTTTCATGGGTATAATTTCACATTAAGGCTGACCTATAGTGGAAATACTGACTCATAAATAATATCAAAATGAGAAAATGACCGTTGGATGGTCCTAGATAGGCCTAGGACCAAACCGTTTTGTTGTTTGGTCAGGAGGAAGATACAATTTTGCAAAGTTCGAGCTCAACAATCATTAGAAATGGATTGCTCGTGACTAATGTGAGCATTTTTGTAAGTGGGCGAGTAGTACAATGAGGAAAGCAAGTCTTGCAATAGGATTAATGATATAGCAATTAGGCTTGGAATAGGTGCACAAGTGATGGTTAAGGGGAATAAGTCAATATTGATATTATCAAGTGATAAACTACCAAATTTAGGTGTCTACATATAGATGTATATACACATGAATTGTAGATATGGAAAGTGGTATCATACATATACTATCATACATATACACATAAATGTATATGCATGTATATATAAGTGCATCTATGTATATACATCTATATACATGTATATGTGCGATGTTTTGCGGCTAGAGTAGAGCAGATCATGAACATCATCAGCAATAGTGCATATGCCGTCTACTATAGTCTCTTTGTTTGTTTAAAGAGGATTATATTGATTTTTGTGGTGAGTTGCGGGAAAGGGAATATGAAATTTTGTTAATAGGAGGAACAAAATGAATATGCTTTGCGTGCATTGTGGTCGCCATAGTTTTCACATTCTATATATATATATATATCTTGTATGCATCTATGTACACGTATATGCATAGATGGGTATACATCTATGTTACTAGGATTCGCCCCCACCCTCTTGAAACCCTTGGATATGTACCCGGTATAGATACGTCCAGGTATGTCTAGGTGCGTATCGGGTACATCCCGAGTACATTTTGGCGTACCGGGATATACCCTTGAGGTTTAGGTAGTGGGAGGGCTCTAATTTTTTTTTTAATATATTAATTTGACTCAAACAAACTTCAGTTTTATTGAGGACTAGACTAGGAGGGCATGGCAACCACAAGGAAACTTGGAGATTGTTTAAAATCCCTCTAGTTTATTGAAGAGAAAATATTCAAAGGATATCAAGAATGTTTGAGGTAATTATTTGGGATCATCGCAATTGGCCAAGGAAAGAAGCTATTCATAGAAATTTGGACATATATCTGAGCCTCCGTACAAGTTATTTATGAGATCAAATCTTAGGTGATCTTCAATACTAATAGAAAAATTTGGAACCGCAAATTGCATAGCTTAAAGTTTCAAAGAGCATCCTTTCCCATAAACTATTAAGGCATAACATTGACTCCTTCCCGCATCCTTAAGGAGAATTAGAAGGTGATTTTGGATAATATAAATGCAAGAACCAACCATTGGACTGACCTTTTTAGTTATCATTGGAAGGTTAGAGTCAATCTCATTAAATAGGTCCTTTAGGAGCTCCCTATATACATCTTTTATGGCCACCATCGCAACACAAAAATTAATCCGAAAGGAAATGGATGAAACACGAAGGAATACAATATTAGTAAATCATAGAAAATGTAAAAGTTAGTATATTGAATGTTTTGAGCTAAGTAGCTGATATGTTTTGGATACGGGAGCGGGTACAGAGTATCCGATACATGGAAACGGCAAATTTTTTTTTGGGCTTGGATACGGTGTATGACAGTACAAAAAATATATAAAAATAAAAAAATATATAAATTTCAGCCTTCTAAATAAGAATTAACCACATATTATGCATATGAAAAACAAAACAAGCTAAATAGCCACAACAAACTACTCGTACATTCATAATTTCAATTGTCCGTAGCATATCTAGTTGAGGTGTTGATTACATTTATGATTTATCTCATACATGCTGTTTTTATCTCATACATACTGGCTTGTACTTGGTACCTTCTGTAAAATAATGGTGCTGTGAAAACTGTAATTTCTGCTGTAATGATATATTAAATTTAAAATATACCTTCTGTAGAATAATGGTGCTGTGAAAACTGTAATTTTTGCTGTAATGATATATTAAATTTAAAATATACCTTCTGTAGAATAATGGTGCTGTGAAAACTGTAATTTCTGCTGTAATGATATATTAAATTTAAACTATACCTTCTGTAGAATAATGGTGCTGTGAAAACTGTAATTTCTGCTGTAATGATATATTAAATTTAAACCAGAATTAAAAAAAAAAAAAAAAAAAAAAAACACAGTTTTGGGCCAGGATACGGCTGGGTACGTCTGCAGAAGTACCCAGCCGTACCTGGACCTGCCTGGCCGCTCCCAAGCCGCTCCCGCTCCCGAAACATGCCGTACCCGCCCCAGGGGGTCTAGGGGTGCCGTATTGGCTACTTAGGTTTTGAGCATTGATTGTATTATATTTTTCAAGTTTTGTATTTCTTATGGACTAAAAAATGAGTAAAATGAGTGTGTGTGTGTGTGTGTGTGTATATATTTAATATATATGTACAGACTTATCCAAGGCGTATCGTACCCACGTATTGAATCTGTGTATCCGTACCCGCATCCTAGCAAACATAGGTATACATTTATATCATGTATGCATCTTTGGATATACATCTTATTTACATGTATATGCATAGATGCATGTCCATCTATATGCATATGTATCTGTATACATACGCTTAAATGCATAGATGTATCATATTGTAGATATGTAATGTGGTTTTGCACTAATAGTAATAGTTACATTACTTACACTAGGATTGCTAATTAGGTTTAATTCAGATAAAAGAGTAAATCAGACCTAATTGCAGAAATTAAGGAGGCTATATGGAAGTGCTTGAGAAGTAGGTTTGTAGGATAATACTTTGAACCACATGAATCGAACGCAATCGTCGGTGACGAGGTGGCGAAGATGGGTCGAGACAAAAAACTCCTTGACCCCGAGATTTGAAATCGAGAAAGCCACACATACATGCACACCTGCACCGCATCCTAGCAACATAGGTATACACTTATATCATGTATGCATCTTTGGATATACATCTATGTACATGTATATGCATAGATGCATGTCCATCTAAATGCATATGTATTTGTATATGTATGCTTAAATGCATAGATGTATCTTATTGTAGATATGTAATGTGGTTTTGCACTAATAGTTACATACACTAGGTGTAGACACCTAAAATGTGCTTACACCTAGCATTTCCTCCAATTCAACCAATTAACGACACTTTGTTAATTCCCCATTCTTCGTGCCATTGCAGGATGTCCATTCACGACACCTTCTCGGTCGTATTCCTCCTATAATTAACTTGTTTGACTAATATCTCTCTTATTAGCTAAACATTCCTCCTTTCGACCATTCAGAACCTCCCTAGTTCTTTCTAGACCACTTCTATTGGCTTCGTAGGCTATCTATCAGTCACAATTGGTTATCCAGACCCCTCCCAACTCTCAATGAGTCTCTAATCACTTGCTAATCAAGTTTAACTAGCCTAAACCAAGCTTAACTAAGCCTAAAGCATGTTTATCCTAATCTAATCTAAAAGCTTTAGTCCCACATGCACCCAAATTCCAAACTCTTCCATTTGGAAAACTATAAATAGAAGGGTCACTCCTCCCTCTCAACCTTACACCTTGTTTTCATAACAAATCTCTCTCACATTTGGAGATATTGGCATTAGACCTCATTTGCATTAGCTAAGCTAATAGGCATTTGATCTTGGCTATCCTCCATTGTTGAAGCTCCTCCATCTTGCATCCATAACTTCATAGTAGGTTAGTAGGAGGGTATCTAACTTGGTCTTGTAGCCATTTTAGAGAGACCTCTTCACCTCCATTGAAGAAACAACAAATCTAATTTGATTGCTCATAGGTTTAACTAGGTTCAATTTATGTTTTAAGTAATCATAGAGTAGTTAGAGATAAAATGATAGTGTTTTAGTTTAATTCATTATTGTAGAAGTTATCTTGTTTAGCACTCATCTCATGATGCATGGATGAGTTAGCAAAGCTTTGAGGTTCTTTATCCTCATTCCATAGCTTTTGCAACTTTCCATTGCATACACTAGGGTTGCAATTAGGTTTAATTCAGATAAAAGAGTAAATCAGACCTAATTGCAGAAATTAGGACGACGCTATCTAGAACATCGAAAAATATGGAAGTGCTTGAGAAGTAGGTTTGTAGGATAATACACTCAATCACATGAAACTGAACCCAGTCTTCAGTGACAGGTGGCAGAAGATGGGTTGAGACAATAAAACAGACTGAACCCAGAAGACAGAAATCAGTAAGCCACACATGCCATTTCTGTTTCCATTTCGGAAGCGATTAACCATTTCTGCAAGAGCATAACTGGACCAATAATCCGTAAACACATAAATACGCTAGTACCAAAACAATCATAACTCGTCTTGTGCCAAAATTAGGTGTCTAACTCTACACCTACACACATGCACATGCATATATGTATAATGTATATATACATAGATGTATATACATTATACATATAGATGGATACACATATATGTATATGCGTCTATGTGTGTATACATTTGTAGATGTGTTGTATTTAGATATGGAAAGTGGTTTGCACAAACCATTACACTGCACTAACTATATCTAGGGTTGTAATTAGATTTAATTCATATAAAACAGTAAATCAGACCTGATTGCAAAAAATAAGGAGGCTATCTAGAACATAGAAAAATATAAAATAATGAAAGTGTTGGAGAATTAGGATTTGTAGGATAATACATTGAATCACATGAATCTGAAGGTAGTCATTAGTGATAGGTGGCAGAAAATAGGTACAGACAACAAGACAAATCAACCTCAAAAGACAGAAATTAGAAAGCCACACTGACTATTTCTATACCCATTTTGGAAGTGATTGATCATTTCCACAAGAGCCTTACTTGGACCAATAATCAATAAACATATAAATACACTAGCACCAAAGTAATTAACTAGTCCCGTACCAAAATTGGGTGTCTACAGATATACACATGAATATATGTATAATGTATATATACATAGATGTATTGTACCCGTGTATATATACATTATTTGTGGATATATGTATAATTTATATACACAGATGTATTGTATACACTCGTATAATTTATATACACAAATGTATCGTATACACTTGTATATATACATTATAAATATATTCATGCACATGCATAATCCATTTATTCATTTTTGTGGGATTCTTACTTGTGTGCATTTAAGTCATATCAAGATGACCACGAGTAATCATTAACATAATGACATTTTCCTTGTATTTTTGGTAATGATTACAAGGCAAAGGGACTCACTTAAGCACACAAGCACCATGCATTTGTTGGTAGGGGAAATTAACAGTGAATGTTATCCACCGCTTTGGGCTTCTTACCCTCTAGCCTCTTTTGCCATCAGCAAAATCTTTTGTAGTATGTAGTGCCTTATAAATCACCCTTATCTCACAATTATTATTGATGTGGGGTTAAGCCAATTATAACCCAATCATGTATTTATTTTATTTATTTGAATTAAAGTGCTCATGAAAGCCTTCAATTTTAACATAAATCCATCTATTGGAACTACAAATGTATATGTATATATAACTATACACACCTTGTAAAATTGCCTCTAAATACATGCTTGACACCTCTATGTTGGATATGCATCTTCAATGCATCTTGGAATTGCTTCTATGACTCTAAAAATCCTCATTCAATCAAAAAATTAATCCCACATTGGTTGGTTGGCTTGGTCCACGGTAACATATAAACCCCAATATATCATGATCCTTATGTCAATAGGGGTGATGCCACAATGGAAGTGGCCTTCTTACTAACATAATGGTTGATTGGTTGCAGGATGAGTATGTTTGCTTGCTCGGCCTTCCCCTCCCCTCCTTTGTGGTTTCTAAAAAAGAAAAACTGTTAAGTTGCTTATAAACACATGCATTACATACCCAAGTTGGATATGCCTTTTAGTGCATCTTAGAATTGCTTCTACAACTCTAAAAATCCTCATTCATTCATTCACATGCATATACACATGTATATCAATATGTATACACATCTATGTATATATATGTAAAATGCATGTGTATATGGATACTTATATGCATATATATACATATATAGATGTACAATAAATACATTCATAGATGTATTTGTATTAAAGCAAAATAGATTTTACACTAAAAATGCAAATAAACTCCCAAAACACATGCATACAAAGTAATCAGGCCTAAAATAGATATTAGTCAATAAATCAGCTAATTAATGTTTTGAAACCTGGAGCAAGATCAGAGGGGGAAGAATTTGCATAGTTACCTAAGTCTTGGGGACAGGGGACGGGAGACGGAGGGATGGGGTTTCCGGGACGGGAAAAAATTCCCAAATTTTGGGGACGGCTATTAAAATAATATATAAAATATTAATATTTGAATATTTTAACTTTATTCAATGAAATTTAGGGATTTAAACTCTATTTAGGTACTTTCAAGATTATAATTTAATGTTCTTCGTAAAAATAACAACTTTTTAAAAGTAAAAACATCAGATATTTTTGAAAGATTTTTAAAAAATAGGGGCGTCCCCCTCCAAGTCCCCAAAATGTTCGAGATATCTGGGACGTCACCAAAATCTAGGGGACACATCCCCGCGTAACACTGAGAATTTGGCTTTGTCTGAAAATCGAGATGCAATCAGTAGAATCTGGAAAATATCAAGGCTTTTTGGCGAGATAGAGAGATCCTAGAAAACTTGCATCAACTAGAGCCAAAATGTACAGACCATATATTTGATGTTCTGTATGTGATCAGATAATTCATTTCATGTTCCTGGCAGAATTGCAGGCAAGTGAAATTTGATTTGACTACTAGATTCATCTGCCCCACAAATTTCCTCCTCCTAGTCCTAATTGGGAAACTAAATCTGAAACTGTAAGGAAAACAATGTGTTTTGGGGTTTACTTTATACCAAGGAATAGCTAAGATATCTTGATATTTGTCAAATCCATCTATGTTGTACAATATTTAAAACAACACACCAATAATTGTAATAATTTTTTCAGCCCGGCAAACCAATGCAATGTCTATAATCATGAACTTCAATGATTCAATGAATGCTACAATGCTTGCCAAATTCTCTAGAGTGCTTGTAAGTGCCCAATAATTGCATGTGAACAATAAAATGAATTCTCTAGCTTTCACTTGATTTCTTGAGAATGCCTTAAATACATAATATGTGCCTAAATGCCTAGGGTACTTTTGAATATACAGACAATTGAGATTCAAATTAAGACTCTATTTATGCACAAGTTGATATCAAACATTTAAAAATGAAGAAGAAGACAGAAAATGTTCAGACAGGTGAAGAAAGAGAAGGGACCAGTGAAACTTACCAAGACTGTACACTTCACATTCCTGGCATGGCAGGAACATGTAGTGCATGTTCTGGACAAACAAGGAAGGAATCAGGGGAGCAGGGTGGAGACAGGCAGGAAGGTGTGGGGAGATGAGCAGGGATCACTGAAATTCAGGAATTGTGCCTACTAAGCAAATTTTCAATCAATAGTTGATAAATGCACAAACACTCTAGTAACATGCAATTTAATGATAAATAAATGCCTTGGGGCCTTTTTAGGTGTCCACAATATCAAATAAAGATGCATGTGTATATTGTATGTATGATAGATGTAGCATAAACATATGCATAGATGTATTACAACAAATGTAATGCAAACAACCATAATTACAATAAATGGATTAGTGAAACTAAATGTAATTTTGATAAATGAACAGTTTAATTAGTGTGCAATAAATGTGATGTATTGGCTAAGGGAAAACTAACATAAGTGCAGTCACATTGTAATTTTGTTTCCCATGATGTGATTCCCACAGTTTCCTCTCTCTTTTGTTTATCCTTGGTCATCACCTGTCTTGTTCATCATTTCAGTAATTGATAGAATATGGCGTAGTCTAATTTGTGTGGTATAACTATAATACATTATAGTGTAAGCTCCAACTTTAATGGGGCACACATTTTTCATTGTAGTCTTTGTTTGGTGAGTTAGTTGTGTTTTTATTTTGGTTTGTTTTCAAGCTATAAAAGTGTGAACCTGTTGATCCCATCGATTGATGGATTTTTAGGTGTGTTCAAATCTTCATGTGAAATAACTGAACATGGTGCTATTTGTTCATTGAATGCACTCATTTGGCTTAATTTTTTTAATACAAGAATGAAATGCTTTGCTAGTAGGGAGCTTTTTTTTGGAGTCTGGACATTGTGAGGGTGAGCCTAACTCCTCTGCCATATTTTGTAGGTACCTTTTCCTTGCAAGGAAAATTGGAAAATTGGAATGGCAAACATTTTGGGTTGTTATAGAATATTAATTGCTATGGTGTAGGATAATGTATGGTTTGTGGTTTTGGACCAATTATATCAATATGTGTTGGTGTTGTATATCTAAAGATTGATAGTTCATAAATACGTGCTCTTGGTATGAGGAGTCTCATTCTTAACAATCAAAACTATGGTTTTTGAAATAGTAGTAGCAAGCCATTCAGTTCAGTGAAGAGAAAATAAGGGCAGCTTGCAAAAGATGGGTGTCTGGATTAGTGATATTATGTTCAGGTACTTTCTACTCTAGGTCCCAACAGTAGCTGAATAAAGTTTCCCTTGATTGTATCATCCTACTAATCTCAAAGTTGGTACCAATGCTGTGTGCTTGCATGGGTATGTGGTGCTGCATTTATTTCCCACCTTATTCTCCTCTTTCTCATCCATTTGTACGCCACTGTTACAGAGATTGCTTTGCCTCTGGCATTTCCTCTTCCTTCTCTTAATTTGTGATTTTGAGCACCATTTTTTTCTGAATCTGTAGTGTTACAAGTCCTCTCCACTTCCATTTTTGCAAGCACATTTCACTTTATGTATTGTTTGAAGGGTTGCAGGTTATTTTTTAGTTTATCAGGCTTGCAGTCACATTGCCTGTATAAAGCCCCCACATTATGTCCATTAATTAACAATTGACTGGTCCTACACACTGTGAACAAATATGAAGGAAAGCTCATATGGAATGTTATGTCCTCTGGTTCTACTCTTTTGGCTCTATCTTTGTTGCTCTATTCATTTGTTACTGCTAAATCTAAAGCATTCTCTTCACCACTCAAGCTGGAAAAGTCACGGCTACTAATGCTTGCTAGGTAAAGTTCTCTGGCTTGCTGCAGTTACCAATATCAGTATTAATACACACCCATTGTTTAGGTTTTTATTTTCTCAACTCTAATCTTTCATTTTGAGATATCAATTGTTGTTCTCGATTTTCTGATATAATTTAGATGAGGGTTGAATTCTCAGTTTATTGCTGGGTTTTTTATTTTACCATGTAGAACCTGACACATCAGAATTTAGAAAGGAGGGATGCTTGAGAGAAAGAACTCTGAAAGGGAGTGCGTGGCATGAAGCAGCTGAGTGGCAGGTAAGGATATGTTTGTGTCCTTGCTTAGGCTATGAACCTTGTCAGTGTTGAAATAAATTCATCCTACTCTGTCTGTTATTGTGCACGTATTCTTAAATGACCCATTTAGTGAGCAACTATTTTCAGTTCATACAGAAGTTAGGGTAATTTTTTGTGGCTATTTTTGTCCATTTTTCTCCAAAACTATTTATTATAAAATGCATAAAACCTTAAGAAAAAGGAAATTTATGTTTGTTAAATAACATTTTTCAAGTTTTGAGAGGCAAACACATTTGATGTTGGAGTTTTCCATTATGCCTACCAATTGATTTTTCTTAAATTCCTCAAGGCGTTCTCAACAAACCTATTTTGTGCATCTCCTGCAACCATGACATTTAAAAGATGACATCTGGTTGAGGCATTTTTGTAAAAACCTTTGGTACAGGCTTGAGTATGCTGGCAAAGGTGAACTGATTGGATTAGACACCGGTTGGTTGTGTTCGGTGAAACACTGCAGCATGATGTTCTATGAGGATACACCATGTTCAGTCATTTTGTCAAATTTTTTTTGAGCATTCACTAAACTTCTGTATTGGTCATTTATGTGCATAAGGGAGTATTTTTCAAAAGTTTGTGTGGGGCAAACTTAGATTCCCTCTTATTGATGTGGGAGCAGATTTTCTTAGCCTCGTAAAGGTCTTTCTTGGAAATGCAGGTCTGCAATGGTTGAAGATATGTAAAGGGTTTACGGGGCATTGTGTGTGGTAAGGAGAATTTGTAGCACCTTCTTCAACCCATTCTCTCTACATGATATGTTGTGACATTGAGATGAAGATTGGCACTGGATGGCATCGGCATTGTATGAATACATGAAGCATTGGAAATGTGTTTTTTATTCGATCTATTTTATCACAATGACAATGAAACATTGACACCGGCTTCATCCTTAGAAGTGGTTTTCTGCTTGCTTCTTTAACCATGAATTGTCTTCGCTTTTGAAGGGCAATGTTGAATGGACATCATTCATAAAAATTAAAACCCTACACCCAGCCATCCACACCAGAAGTTCAAGTTGATTTGAGGTGAAGAATGCTCCTCTCCCTTCCAAATCACATACATATGTATATAGACATACATAAATGATACATATATACATGCATGTACGTACATACATATGTATATAGATAGATCTACATGTCATACTTTATAACACATACATATATGCATGCATGCTACATACATGATGTACATTATGTATACATGCTGTAAAATGTCCATATTTGGGCTCAAATTTGAGGAATTTGGATTTTCCCAAAACCTAATGGAATATTCAATGTTTATGTATGTATGCCAATGTAATGGGCCCTTGTATAAATCTGATTTTTATGACAGCCAATCATTTGATGAAAGTTTATGACAGCAATCTGATTTTATGCAAAAATCTAAGGCAGGTAAAACCTGTATTTTTAAGTCCACAAAACCCTAAACGACTTAGGTAAAATTCAGATTTTCATATTTCACACATGAAAGCAACTTGACCCTTGATGAATCATGCAAAATAAATGCTTCAACAACAAAATACAGACTGTTGGAATTAATTATTGCTCAAAAACAACTGAAACTTCAAAAATCCATATCTTCAGAAATACTTGGAGATAAAATGCAAATGATAGCTCAAAATGACCACAAAAATGGCAGCTATCAAACAAAATTAAGATCAGATTTTTCCAACCACAAAACCTTGAAATGCTGCCCGAAATTCTCCAAATGGGTCATCCAAGCTGAAATGAATGTGGCAGCCCCAAAAAGCATGCCCTAGCTGGAATTTGTGCCCTAGCATGGATGGAAACCCTTGCCATTCTGAAATTCTGAATTTTAAGCTCATTTGTGACTCTTGGATGAAGCCACCAATGCAATAAATGAGGGTTTTCGTCTCCAAGTGTGTGACTATTGAGGGTTTTCGTATCCAATAGGATCCAATGAAAGTTTTTTTCCGCAAAAGGCTGAAAATGAGAGCTTAATGCTCCAATTTCCAAAGAGAAGTATCAAATTCACCAATAGATGATCCTTACAATGAGCCCCAACATTTACCTTTATAGCCTTTTCTTTCTTTTTTTGTGGAATGCGCTATAAGGGACTCTTTATTTCTTTTTTAACATTTATTTTACAAAGCTTTTGAAAATGACATGGACATTAAATTAATTATTAAATGCAGTTCTTTTCCCTTTTCTCCTAGCCAACTTAAAATAAGAGGAATAAGCTAAGGGTCTTCAAGTTGAACTCTTTAGTATTTGAAATACATTTTTTCGAATAATGGATAATATTATTAAATTGCCCATAAATAGAGGGGAGTTATCTAGGGTGACTAAGTTTTAAAATTTTATTATATATCTATTATTTGATAAAATTAAATAAAATATGAATATATAAAATACATATAATAAATAATAAAGTTTAATAATAAATTAAAATGTCTTGTATATGTGTAATGTTCACCAAAATGCATTAAAATGTAATTGTATTGAACACACTTGCATATACATACATATGTATATACATTTATTTATATATCATACTTACCAAGTTGAGGAAATTGTACACACTCCATATAGCATATATGTATAAACTTAAAAGTCTTAGGGATGGGAGACAATTTGTAGGACATGAAATAATTTGATTGGGGACAACATGGAGACAACTATTAAAACAAGTATCATGTGGTGGCTTTTATAAGAAAAGATATTGTATAGAAATTAAACATTTTTATTATCATTTTATTGGGAGGGGGAGCTCTAAGCTTTTATCAGACAAATTAAAAAAAACGAAAACCCTTGTGGATTTGTCTCTTAGGACGAAAACCTCAAGGGATTGAGAAGGATTTCACTCAGAAATTTCCAAGCGTTATTCATCAAATTTCTAGGTTCATGTTAAGTAACAACGTTTTGCGAAGAGGTTTGAAGGTGTTTTGTGATTTTCAATCAAAAGGTCATCCTATTGTAAAGGATTTGGCAGCGATTCCAGAGGTATTTTCAGCCAAAAATAGGTTTTGTTTAAAATAAAATTAAAAAGTCAAATGTTTGCCATAATAATGTAAACCAATTGTTGTACTTTTTATCACTTTTTAATGTAATTTGAAGATTTCTAGTTTGAATAACAATATGAGTTGGATCTGATTTTACATATATGGCTATTTTGATGTTTAATAAGTACATATTTATACATGTATAATTGGCTTCTAAACATCTCGGGCGGTCATTAGAAATCAAATGTATTATTATTGGGTGTTATTTACATTGACATCTCTATTAAACCCTAGTCGCACTTTCCAGATCTACATTAGGGAAATTGCCATAAAATACATAAATTTGTATTTGTTGTTTTGTTTGATATAAAAACTCGTTGGAGTGTAAGGAGGATCCATCTAGGGATCTTTCAAAGGGGACATTACTATCAATTTTCACATGTATGTATGTCTATATACATATGTATAATCAGTATACATGTATGTATATGCACAAACATGCATATACACATAATGCCGTTACATGAAGCTTGCCATTACACACTTGCATATCCATGCATATGTATATACATTTATTTATATATCAAATTTAACTAAGTCTCGAGGATTGTCATTATGTGAAGGTTGTCATTACACACTAAATGCACCATACATATGTATATATAATACTTAGCTAAGTTTAAGTGGACATGGGACAAAGTTTATAGGACATTAAAAATTCCCAGATTTTGGGGATAACGGGGATACGACTATTAAAACAAGTCATGTAGTGGTTTATTCTTCACAAAGATATTGTAGTTCAAATTAAACATGTTAAGTAACAACTTTTATGATGGGGAGATTTTGTTTTAAAATAAAGGTGGCGATAAACAAAAAATAAAAAATCAATATTTAAAAAAATGGGACATGGACTTTGGAAAAAAGTTCTGAAATGTGCACATAGGAAGGTTTAAGACATCACAAAAATCTAGGGGATGCGTTCCCACATAAAATTGTTGGAATTAAACATGTTAACAACTTTAGTTGGGGGAGGTGGAAGGTTTTGTTTTAAAATAAAATTATCAAACTAAAAAAGAAACAATATTATAAAAAAAATAAAACCGCCCCTTGAAGTTATCCATCTTCATCCTTGGAAGGTTTGAGATGTCACAAAAATCTAAGGGGTGTGTCCTGATAGCGTAACATTGATGTGTATATGATGTATATACATATGTACATATATGCATGTATGTATATATAAATATGCATATATGTGTTCAGATAAATTCTATACATATTTATACATGTACATATGTATACATATTATTTTGAAGTGGCAATGATTGTAAATGATTTTTGTGGGCATATACTACACAAGGCACATGGACTATTGGACATGTCTCTTTGAAATGTGCAAAAAATGGCTCTTATAAGGATGTTTTTACAAACTCTTCGAACTATAGACTTGATTCTTCTCATACCTGTGTATATAGAGATGTATGCAACATGTGGGAGCATACACAAGGTAAGGTTCATGAATTTTGTTTGACAAAATGTCTCAACAAATGCCAAAAAAATGGATTGCAATGATAGACTTAAGACATTTAGGTTTGTTATATGAAGAGATAGGGGTATTAGTTTTTGTTAAGGTACATGTTGAAGTAATAATCTAAGTCACCTAGGTTCATGTTTGTATGTGTTTTTGATGATTAAATTTGAAATAAATGTTTTATTTTAAAAAAATTGTGATTAAATTTGAATAATATACTTATACATTTAAACTATTAAATATAAATTAAAATATTTACCATTATTAATTTTAAGGATGCATCCCTATATTTTGGCGATTTGTCCCAAATGCTTTCGGGCAATTTGGGTTTTTTTTTGGCCCTCATCACTCCATTATCCCTTCCTTGAGTCTTAGATAACTATGCATAATACCTATAATTTTATTTAAAATAGAAATAAATAACTAAAGCTAAATAGTGATATTAACTAATAAATAAAATTAAATAGTGTAATTATATTAATTACTAAATAAGTAAATAAATGCTAATTACACAATAACAAAACTAGTAATTATATATTAATGACTAACCAATGAATGTTTATTAACAAAAAAAAAAAACTAGCAATCGCACCCTTTGAATGGTGTAATGGAGATGTTGATAGGGAGGCGTTGAAGAAGTTAAATTGAAGTATCAAGGTGAAACATTGGGTTGGGGAAGAGTCGTGATGAAGAAGGGGATTGAGGGAGGAGATTTTAGGGTTAGGGAATATATTGGAGGGAACATAGGTGATACTTTTTTTTCTTGTTCCAAGTCATATATGGATCACAAGTCACTTTTTCTTACCATCACCACATCATTTATTTAGTGTGCAATGTTTGTTAAATATTAAATCTGTCTTAATAGTTGTCAACTTGAAAATCCCTACTTTTTATTGGATCTACAATTTTTATGGATTATTTGCAATCACATTTTTATGTAATTTAACAATGTAAGCATGGAGGGTGAACAAATAAAATGGTAAACACAATTCAAAACATGGTAGATTAAAAGTAAATTTTAACACATTATAAGCGTCACATCAAAATCACTTTTGTATTTTGTATAGTGAGCAAAAGTTACTAGAAAGAAACTTGTGCTGAGCCGCCTTCTTGTTGATGAAAGATTGTCAAAAAGGTGTTGGAAATGAAAAAGCTTCTCCACAAGGTAGAATCTAAGAGTTGCTCGACACACATTAAGATATCCTTGTCATACTTTCATATGTCAAAGCTTAGGTGGTAAGTAGTGCAATGTGAGAGAGGGTAGAGATAGTTTTTTTTGTTAAATGTGAAAGTAAAATTAAGGACCATTTCACAATATGATTAGTTGCCTCTTGCTTTTGGAGGTCGAGTTCTGGTTATGCTTAGTAGTGAAATGTTGGTGAGTGAGCTAGGGGAGTAGCTCAGCCTGAATTTCTCCTTTGCACATGAGCATCAAATGAAGGGGAGGACATGTAACTCCAAAAATGTTGATTGATTTTGTTGACAATTTGTTGTCTCTTAATGGAGAGGATAAGTTGGACAAGGATGATGAGTTGAGGGCATGGTGGGAAAAGGAAGAAGCATGGACTCAGACATATGCAAGCTTCCTATCTGTAGGTGATGGTGAAGGAGACTTTGTCAAGCCTTTGAGGGTGGGGAGAATGTGGATGTCAAGGTTAATGCCATGAGGCTTGCCTCATGTAGGTACGGGTCATTGCAATCCCTTGGTAGCTTGTGAAGAGCTCAAATTTGGAATCGGGTAAAGATATTTTGAAACAATGTTGTATCCTCTACTAGTTTTGTGCATTGTGGGAATGGTTATAATTTCCATGTTGGCAAGCCCATTCCTATCTCCATTGCACATTTCGGGTGTAATTGATAGTTATAATGAATATTTTAGACTTACCTTTACCATCATGGTCCATTAGAGTTGAACATGTTTGCTTGGCATGAAATCCTTTATTGAGTAAGATTAGGGCATAATCAATCATCATTTTTTAATTGAAAAACAATACCCATGTGCAACAAAATTTTGTTTTTATTTTCTTTAAGGCTTTTGGGTGTGTCGGTCAACATTAACAATAATACACTATAGCTTGTCTCCATTCGTTGCAATATCTTGTGGATGATGATTTTGAACTTGTAAAACACAATATTGGTGTTAGTATAAAAGTTAATAATGAAGTGGTCCATGAGATAGCCATGTAACACCAAATAGGAAGCAATTTCTAGAAGTTAGGAATATGAGATGGCAAAGATAAAAAAGCTAAATGTGGGAAATGTAATAATGTCGGGCAATTTCTTTTCACTCGTAGCTACTTGGACTCATACTTACTGAAAGAGGAAATAATTTATGTGGATGGACAAGATGTGCTCTCCATGGTTTGAAAGGGTTAGTTATTTCCAACCTGCTTGTTGGAATTTGACATCCTTATTACATGTCACAATAAAATTAGGCGATGGTCGAGAAAATTATATGGGTGCCACATGATGTTTAAAATTTAATATGCACGTCAAAATAATTTTCTATTCTAATTTTTAAAAACACTTTAAATAATCTATATTTCACATTTTAGAGATTTAAAAGTGATAAATGGGGTTTTTAATTTTAAATTTTAAAATGAAAAATAAAATTATAAAATTAAATGTATAACATTTTAAGATATTTAATATAATATAAACATCATAAAGTGGCTTTGCACAATAATACATTTGAGGCTAAATTGTAAGTGTCCAAAAGAGGATTAGTTGATGAAATAAATTTAGTATGCAATCTGACTCTTTTTAGTCAAAAATATTGCAGTAAGTATTAATATCCTCCACATTTAATTTTTGGAATTGAGGGTAAATTGAGGGTGTTTGAAAGGACTCACATCCTTAGTACAATTGAGGACTTTTTGAGAGGATCCACAACCCAGATTACTGATGAAGGGGACCACTATTAGGAACTCAATTAGAGCAACCATGAAACCATAGTGAAGATGTAGCGACCAACGACAACGGCTTGCTGTAATGAGTGGGACAACTATCAGTGAATGGAGCGAGAGGAACAACCACCAAAGCGTCGGTAAGGAGAGGAGCAAACCACCGATGCTTAACAAAGACGCGGAGTAAGCTTACCGGTGTCGATGGCGAGAGCATCAACAGTGAGCGGAGCAGCCACCCATGTCAAGCAATGAGAGAAGTGAGAGGAGGAGCCACTAGCATCAACATTGAGAGGAGCAACCACTAGCTTTGCCAGTAGAAGGAGAGGAGAGCCACCAACGTCGGCGGTGAGGAGTAACCACCGGTGTCGATGCAGAGAAAGTGCCTGGGACCGGCGAAACCACCTCTAAGGAGGATCATCAAGGTGGGGATTTGAACTGGGTGGGCAAGGACACAACCATGTGACTTGACCGCACCACTCCCACCCCATCGGCCTCCACATTTGATTACCAACTAGTGTCATTCTTACATTACTCGAGTTAATATACTGGTAGTAATCACATGTGTACAAAGTGCAATGTGAACACCAAACAATATAAGTTATTGGATTTATTGGGATAAATTAAACATTGAAAGGTTCTATCTATACATTTCAAATTTGTTACAAATTCATACATATACATTTGCAAATCTTATAAGATGAGTGGTAGCCTTTTGTGGACAATTTTATTTGCACAAAACATGAATACATTTGTTGCCTCTTGAATGGGAGTTTAGCAAAAGGGGTACAAGTAGTGTTGAGTAGAGTAGTAGTGGAGGTGATATCAAAGTAGAGACTAGTATTTACAATGGGTTGTTTTGGTAAAGTGAAATTAGTCTCAACTCCTTTCTTCTTGCTCTAAGTGTAGATGCGTGCGCCATTTGTGAGTAGCTTTCATGCGGTTTGAAATGTCCGACGGCAGTGAGGATATCAAGAGAATCTTGTAGATGTAAATCACTCAATTCGATTGTACATGACCATGCCTTGAATGTGTGTCTCGACTCCTAACATCCCACATATTTTTTCATTAAATGTTGGCAACAAAACTACGGGTTGTACGCATTACTTACCCCCCTTTACTTAAATCTCTTGTATCATGACCTATGAGTTTCACACACATGTTCATTGCACATAAAGAGTATGTTGTGGTCTTCTTCAATGATGCACATATGGTGTAGTGCTTATTAAGATGGCAATTACTATTTTTAGGAACCTAGCAGAGCACTCCTACCTATTAGGTTAACAAAGTGTTCATTTGCATCGAAAGAAATGCAATTAAGCAACTAATGCTAACTCTTGCAGGAATGTAATAATCTCGAATTGAAGTTAATATATATCATAGTTACCTAAGTCTTGGGGACGAGGGACGGGGTTTTCGGGACGAGGAAAAATTTGCAAATTTTATGGACGGCGAGGGGACGATTATTAAAATAATATATAAAAATTAATATTTTAACTTTATTCAATGAAATTTAGGGATTTAAACTCTATTTAGGTACTTTCAAGATTATAATTTAATGTTCTTCACAATAATAACATCTTTTTAAAAGTAAAAACATTGTAAGTTTTTTGAAAGATTTTAAAAAATAAAGGGATGTCCTTTCAAGTCCCTAAGTTCTCGAAATGTTCGGACGTCACCAAAATCTGGGGACACGTCCCCGCGTAACCTACGATATATATACCCACACCGGTCTTAAGTCACTTAAGAGTTCAATCCTACAACTAAGAAGAACTTTTAACATCGACGAGGCTAGTTGCACCTTTGTTCGAGTACTAACTAATTTAAAAACTGGTTACAAATTTCACTTCAATCCCAACTCTTTGTCATTCTTGACTTCACAAAATTAATACAATCATCAACTACTATACATTTTTTTGTAATATCAATTACATCCTCCAACAGTGGAAGTTCATCACAAGATTAATATTGGACCTACATTTTTACTTTTCCATGTCAACATTACCTATGATCATGCAAACAAAGAGCATTTAAAGAGAACATAAACCCAAAAGCATATTATTCTTGTCATTTATTTGTAATTATATCTACAATTAAGTTTATCTTGGTTTGAACTACACGATGCTCTCTCGACCAATGTAGCAAAATTATATCAACACGAGCTTGCTTGATGTCATTTGATCCAACTATTTTTCTTGTGGAACCTTATACAATTAGAGCAGCAACATCATAAGAGTGTGCTACTACTAGTATTAGAGGTGGATTGATTTAGCTTTGTGAAAACATTCCTCTTGGGCAAGTCGAAAAGGAACACAATGCCCAAAAGCGAATTTTCCCCTTGATAAGAAATTCGGGCACACTTTTATCTCGATTTAAGGGTTAAGTGGGTGAATTATTATGAAAAATTTTTTGTTGTTAAAGGAAAAAGTCATTGTTTACTTGAAAATCGACTCATTCGTTGAGAAAAGGAGACTCCGCGATAGAGAGGACGCGTGGGGATTCATTTTATTTCGACACAACACCCTATCCGAGTTTCATTCTAGTCAAACAATGTTTTGTGAAATCACCTCACCAAATCTCACAAACAAATGCCCATCAGAAGTGCTTTGCTTGTGCTCCCTGTAACATCTCTGTGCTTACCATTTGCATATTCATCCAAATACCTCATGTAATTATTACTAGGGTCATTGACTCGCTCGAGATACTAGGAACTTGCTTAGAGCGAGCAACTGAAACATCGACTTTAGAACTTTAGCAACTTCATGCATGGTGGGTCGATCAGAGGGCCATTTCTTGGTGCAAAACAAGGCCAACTGGAAGATTTTTCTTACAATCCCAAGATCCTTGCAAGTTGCTACAACTTCGTATCAATAGTTTCCATGATTGTGTTGTTGTCTGCTTTTGATAGAATTTGTGTTCACATGCCAATGTCAAAAACAACTCCATCCATATTTGATTGCTCCATGCTCCAAACAACAAACTTTAAAAATACTTAAACAATGTACAATGTAAGCTTTGAAAGAAAATTAACAAACATAAATCTTACCAACTTAAGCAAATTTGAGTTATTGTCACACGTTTCCTTCTGGAAATCAACAACTCCTAGGAAGAACAATTCCTTAATTGTATACATCAGATTTCTCATTAAACCTTGTTGTTCTTGCATATTCAGGTCAATGTAACCTATGGTACCCATAACATAGGTAGAGGTGTGGGTTTTGGCTGAGGAAATGCACTTGGCAATGCCAATGTCTGACAAATGTGCTTAAAAATTATCAACCAAAAGAACGTTAGAAGTCTTCACATCCTTGTGAACAATGCGTGGGTTACAATCATGATAAAGATGTGGTAATCCTTCTGCAACACCATAAGCAATCTTTAGCCGAGCGTCCTAGTCTAGCTTCATCTTCTTTGATGATCCTAATACGAAAATAAAAATGAAAAAAACACTTGTTAGATTGTCCAACAATCCATTTTAATCAAAAGGTTAGAGGTTGATTGAATTCTTTTATTTCATATATTAATTTCATTGTTTTTTAGAGATTCAATACTTTTTAAAAAAGTAAATGCTACACTAATCAATTCTAAGAGCCAGAAATACCATTAAAGTTAATGAGATAGCATTAAAAAACTATTTTGAATTACAATAAAAATGTAAAATTATTGCAAATAAGTGATGGAAATAACTCACTAGTGCAATTGCAACTCTACAAAAAAAAAAAAAAAGAGTTCCATTTTCCAATTTCCATACTTCCAAGTCAAATCCTCAAGTCTCAACTTTCTTGTAAAATCAAAATCCAATGTCTGTGTTGTAATATTTATTTGTAAGAAATAAAACAATTAAAATTCAATTACAAATCAAAACCAAAAAGAATAAATAACAGATAAAATTAATTAAAAATCAAAATTAATAGATTTTTCTATTCTATCTTTAAAATATTAAGATGTTTGAATTTATTGAAAAGATATTAGGATGTTTCTATTAATTTTATTTTATTCATATTCCAAGTTTTCTATTTTCATTAATGTCATGATTTAACAAATTCACAATGTGTAATATTTAATTTATTAGTTTTCTTAATTATTTAAAAATTAATATGATGAAATTTAGAAGCACATATATCTGGATTCTATATACATAATGTGTACATACACACACATATGTATTTATGCATATGTTATAACATACATACATATGTATGAGTGTTAAATTTTGAACAAGTCATTTTGATGTTGAAATTATATTTTCACTTGTCAACTATGATGGTCATATTTTAAAAGTGGCTATATTTTGACGTTAAAAATGACTAAAAACATCTAAAAATGTTGCAAATTCAAAGCATGGTTTCTAACATAGGTATAAGTAGAACCGTGACACTTTTTAATATTATAACTTTGATGGGTTGTTCCAGTTTTATAATTTTTTCTTTTGAGAAGTGACAAATTTGGGAAGATATTTTGACATACATTGAGAAGGTTTGATTAAAATATTTTCCATATGGAGGAGAAAATAAGGAGAGAATCTTTTGGGGGCGGATATGATGAAGTTAAGTATTGAGTAGGGGAGATGCACCAATAAATGAGCACTCTAGCTTTGCACATGTAAAAGGGCCATGCACGTACATAAAATAACACCATTATGTAGCATATGACCCAAAGGTATGCCCATTATAGTTTAGTGTGGTCAATTGGAGGGAAATGCATAATTTGAATCTATTTAGCACAAAAAGTAGGTGCACCAATAGTTGAGCATGGGTGACCAATAAATGAACATCTCACATGTCATGACATGATTCCCTTACACCCGAGTAATTGGTACAAATTGCATATTTATTGGTCCCATTTTATTTTTATATTTGGACATTCAATCACAATAAATGTTCATCTTTTGATACATGCTCATTAATTGATGCCTTTCCTCTAACACGAGTCCACTTAATCGAAAATAGTATTGAGCTTAAGAATAACATTGTATTGTGTTTTCTTTAAGCCATATAGAGGGGTCGCTCAAGAAGTGCCATTAACTTGCCCTGTCGGTTCTAGGTTGTTGACAACTAGCCCACACACATGAAATAAATGGAAAATTGTGAGAAAATATGGTAAAAAGGACTTTGCTATTTTTTAACTATTTTTTGAAGGCATTAAGGTTTTCAATTGGACAACATTTAATTAGATAAGACAAAGACATGAATGGAAAGTTTGGAAGAAAAAGGTAGGAATTAAATACTTGCATGTTGCACACCTATTCCATGGCTCGGAATGTTCCTACCCAAATAATATCTACTAGGGGAAAGAAACCAATTAACGAACATGTATCAAAAGATGAACATTCATTAGTCACCATGCTCAACTATTGGCGCACCTACCTTTTGTACTTTTTGTAAGTAGTTGCACTATCTTATATATTGGTAATATAGGAGCCTTTTCATAAAAAAGTAAAATTATGCATTTCCCTCTAATTGAGAACACTAAACTAATGTGGGCATACCTTTGGATCATACTTGCTACAAAATAGTGCGATTTTTATGTACCAACAAGGCACCTACGGGGCCATTTTACATGTGCAAAGTTAAGGTGCTCATCTATTAGTGCATTTTCTCTATCCGTGCTCCACTTTTTATCGTCTTGGTCTTGCTTACGTTATTCAAGTTAGTGCAATTTGCATTTCAAAGGGGAAACGATAAAAAATGGGGAAAATCCAATAGGTTCCAGGTTTGAAGCCCAACTGCAATGCTTGCTTGTTGTAGCACTTTGTAACCCTCCTTTTTGGTTTTAAGCTCTAGTATTTGCAAGAAAACATGTGATGTGTGAACAATCATCGATAATCGAGCCCCTCTAGCAGTTGGTCATATGAGCCATAGGGAGATTTTATTTGCTAGATCAAAAGTTTTAGATTACAATTCTATATGATTTCTTACATTGTTAAAAGCAAATCACTCGCTGATTTACAAGGAGGTATTTCTACTTATAAAACCATCAAAGTGTAATGTGTAATGTCCAGGTTTGAAAGAAATTCCTTGTTTTATTAATTTAAGATTTGATGTACTTACTCTAGGTCAAGCAACGGAATTTCTTGCCAATTCTAGCCATGGAATTCATGAAGAAAAGAATGAGCCATATATAAATGGCGAAGTTTTGAACTTTAAGCATGTTGGATCTAAACGCGGTACCTATTGACGATTATCTTTGCGGATGAACCATCAAAGTTGTGGGATACCTTAGGGATGTGGGATGCACCCCCTAAGATAACCTCCAGGTTTTATAGAAGTTGGCTCTTCTCTGTTGGTGCGAGGTAAGGGTTAGAGGAAAAATAAAACAAAGTGCAAAACTAAGGTGATGCACTTTGAAAACTTATTTAAATAGACATAGAGATAGATTCTGAAATGACTGTTAGAATAGTCGAAGAGCGTTTAACATGGTCTACTATTCTTAGGAGTATTTTGAACTATTAAAGGCCGAGAAGGTGCAAAACATAATAATATGTAGAACTTGGAGAAGACTCGATTTTTTCTCTACTAAAGACTCAGGGGTTGGGCGAAAAACTCTTAGCGTTTGAAATGAATTTTGGATGCTCCAAGCTTTGTCTTGAATAAGCGCCACAACACGTAGAGTAATGGCTCGCGCGTATGTAGAGTCACATCATATAACGACCCTTTTGGTTTAATGACCCTAAGTGCCGAACTTTACGTTTTCAAAGAGATTTTGCATCAATTCTTCGATCTTTTTCCCTAAATATTTTAGAGAGACGTTGGATCATTAGCTTCGAGGAAAACTAGGAAGGTGCACTTCTTATAAAACTTCAAAAAGAGGCAAGGGTGTCCCCGCGAGAGACACGTGTCCGAAGACACTTATTGAAAGGGGTGAAAAACAAACTAGGGCAAAGTAGGGGAAAAAGCAAAGGCTATATATATGATACAATACTATAAAATACAAAGAGAATCAATGAAGAGGCTTTAGGTGGATCTCGTTTACCGGAATCACCAGGGGTTCACTTTCTATGGTCTCGAGTTTGAAAGCATTGTGTTGCTTCCACACTCCGATTTTGAAGGGCCCTGTCCATAAGGGATCAAACTTTCCATGATTGCAAGCTTGGCGGTCCTTACATCCCATTTCAAAACCAAGGTACTAACTCGAAACTCTCGAGTTTTGACATTTTCGATAAAACCAGCTTTCACCACTTACTAGTGGTGATCATGGCTTCATGAGCGACCTCTCACTTCTTCTTGGAGCTCTATTAACATGACGAGTCTTACTTGCATTGCCTCGTTCTCCTCTATCTCAATTTGTTTTAATAGTTGTAATGTAGGGATTTCTATGGTGGCCAGACATCACAACGCTTTTCTCGTAAACTATCTCATATGGCGAGACTTGCAGGATTTGTTTAGACGTGATTTGATCAGCCCATAAGGCTATTTTGACATGTTGATGCCACAATTTGTTATGCTCATTTCCCATCCTCTTTACGAGCCCGATCGAATTTTGTTGATGGATTACGCCATACCATTTCTTTGTGGGTAATAATTGGAGGATGTTTTCAGATAGATCTCGTGCCTTACAACAAAGTCGATACGTTGGCCCCAAAAAGGCCTTAACATTATCTAATATAATAGTCCTGGGGAGGGGGTGAAGGGGGTCCAAAACGGGTAGTGATATCTCATAGGAGCTCCGTAATCACGTTTTCTCGTGGCCTCTTTTAGTGGAAGCGCTTCGCCCATCGGTGAAATAATCGGTTGTAGTGAGGATCCATTTGTGCCCGACACTCAAAGGCTGGGTTGACCATACGATGAAGTCTAGACCCATTATGCAAACGGTTCCTCAATTAGGATGGGGTTAAGAGGTAATGGTGCATTCCTCCGGAAGCTTGTATAAACTTGACAAGTCTTGCATCTCATTTTCTCCACCTTTGGGCCTGCAAACAAGCTTGGCCAAAAGTATCATGCCTGTAGGATTTTTATAGCTGTGGTTCTAGCTAAAAAATGGCCTCCCGAGCTCCCATGGTATAACTCGTGTAAGACTCTTTCAACTTCTTCTTTCTCTAGGCACCTGAGCAGGATCCTGTCAAAGTTCCTTTTGAAAAGGAAATCATCAATCATGGTTAACTTGGATTCATATTGTCTATAGTATATTCTCTTTCTAAGGGGGAGATGGCTTGGGTATTCCCCTGTCTGCATGAAATGGATTTTATTCGAGACCCAACTATTAGAGTCATTTTCTTGGATATAGAGTACCTTCTTGGGTTTGTCATTAGTCGAGGGCATGGGGTCTTGTGTAAGATATTCACACATACCTCTTCCCCGTACCAACTTTGTAGGCTTTATCTCGATGTCATATTCGAAAATCTTAGTGATCCATATAACTCTTTTATCTATTATCTCACCCCTCTGTTATATATTCCTTGATCTTAGATAGCGTGCCACCGTAACCTTGATTTCTGTTATGTGTGACAAGGTGCCTAAATTTCTTGAGACCCTTGACGATACCGTAAGCTTGTCTTTCTACAAAGTTATACTTGGTTTCATAGTGATGGAGAGCTTTTGAGAAGAAGGCGACCGAATATTATTCTCCTCGAGGCTCTCCCTTACGTGTTAACACGGATGTTACGCTATGGTCGCTCTTGTATGCATATATGATGAAATCCTTTGTGAAGTCGAGGTTGCGCAACACCTGGGCAGATGCGATAGCCCCCTTAATTACCTAAAAGGCCTTGGCGACCTTTTCGGTCCACTTGAAGTTAAGGTCCCTCTTGAGCATCAACGTGATCGGGAAGATCATGCCGACAAAGTCCGAAATGAACTTGTTGACAAAATTGATCTAACCTAAGAAAGATTGGACCATTTTCTTGTTGATAGGTAAGGGTAGTCTGAGGATGGCTCCAACTCATTCGGATTAATAGAGATTCCTTCCTTTGATGCAATGTGTCCCAAGACTTTGCCCTGGGGTACTCAGAAAACACATTTCATTGGGTTCGGATAGATCCCGAATTCTTGGTATTTCTCAAATACGGCCTCCAAGTCAAAATGATCCTCCGTTGTTTTGGTAAATACTGTGAGATCATCTAGGTATATAAGGATTGCCTTATTGATCAATGCCCAAATGCGGTGTCCATGGCTCTTTAAAAGGTAGCTCTAACATTTGTGAGCCCAAGCGACATTTTCGCGTATGCGAAGGTTCCCCACTTTGTCTTGAAACTTGTCTTATGTTGGTCTCCTTTCATGAGCCATATGGTTCTAGCTCCGAAAAGTTTGGGCTGCCATATTACAAACATTTGCGAGCCCAAAAAGGTTCTCTCTTTGGATGGCTTTTGGGCTATAAACCAGATTTGGATCGCAGAAGGAAACCAATATAAGACCGATTTCACAACATTACAAATATTTGCACACCCATAAAGGTTCTTTCTGCTGGATGGCTTTTCGGGCTATAACCAGATTGGGCTCGCGGAAGTAGACCAACATAAGACCGCTTTCATGACAAAGTGGGGAACCTTTACATACACGTAAATACTGTTTGGACTCACAAATCTTTGGAACTACCTTTTAAAGAGCCATGGATGCCATGTTTGGAGCGCTGATCAATAAGGTAATTCTTATATACTTAGATGATCTCACGATATTTACCAAAATGGTGGAGGATCATTTTGATGCCTTGGAGGCCGTATTTGAGAAGTGCTAAGAATTAGGGATTTTCTCGAACCCAAGGAAATGTGTTTTTGGAGTACCGCAGGGCAAACTCCTGGGACACATTGTTTCAAAGGAAGGAATATTTATTGATCCAGAAAGAGTTGAAGCCATCTTGGGACTACCCTTTGCCAACAAGAAAGCGTCCAATCTTTCTTAGAAAGATCAATTTTGTCGACAAGTTCATTTCGAGAGTTTGTCGAGACAATTCGTCCGATCATGCTAATGCTCAAGAAGGACCTTAACTTCAAATGGACGGTGAAGGCCATTCGATCTTTGAGGTAATTAAAGGGGGCTATTGCATCCGCTCCGTCTTCTTGCCGGGGATATCGCAAATGATTTCATCATGTATGCATTACGGGAGTGAGCATAACGTAACATCTGTGTTGACATAGAAGGGAGAGCCTCAAGGATAGGAACATCCGGTCGCGTTCTTCTCAAAAACTATCCATGACTATGAAACGAGCTATAACTTCTTAGAAAGACAAGCTTATGCTATAGTCAAGGGTTTGAAGAAATTCAAGCACCTTGTCACCCAAAATAGAATTAAGGTTATGGTGGCACACTCTAGCGTCAAGGAATATATAACAAAGGGTGATATAACAGATAATAGAGCTATCTGGATCACTAAGATCTTTGAATATGATATTGAGATAAAGCCTACGAAGTTGGTATGATGAAGAGGTATGTGCAATATCTTACACAAGACCCCATACCTCGACTAATGACAAACCCGAGAAGGTACTCTATATCCAAGAAAATGACTCTAACAATTGGGTCTTAGATAGAATCTATTTCATGCGGACATGGGAGTACCCAAGCCATCTCCCCCTTAAAATAAGAATATACTATGGACAACAGGGATCCAAGTTAACCATGATTGATGATTTCCTTTTCAAAAGGAACTTTGATGGGATCCTGCTCAGGTGCCCGGAGAAAGAAGAAGTTGAAAGGGTCTTACGCGAGTTGTACCATGAGAGTTCGGGAGGCCATTTTTCGGCCAAAACCACAACTATAAAAATCCCAGGCATGCATGATACTTTTGACCAAGCTTGTTTGCAAACTATTAGGCGAGACAAACAGACGCATGACTTGTCAAATTTATACGGGCTTCTAGAGGAATGCGACATTACCTCTTAACCCCATCCTAATTGAGGAACCGTTTGCACAATGGGGTCTAGACTTCATCGGTATGGTCAACCCAACTTCGAGTGCTGGGATAAAATGGATCCTCACTGCAACCGATTACTTCACCCGATGGGCGGAAGCAGTTCCACTAATAGAGGCAACAAAGAACAACCGATTACTTCACCCGATGGGTGGAAGTAGTTCCACTAATAGAGGCAAAATAGAACATGATTTTGGAGCTCCTACATGATATCACTACCTGTTTCGGACTCCCCCACTCTATTATATCGATAATACTAAGTCCTTTTTGTTGGCCAAAGTATTTGACTTTGTTGTAAGACACAAGATCTATCTGAAAACATCCTCCAATTATTACCCACAAAGAAAAGGTTTGACAGAATCCACCAACAATAATTTGATTAGGCTCGTAAAAAGGATGGGAAATGAGCATTAGATGTTGTGGAATGAACACGTGAACACAACCTTATGGGCTGATCGAATCACGCCTAAGCAGATCGTGAAAGCCTCGCCATATGAGATGGTTTACAGGAAAAGTGTTGTGATGCCGATCACCATAGAAATCCCTACATCACAATTATTAAAACAAATTGAGATAGAGGAGAACGGGGCAATGCAAGTAAAACTTGCTGAGCTAATAGAGCTCCAAAAGAAGTAGGAGGCCGCTCATGAAGCTATGATCGATCGGCCGCTAATAACAGTGGTGAAAACTTGGTTCGATAAAAATGTCACAACACGAATTCCGAGTTGGTAATGTGGTTTTGAAATGATATGCAAGGGCTGCCAAGTCTCGAAAATAAGAAAGTTCAACCCCTTATGGACGAGACTCTTCAAAATCAGCGCATGCAAGTAGCTGACAACGCTTTCAAACTCGAGACCATGTAAGGTGACCCCTTGGTGATTCCAGTAAATGAGATCCACTAAAGCCTCTCCATTGAGTCTCTTCGTTTGAAGTATTGTATCATATGTATAGCCTTTGCTTTTCCTCACCTTTTGCCTTGTTTGTTTTCACCCTTTCAATAAGTGTCTTCGGACACATGTCCCTCGTGGTGAAATCCTTGCCTATTTTTGAAGTTTTGGAGGAAGTGCAACTTCCTATTTTTCCCCGGAGTTAATGATCCATCGTCTCTTTTCCTTGTGCTCTCTCCGGTGAGAGGTACCAAGCAGAACTCAGACATGAATCTAGACCCTCGATCAGATTTGTCAGTCTCGGGAGTTCCTCTCTTCCACCCAAGGCTCCCCACGCTGTGCACATCTCAAGAGCCTCCACATAGACAACAATCCACTAGGTTTGCAGAGAGGTACCGCCTTCCTCCCAAACATCGGCATCCCGGGTACTCTACAATATCGGGCCTACTAGTCCTAGGCGCATTGCGAGTCACTCCCATCCGACCTTGAGTGTTAGGTGATGTTGTTGGGGTGTTCCTCCTCCTTCTGCTCCCCCACATTGTCATTCATCCTACTCTTCTTCTTCTTCTTTGGTTTCTTAACATTTCTTTGCTTCCTCCTCTTCCTCTTCTTCTCTTATTGTATTTTGGGCGACCTATTTTGGGTCCTCTTGTTAGGTTTGTTTGATTTGTACTCTGCAGTCCCATTGACCTATTTTTTCGGTCATGTGTTGGACATTAATATTATTATCTTATCTCTAAAATATTTGAGGAAAAGATCAAAGAATTGATGCAAAATCTCTTGGAAAATGTAAAGTTTGGCGCTTAGGTCATTAAACAAAAAGGGTCGTTATATGATGTGACTCTATATACATGCGAGTCATTATGCTACGTAAGTTAAGGCGGTTATTTAAGATAACGCATGGAGCATCCAACAATTTCATTTCAAACGCTAAGATTTTTTTGCCCAATCTCCGAGCTCGAGTAGACAAAAATCAAAGCCTTCTCCTAGTCTGAAATATGCCATGGCGACTTCCACTCCATACCACAAGCGAAGTCGTAGGGCCACACTGCGCCCCCACACCCTCTTCACCCAAGGTTGAGGTTACTGGTGGGAGATCACGGTTCAACGACCCTTCCGTAATCATAGACTTTGTCGACGATGTCTTTGACCCTATTCTCAAAGAAAAAGCCCAAAGCTTTGAGGGAGGCAACCCACATTAGGTTCCTTAACCTGGGGAATTCTAAGTCTTTTGGCTCAAGAATCTGGAGCACAACACTTTCTCAATATATGGTGCCTCTCATGCACCCGTACCTAGAACTCGTATAGATGTGCATGAGATGTTTCAATACCGACACCAACGTTATCCAGGGCAGAAGAATAAATGTGGTAATCACACCTCAAGCTATTACGGACATGTTGGCCTTAGTCTTTGACTGAACGACTAGTTTCTATAACATGACCAAGCTTTAAAGCGTCGAGGCTCAATGGGAGAACATATCTTCGTTCCTCAATAGGACTTGAGACAAAAAGATTCAAAGCGGTTCGACAATTGTAGGATTCCCCATTCCCCTGAAGTCACTAATGACAAATTCTCAAGATGTCTACTCCATGCTAACATTCATTTTTCACCAAGATTCAGACTAGAATGTCCATGATTGGCAAATGGCAGCCATGTTCAGAATGATGTACGTGAAGAAAGAGTAAACGTACCACTTCAACTTCACCAAAGTCATTTTGGAGTCTATTTGCGAAGCGATTAACCATGTTCCCGGTAAACTCTACCTTGAGATATTTCTCATACTTGTTCAACCTCGTTTTATATCGAATGCCCGGTACCTCGGTCGATACATGGCTCTAACGCTATGGGATGCGGAGGTAGACCCCCAAAAGATCATTCCAGTGTCCGCTTGGACTCATGTGTTGTCTGCTCGTTGGACGTATATGAATTTTTTAACTCTTTTGTGGAGCCCCTCCTGCACGAATTTGACCCGGAAGGGGTCAACAATAGAATGAATAGCTCTATTCAGTCCATCCTCACAGATCCTTGCACCCTTGCGATTATTTTTTTGGGGTAGGACATTTTATGATTCAGCTGCATGGTTTCGCATGACGAATCCTTCATGCTCCCAGGGTCCTCACAACATGGGTGGTGGGTCTAGAGATAGCCAGCAACATGGGTACTCCTAGATGTTGAATTCGGCTCTGGTCAAAAGAATACACTTTTTGACCTCCCCTTGAGCAAGGAGGAATTACTGTGATTAAACGAAAAGTGGAGCATTTGCTCACACAAAAGTTGGCTTCCTAAGGCTTGATCTTATCCAGGACACATGGAGGTATGACCCGGACGGGACGATGGCCTCCACTTTAGTTCAAAACAAAGTTTCAGACTCCTGTCATAGCACGAGTCCAAGAATTTTTTTGAAGACAGGTGGTCCCCTCGGGCAGAGTCACCCGACATGTTTGTCGAGCTCAGTGACATTCCAATTCCAAAGTGGGAGTCGTTTCACTCTTTCCGTCACAGTGTATGACCCCAACCTCACAATGACAAGAGGACTAGAGCGGCCGTGTGCATAACAAAGAATGCAACACGAAAAAAATTGAATCCTATTGGAAGTATAGGCAGGAGATTAGACAAACCACCCTTAATTTTTAGGGCGTGTCTAGCAGCGGCGAGCAATGGGAGAAGTTTTGGGATGCGGATCACGGGTCACGCAAAGAGAAAGGAGGCGTGTGACAATCCCCACACCACGGTGACAAGAACTACTGCAAAGTCATCCGGGCCTTCTCAACAACTGCTAAGCTGTGACAACCCACTCCCTCCACTTCTCCGCAAGGTCCTTTGTCCCAAACTCCCCGTCGTAACTCACATTAAATCCTCTAGGTGAGAAACCATTGGAGGAATCGGTGCCGAGCCCCCACGAGGAAGAAGTTGAAGTCGGTTGAGGCCCTTATAACCTCTCCCCCACTTCCTCCTCCCGGTTCTCCTTTTAATCCCCTCCACCAACATTTTCCCACTCCGATGGTGTCCCCTTATCAGTCCACCCCATCTCGAGACACTTCCTCCTCCTGGGTCCCCTCTTCCGCCTCCACTACCCTCCACCATTCCAAGTTTCTCCCCGATGTGGTGTGAGGCCCTTCTTTGGCTCTAGTAACCTCGTAACCTCAACCACCTGTTACAATCCCATACTGATCTGCCACTTGGGTTCCCATTCGGCAGGAGGGCTTGTCCCTTCTCCCTAAGAGTTTTGAGTCAAGTGGAAGTGACCAAAGATAGCAAAAGGGCAAAGAAAAAGAAGAAAGAAATGTCGATAGGAGCGATGAAGCAGATGCGGTCATTATATGACCATCAACAAAGCTCCTTGACCATCACACAGTTAGTCCCCTATGTGTCTAAAGACGCATAATAGATGCAACCCAATGATTATTCTATCAACGCTGTCGCGATTAACCTCGCACAGTTCCAACCTCAGGATAAGGTCGAGAAGATGAACGAAATTGCTGTTGTAGTCACTACATACTACCTCAAGCTTAGCAACTAGCTCAAAAGGTACAAACTAGCCTCCGTCGAAAGCGAAAGCCTTGTGGCCACCAACAAGCTGAGATTAAAGGCAAAGACAAGGAGATCAAATAACTCTGCAAGGAGTTAAAGGAAGCACCATCACAAGAAGTCCTTGTGGATTCCCAAGCGGAAGCTAAGAATCTAGAGGCTAAACTCGCCAGGTCCGAAGCCTCGGCCAGTTTGCTCTCTCAGGAGAAATGAGTCCTTAAACAAGAGGTTGATTCGAGGAAGGCGGAGGTGGCTACGCTTCAGGAAAGCATGCGCCATCAAAGCGAGAGAAGGGCAACCTCTATAGAAGATTGAAATCATCCGAGGATGCGGTCAAGGGCTTGACCCTTAAATTGGGCCAACATCCCCGAGAAAGGGGAATTGTGGCATTGGTATAGAGTTGTATGCCTCTTGCTATGTGAGAATTGCCACCGCTGTAACGAATCTCGACCCGGAATCGATTTATATCCGATGCACAAGGGCTATGCTCAAACGTGGAGACCACAACCTCCACCATCAACAACACCATATCCGCCAAAGTCCCTGAATCACTACTGTTGGTTTAGAAAGTTTATGATTCTTCTGACTCCGCCTACTGAGGGGCGAAATCACGAGACAAATGGATGGTAGCTGTTGTGTTCAATGAAAGATTTTGTAAAGGCTATTGAAATGGGGTAAGACCCCAAAGCTTTGTGCAAAGCCCCTCAATGGACCATATGATAAGAAATGAGCAAGGAATCCTATTTGCATGCATTCAAACTTGAAATGAATAAGAAATCTAACAAATAACATTAACTTCTATTCTTGAAAGCTTAACAAAATATGCCTACTAAAGACTTAAGTAATCAATTTTGTTGTTTACTCCATGAGGGTGAATGAATCTCACTAAATGGCTACATGGCCAAGTTTAGCTATTCCATTACTAACCTATCATGGGTGCAAGATGAAGCTCTTTTAATGGAGGATAGCCAAGATCAAATGCCTATTAGCTTAGCTAATGCAAATGAGGTCTAATGCCAATATCTCCAAATGTGAGAGAGATTTGTTATGAAAACAAGGTGTAAGGTTCAGAGGGAGGGGAGACCCTTCTATTTATAGTTTTTCACTTGGGAGAGTTTGGGATTTAGGTACATGTGGGACTAAAGCTCTAAAACACTTTTAGATTAGATTAGGATAAACATGCTTTAGGCTTAGTTAAGCTTGGTTTAGTCTAGTTAACCAGGGTTTAGGCTAGTTAAACTTGATTAGCAAGTGATTAGAGACTCGTTGAGAGTTGGGAGGGATCTAGATAATCAATTGTGACTGATAGATAGCCTACGAAGCCAATAGAAGTGGTCTAGAGAGAACTAGAGAGATTTTGAATGGTCGAAAGGAGGAATGTTTAGCTAATAAGAGAGATATTAGCCAAATTAGTTGATTATAGGAGGAATATGACCGAGAAGGTGTTGTAAATGGGCATTCGAGAATGGATCGAAGAATGGGGAATTAACGAAGTGACGTTAATTGAATGGATTGGATGAAATGCTAAGTGTAAGCATATTTTAGGTGTTCTACAATCGCAAAGATCGGCGAGATTCCGAGTGTAAAAACATCCATCAAATGCCATAATCTCTCGACCGGCTCAATAAGGGATCAATGAGCGAAAGTAGAGTATTAACGAATTAGTTCAATTAGGCTTCCCCTCTCCCTTCCCTGATGACTCCACGGTCCTATGAAAGGACCAAATCTAGTAGCTCCAGCGTTATCGAGGTGGAAGCCATTCAAGGAACCGAATCGTATAGTTCGAGTTACGTTTGCACGCATAATAGTGCGAGTCTCCAAGCTGTTAGTGCAAAATCACAAAGACCCCAAATGAGTTATAAGGTCTCGCTTTTCTAAGGTAGACTCATTTGGTTTGATTTGCAGATAAAATTGGATCATTCCTTAAGGCCGTGGGACTTGCAAATGAGAATGATCCTCCAGAGAAGGTTGGTTCCTCTTCCTAATCCTAGCACTAAACTACTTCTAAGGAAGGAAATGCGACTATCTACTCCTAATCTAACAATTCCAAGGGACCAAGGAGAGAGAGAGAGAGCATGAAAATAAAGAAATCCTACACTACAGAGGTGATAACACCGAGAAAAGGGAACTACTGATCACAAACCCAACTACCTGAAATGGAGAGAGGTGAGAAATGGAGAGGATGGACAGATGCATCACAGACCAAGGATAAAGTTCACACATAACACCATTTCAAACCCCTTAAACACAGCTCCCAAAACCTGCAATGGACATCAGAGATATGCACAATATACCCTCTAATGGTGAGAGGCGAGAAGAGACAACAAAATGAGAAAAGGATGGACAAAACGCATCACGAAACATATTTTATTGCTCCAGGAGTTCACACATAGTACACCATTAACTTGAGGCAAGAGGTAGGAAAATGCCATTAAAAAGCCAAGGAGGAGGCTTAAACTCCACATTCGACCCGGGAGAAGAAAGAGAGAGGGGGCAGGAGGAAGAATGAACAACCCTTTATAATAAATCCTACCCTTGTATTTATAGATTTAATCAGAGAGAAGAAAAATAAAGGGAAACGGGAAAAGTGGGTTGAAGCTCAACCACTGCATTAATGCTTCCGACAAAATATGCCCCAAATCATCTTTACTGCATGATTCCTTGATTCGGCGCCTTGAAAGAAGAGGAAGCGATGTAAAGATCGAATCCGATCCTGGTTGTTGAGACAAATGGATCCTGTATTAAAGGCTTGAAAGCGTTCCCTCCATTTTTCTTCAATTAACCTCCTCAAAATTAAGTTTCAGACCTCCATGGCATAGGTGAGGCCGAGATCTTTCCAATGTTGTCAGATTTTCAATATTTCAAGCCCTGAGTCAAAAGATATGCCCCTTCGAAGTTTGTATTGGGTCCATATAAATGGCGGGAAAACTAGTTTGAAAAAGATGCCCTTTCTTTAATGTGGGATATATGGCGGTCGGATTAGGGAAAAATCGAGTTTGCGGGCTCAGAATTTATCTTTTCCCCTTTTTTCGCGAAAGGCAAATTTTCACTTTTCCCTCTGACTCCCCCCGCCTTGGCTTTGACTTGGTTTCTAATGCGACTTTTCCCCAATGGGTTGTCAGGCCATTTGCAACCTTTACCCTTTTTTGTGATAACAAGGGCCAAAGAATCAACTTTTCGTCCGATGCCCGCTTTCCCCTGGGACACGCGGCGGTCCGACGCTTCGTTTAGAAACCTTTTCTCTATTCACCCCTTGAATCAACGCCATACTGACACTTGACATTCTCCGCTTATACCTTTATACTTAGCCAATTTTGAAGCCTTTTTCCTGTCTGCCTTTTGACTCTGTTTCCTCTTATGCGGGATCGTGGTTGATCCAATATTTGGCACGGGGGCGAAATATGGATAACAATTTGGCGACTCACGGGGACATCTGCCTGCTAGATGAAGAGACCAGTGGCCTTGAAGCATCCATTGGGCATGGAGTCTGCTTGATGAACATGAAACTGATCTGAACTTAGAAGTCTTGATTCTTGAGCCACTACGAGCCTGACTATATGCCTTTTCTATGTTTTGTCTGACCCTGAGTCTGCACTCTCAATTTTCATAAGGGAATCTTGAAGTTGGATTTTCTGAGACTAGAAAATTGTTTTAACTCTGGGGCTTTCATCTGTCCCTAAAATGGACTATTTTGAAACGACTTTAGTTGCTTTGCATTTTTTTTTTAAAGATGACAACTATTACAGTGTAACTATGAGTTTCCCTGCTATGAATACTGAAGAGCCTGGCTTTATGCACCTTTGGAGCAATGCAAACAAAACTTATATACAAAGACCAAATCATACATGCCTCAAATGAGACATGCAGAGTGTGCATAAGCACTTCTTCTACTGGAAACAAAGTCTACTCCTACTCCTACACTAACCAGAGAGAAAGAATGCTAAACAAATCCTGTAATCATGCCATTATCGGCCTTATGTATTATTTTCTCTATAAATAAAGGACTTTTGTTATGTGCACTTTAGTTCTCAATATTCGGTGTCCTTCATCCCTTATCGCTTATAGTTTTTAGATAAATGTTGAATATCTATCGTCTATATGCCCTTGGGTCTTCTATATGAATCTATTAGTCTACATATAATTAGACAAGAGATGAGATTGAGGAGGAGTCGGTTGGCGAGGAGACATGTGACGAGGGGTTAGGTGGTGACGCCGGCGGGACGACTCACGTGGAGGAGGCGAGTGACTGCGAGTGCCATAACACTCTCGGGATATGCCGAGAGCGGAGAAGGAGGAGGGGAGTGCGGAGAAGGAGACCTTGGTCTAAGAGGAGCCACTTCCTCGGGACGAGGGATCCGTTATGGGTCAACGCGTAGCTTCAGGAGGGGAGGAGGCATGCAGGGTGCCCGCAACAATACCTCCATCAGTGTCAACCGATCCCACATGGATACTGGGAGATTCGAGTATGTTGATACTCTTCTCTTGACATTGTTAGTTGGAAATGTTAACTGATATTTCTCTTTTTCTTGTTTTTGTAACTTTGTAACTTGTCGTTTCTTCTTCCTTTTCGCTTGCATCGACTGCACAAGAGTGGCGAGAGCTTATTTGACTAGTGTCCGTGGACACCTTGTTGATCCTCGGGAAGACCGAGCCGAGGCCGATCTGAGGACACATGCCAACCATTTGTAGCTGATAGACACACTGATGTGTTTGCACCCATTTGGAGGGCAGCGGAGGTCATGACTTCTCTCCATACTTAGGTGACTGCGTATGAGACAGCTAAGCGATTGATGAGGCAGAGTCGCTCTCGCAGTGAGACCACAACCTGTGGCAGCTACCACGAGCACTCCCACCATTCAAGTACATTCTCATTGTCGTAGCATGAAATGCAGTAGGAGTCCTGGATGCAAACTGCACCATCATAGGGATTCCATAGGGATTGACAAGCCATTGGGCCTTTTATTGCTTAGATGTCATTTTGTCGGGAATTATATGATTTTTTTGTATATCTCGGGCTCATCATGAGCATTTTGGCAGAGTGCCTAGTGCGTGATGACATTGTACCCAAACTCGATTTATTATGATATATACAAAGCTGTTATTTTGGTTCGGTCATTCACCGTATCTCGAGTTGACTTCTTCATGATTGATTTCATGTGTACTCTAGATGTTTTAAAATTTTCCGTTTTTGTATGCTTTCTAGAATGTATGCAATGAATATGAGTGCCGATAGAATGATTGATTTTTGTATTTTGTAATGCTTTGATATATGATGATGCAAACACATTGTAATGCTTAGAAGTTTAACTTCTCTAAACACTTTTCGATACTTCATAATGTTTTGATAAAACATAGTGACAAAGTGATGTGATAGAAAGATTGAACTTGTCCTACTCCTAACTCCACACAACTGGTATGATGCGAGAGCTCAAAACCAAGAGATAAGAGGGGCGCAAGTCACAAATATTTGTTGAATGACAATGATGAGAGAGAGAGAAAAGGATTTGACAAAACCAAATTGAGAACCTACCACCTGACTCTACGCAAGTTTGCTACATAGTTTAAAATGTGAATTGCTTTCCAGTTTATCTAGACTTAGATCTGTAGATGGCCACTTGGTTGATAAAATTTAGTTTTGAGGTTTTAAACTCTTTTTGTAATTTTGGACATCTAACTCACTTTGTTTTGATTTATGATTTCACTGTATTTGAATGAACTGCTTTTAACTTTCTAATTTGTTAAAGAGACCCCCTACACCTTGCCCCATGCTACCTGGTAGGAAGCATGGGCTTATCACCATGGACAAGGCATAGGTAGTAAGAGCACTTCCCTCCTTTCCCAACCCTACGCCACTAGTAAAAGACGTAGGCTCAACACCGATGGTTAGTAGGGCAAGGAAATGTAAAATAATTCTTTTCTACGATTTGCAGTTGACATGCTTATCTAGGCAAAATGTTTAGAATGTCCTTATTTTCAAAGAGATGTATATGAGATAGATGTGACACCATGAAGCTTCTAGAACAGACCGTAGGAAAAGACACCTAATCTAGAAGAAACTATGAGTAGAACCAAGTATGCAGGCCTTGGTATGGTTAATGTCAAAGCTTGTCTTTTCTTGTTTGAACTAATGTGATGATTTTGAAACAAATTGGTAATACCATGAAAATTTAAAGAGATATGATTTGAAATGTTTTTCCAATATTTTTAGAAGTTTTAGGAATTCTTTATGAGAATAAGTCCCTCGATTACACATTCATGAAATGGAGAAGCAAATCATCAGTCCTTATTAAAAAAGAATGAACAAAAGTGTAGTATGACATTGAAAGCCATATACGAACAAATGTCCATTGCCAAAAACACAAACTCCATGCAACATACAAAATGAAATGCAATACGAGAAAGTAAAATATTCCTAACTCCATGCAACATACAAAATGCAAAGCAATATGACAAAGTAAACAAGCCAAACCTAACAGAGAAACACAATGTAATATTTTTTTTTATCAAGCTTTAATTCTAACCTTGAATTAACGACAAGGGTTAACGATGGTTCCCCAAGCAAGGATACATGTGAGGAGAAAACAGAGGACACTTCGGTCCTATGAAAAAGTAATGTGCACTACGAAACAATACTAGGCAACTCGTTGTGCCCCAGAGTACAAATGAAGTAAGCAACCTAGCTTTTGTTGATGGAGGTAGATCACGATCATCCGTGAGTCGCGCACATGAACAAGTGAGAACTAAAGAGTGACGTTTTGTAGGATGATTTTCAATTTTTTTGAATTTTTTTGAAACATATTTGAATGTTTTGATTTTTCTAACATATTTGAATGTTTTGGATTTTTCTAATATATTTGAATGTTTTTATTTTTCTAATATATTTGAATGTTTCTTATTTTGAAAGTTTTCGAAACTATGTACAAGAAGATGAGGAAGCATGGAGTCCCCTAGCTATAGATGGGATTTACAAGGGCATAAGGCCACGTGCATGCGAGAAAGGTGAAGATGCAAAATTTCTCCGGTGATTAGGTGGGAGTATTTAAAGGCAAACTCTTCATAGGTAGAAGCGAGACCCAAGGCCATTATGGATAGGTTCAACATGACGATGATCATAAACCAATGAAGTCTTTGGGAAGGAGCAAGGATGCCCCAGTGTAAGTTGTCCTAAAAGCACATGATAGAAAGGAATGAGAAGATTGTTTTTGTGAAAGGGGACAAAGGTTTCGAAAACATGGCAAAAAAATAATCTTATACACATGGATGTTCGGAAGGAAGTAGAAGAACGATGTGAATGATATGAATGTAGCTTAGAAGCCTCGCGATGAAGAAGTGATTTTCCAAAGGCTAATGCTAAACTTTTAAGAATACATGTTAATGTTATTTGTTAGATTTCTTGTTCTAATATATTTGAATGTTTTTTATTTTGAATTTTTTTCGAAACTATGTACAAGAAGATGAGGAAGCGTGGATTCCCTAGCGATAGATGAGGTGTACAAGGGCATAAGGCCACGTGTGTGCGAGAAAGGTGAAGATGAAAAATGCCCCAGCGATTAGGTGGGAGTATTCAAAGACAAACTCTTCACAGTAGAAGCGGGACCCAAGGCCATTATGGATAGATTCAACATGACGATGATCATAAACCAATGAAGTCTTGGGAGGGAGCAAGGATGCCCCAACGTAAGTTGGCCTAAAAGCACATGATAGAAAGGAAGGAGAAGATTGTTTTTGTGAAAGGGGACAAAGGTGTCCGAAAACATGGCAAAAAAGTAATCTTATAAATATGGATGTTCTGAACGAAGTAGAAGAACGATGTGAATGATATGAATGTAGCTTAGAAGCCTTTGCGTAATGAAAAATGATTTGCGCCAAAGGCACAAATCGTGAGATGAGATAAGGACTAAAGCAAGAGTTTGAACAAGGTTTAAAAAAAAGACACTTGGTAACATACTAATCCTGCTTACTCATAGAGATCCAGTGAGTGCACGTGGAATTTAATTACCTCTTGAAGGGAATATTTAATAGGCAACAAGTGAAGAGACCATAGCCAATGTGTATGAATGATTTATTTTGACAGGTAATAGGTGATTTGTGAATGAAAGGTGGAAGGATAGCCATACATTGCTCCACTACCAACCAGGCGTCCATAGCCCCAACAGAGATGTATTTGATTCTAATCGCAACATTTCTCTATTGCGAGTCAGCATCCATAGGCCCGATAGAGATTATTGGAAATACCCCAAGAGAGAGTTATATATCAATTTGCTTTTTCTTTGTAGCTTTGTGCTTTTGATTTTGATTTATTTTGATTCTTTTTCTTTCTGAAAACTTATTTAAGTTTACTTGGTTGACAAGGGGTTAAGAACCACCGATGACTTGATGGAAGGAAATGGAAGTGAATGTGATGACGACATTGGCTAGTGTCAACAAATATGTCCAAAAGTTTTTCGTGCAAGTTTATTAGATGTCGATTTGTGATAGGATCTCTAAGAGGTGGTCTGTTCTTTAATTTACCAAGGTGATAAAAGACCAGACTCAAACAAATATCATAGAGATAAATGTCATGCAAAATGTGTGCGATTAGGCTAACCAAAAATATCATCAAGAGATGAAAATGGTAGGAAGAATTGCGCAGAGGAATGATAAGAAAGGGAAGAAAGAAACATCCATGTGTACGTAATGCCCGATTGCGATATGTCCGATCTTTGTACCTTTGATTTTTCTTGTGTTTTCTCAATGTTTTTTATATTTTTCATTTGTTTTTTATTTTTAGATTTTGATAGTTTTAAGAGTTGGGACTAACAAAGTCACTCTGCGTGGTAAGATCCAACAACGATGTTTGCGACTTCCTTGATAAGGGAGACTAGGCGTGTTTGTTTATCAAGTGTAATATTTTCTCCGATCTCAATGATCGAGGTGAGCTCGTACTCAACAAATGACTACGATTTATCCTGAAACATGGATTTCATATGCGGGAGCTTGAGTTCCCTATCTAGAGGTTTATGCACTTTACGCCATACTTGATGGTTACGTTGATGTGCATTCTTGAATCACGTTTGATTTACAATTTTGAGATTGTTCGAGTTGTTGGGGCTTTCAAGCTCTTGGAAGTTTTGATCTGAGCTTGATAATGAACCTGTTTGGGTTTCTTATAAGATGATGTATGACTTGTATGATCTCGAGAAGGAGAAGAAAACGAACGTGGACGTTTAGAACTGATGTGAGAAATGACCGCGGGCTTGCCACAACCATTGATAGAAGAAAGATGTGATGGATGAAAAGGATATGGTCCAAGAATTGAAGAGGATGGGCTACCAGGAGGTGAGCCACTGATAGAAGATGATGAAGGGCTGCTAGAATATGGCCCTAAGATGGAAGAAATTAGGCTACTCGGAGGTGAGCCATGGTTAGAAGATGGAGGGCTACTAGGATGTGGCCCCAGGATAGATGAGGAGGGACTACTCGGAGGTATCCCATAGATAGAAGAGGATGAAGGGCTACTAGGACGTGGCCCAAGAATAGAAGGGAATGGGTTACTAGGAGGTGACCCACAAGTAGAAAAGGATGAAGGGCTATTAGGACGTGGCCCAAGAATAGAAGGTAATAGGCTACCAAGTGGTGACCCACAAGTAGAAAATGGAGGACTACCCGGGGTGGCTCCAGAATAGAAGAAGACAATGGGGTACTCAGCGGTGACCCAAGGAGAGATTTTGATTGAGGAATGATGATAGATAAGGAATGATTTGGTAATGAGAAGATAGGCCATGGCTCAATGCTAGACCCGACATCTCATCATGATCAGAGGAAGGTGAAGATGGAATAATAGAAGAAGAATCAAGTTCCATGACCTTAGGCTCTTCCTTTACGTTCTGATAAAAGGAATCAACTTATTTTCCCCAATACATGAGCGTATCGAGTTCAAGAAATAACCCTTGTTTGCAATCCTCTAAAGGGATATCTTCATGTAGTCTAATTGTTCCTTCATTTTGAGAGAAATCAATTAGTAGAGGTTGTTGTTCTTTGGCCATAGAAGGTTGAATAGAAGAAACATGTCCGATAAGCGGGAAGATTGATTGACAAAAGAAGATGACTCAAGAGAGGAAGTAGGATTGGTGGTAGGCATCTCATGAATGGACGATTTGGATCTGGACCTAGATTGCTTTTCTAGAAGACGATGCAATGTAGGAGAGAAAATAGGATCACATAGCCATCCGTTAAGTTGCGACATAGGAGTCAAATTAGATGATTGACTAGAGGGAATCCGAGTCGTGGAACTCTTTGACGGAGGAAGAGGTCATCGAGACGACTAATGAAGGAGGTCCTACGAAGAAAGGGAGGACTGTGACTCAAGAACCAAATTATGTCTTCGATTGATGAAACGTGGAGTCACATGAGTCTTCAAAGGAGGAAGACATCGTTGAGGTGATTTGGAATAAAGGTCTTGTGAAGGAAGGGAGGGTGTGTTTGAGGATTTGATATAGTACTATCCGAACAATAGTTGGGATCCGAATCTTGAGAAGAAGAGTGGGAATCTGAATTGTAGTTTGGATCTGAATCAGAAGACGAAGAGTGGGGGTATCCTAGAATAATAATTTGCATCAAAAGAATCCAAACCATACCACCGACTATGAGCTAAAGGTGGGGAACAAGGTACCCGATTGGGCCTTCTAGAATGAAGACCCAAACGAGGCTTAGTCGTAATGGGAATCTTTTGATTTGAATTGCTAAACCTAGGTTTCGTATTGTTGTAAATGTGAGAAACCACACGATAGTCAGTCATTGTTGGCATCGTTTAAGAAAAAATGTCTAGACCTAGATAGTGGGATGGAACTCCTTCAAAGGGAAGGAAGTTACATGTCGATTCGAGTAGCATAATGACATCTAACTAGACATTTTATAAGTATGGAGATGCGTGCATGATTTTTGAAGGTCTAAGGAAAATAAACATCGTGATGACGTAATATCGATGAGATAAAAAGGATTGTCCTAGAAAATAAGTTTTATGAATGAATAATCACAAGGAACAATCATGCAAGTGTGAAACACAAAGCCAATCAACAAGGAAATACACCATATGAAAATGCGTGTGCAAAGTGAGTTTGATGCAAAGATGATCAACACAATGTCAATATTTACGTCAAGCTCGAAATGAACAAGGCGTAAATTTTAACAAAGGGTAGATGTGACTCCCAATCAAAGGATACCACGACAAGTTCAACAACCAACAAGGCCAAAATGTTAAAGGGTGAGGATTACAAATGTAAGCCACGTAACCACACCAATTAGACATGTTAATCAAGCTTCACGAAGAAGTGAGATATTAGTGCCAACGTGGTATCGAAATGACACAAACAAAGTAAGTGACACTCTTCAAGATTTTGGACAATGTTTGAAGTAAAACTAAGTCAAAGTATACTAAGGATGTGCTAAAATGTGTGCAACGTAACACCACAATACAGACACTTAGATCACGTTTATGAAAAACGTGACATAAGTATCTTAATTGTGTCGAGACAATGCAAACGAGGCAACACGTCAAAGGGAGATCAAATGATGAATCAATCCTAACTATGATGATGATCTTGAAATCAAGATCAAGTGGCCATCAAAGATATAAGGACACATCCATGCACTTTAGACGTTTAACAACTCAGCTGCAAACATGGATGAGTGTAAATGGACAAAAAAGTGGTGAACACTATTTATGACAACACTCTCGAAAGATGCCTTCTGTTGCCCCAAATGGGCAACAAGAACACAAAGGTATAGATCAAAAGATGAAAAATAAACTAAGCGCCACTTGGGCAGAGTTTTGCCTCGTCCGAAGACAAGAATAAAACTAAGCAAAAGTGGGACATAGTCTAGTTTCGTGGTGAAAGACACTTAGATCAAACTCACAATGGTTCTTTGTCTTGTTCGACAAACAAGGTTGAGACTCAGATGAGTTGTCACTTTGTTATGGCTTGACGCAACAATGGACTAGTAAAGTGGGCTCTAAGATAAAATGGCCTCTTTAATAAGTTCTCTCAACTAGGTATTACAAAGCTGTCTTAAGTGAGCGCGATTTACCCAAATAGTCCCTTTCCTATCTTAGGAGTATCTCGGCTTTACTTTACCCCCTTTGAGCACAAAGGGCAACTAGTGCGTCCATGTGTGCTCTCCCTGGGGTCGCCATATGGACAACCGGTAACTCTATCTCACAATGCGTACTAGTCAAGTGGGTAAGAGGAGTGCTTCTTATTTCATCCACGAGGTTACTCGGTGGATTACTTTAGGTTCATGGAACCACCCCCATTGTTATAACTTTAGGGTTTCTACCTTCACTGAGTCTTTTTTGTCTATCCAGATATCAAGTCTTTACCATCTCCCTCATATATTTCACGTTCATAAACCTTCTTGTTATATGGCCGACACATCCGGTTAGCATAAGCTTTGTGTCATTGCTCGATGTTAAGCCTAGCCTCATCAAGGCTCTCTAATTGAGAGAGTCACGCCTCTCGATAGGATTCTTCTCCCAAAATTCCTTATAATGAGATGCGGAGACGGGTATTTTTACTTCGAGTGGTAGAACTACTTTTGCCTTTGAATACTAACGAAAAAGTAGTTGCCCTCGTCAGCGTTCTTATTGATGTCGATAGGCCCACAAGGTCGGGTATAACTTTAAATGCCAATCGCATTTGTTTTCCTTAACTGTTTTAAGGAGAATGGATTTCAATGTTTTGTTTGTTGCCTCAACCTATTTGTTGGCCTGAGGGTAATACAAAGAGGCCGTGTGATGGTTTATCTTGAATTTCTTACATAATTCACATACCTCATCATTTTTGAAAGACGTGCCATTATCTGAGATAATGACTTACGGGACACCATACCTACAAATGATCTTGTTCAGAATGAACTTAGAAATCACAAAACCCGGTACGGTGGTAAGAGGCATGACCTCTACCCACTTTGTGAAGTACTCTGTGGCTGCGATTATAAATTTATGGCCGTAAGTTGATGAGGGCGAAAACTTGCCTATCAAATCTAGACCCCACATGGAAAAGGGCTATAGTGTCGCAATCGGTTTTAAAGCCTGTGCCGATATGTTGATCTCATGGGAGAACTCTTGCCATTTATGGCACTTAGTTGCAAATTCTACCACATCATGCTCTAATGTGGGCTAGAAGTAGCCCATCCGATGTATCTTCGAGCAATGGCGTGGCCTCCTCATACTCCACTATGCGATTCGTAAAGAATCTTCTCGGATTCTTCATCAATGCATCTTAATAACATTCCATCAAAGGCTCTGTGATAGATCACTTGTTTCAGAATCACACAGTTAGCGGTTATAATGTGTAACCGTCTCCTTTGTTGAGATGTAGCCCCTTTGGGGTATGCCTTGTCCACAATGAAATTGATTATGTCAGTGTACCAAGGATACATAGTGGTCGAGGGATTGATTTCCTCATGGTATACACACTCATACGGGAAGTCTAAATCAAATAGGTTGCCTCCGTCCATTGGGTTATCAAATAACCAATCCATAATAACTTGTCCTTTTACAGACTTTTGATTAACGAAGGTCATCTTGAACTCTCCCATTAGCGTTATAAAGCGCCGACCCTTTTAGACAATGAACCTTGAATTAGATAAGTCCGCAAATGATCGGTTTTGATGATCACCCTTGTTTCTTGGTTCAACATATAATGTCTCAATCGCTTTGTTGCAAACACTATAGCTAGGCATTCATTTTCTTCCTGTGTGTAACGTGTCTCATAGTCAAGCAATGTTTGACTAATGAAATAAACTGCACGTTCACACTTATCATCATCTTCCTGAGCTAACATGTAGGCTAGCGAGACATCATTGCCCTTGAATATAGAATGAGGGGCCGATTTGACTTAGGAGGCATAAGTGTAGGTGGCAAGAGTAAGAATCGTTTTACTAACTCAAACACCTCATTTCACTCTTCCGTCCACTCAATGCAGCAATCCTTTTTTAGCAAATTGTTGATCGGATGAATAAAAAAGGTTAGATCAAGGATGAACCTTCGGATTGCACCGAGTTTCCCAAGAAAATACCTTACACCAGATTCGTTTGATGGTGGGGTCAACTCTAGTACTGCTTAGATTTTGGTTGGATCTACATCAATCCCTCATGAAGATATGATGTATCCCAACAATTTGCCTCATGTTACACGGAATACAAATTTTCTCTTGATTTAGCGTGACATCTTATTCGATTAACCGAGAGAGAATGACGTGAAGCACCTCGGGGTGATTGCACCATTTTCTAGCTTTGGCTAGGAGATCATCAACGTAAGACTCCACAATCTTGTGGATAAGATCATGGAAGATATACATCATGGAGCGTTGGTAGGTTGCTCCAGTGTTCTTGAGCCCAAATGGCATGACCGCGTAGCAATAGGTTCCCAAGGAGTGATGAAAGTTGTCTTGGTCTGATCCTCCTCAAAAATCCTAATTTGGTTGTATCCTGAAAATGTCCATGAGAGACAACAACTCATAACCAAATGTCGCGTCAATAATGACATCAATGGAGGGTAGTGGGAAATCATCCTTGGGACATGCTTTGTTAATGTCCTGAAAGTCAATACAAACACAGATCTTCCCATTCTTTTTTAGAACATGAACGATATTGGACACCCACTGGGAGTAGTCAACTAGTTTGATGAACCCTACTTGCAAGAGTTTCATCACCTCTTCTTTCACCATGAGAGCCACCTTTGGCTTCATAGGCCTTGACTTTTGTTTAATTGGTTTGGCATCCGGCTTGGTGATGAGGTTATGGACCGTAACGTCAGAACAATCCCCATCATCTCCGTGTAATTAAATGCGAAAGCTTTCAAGTGTTCCTTGAGAATCTGCGTGTGTATTTCTATTTCCTCTAGAGTTAGAGAAGATCCCAACTTTAGGATTCTTGGTTCTTCCTTCGTCTCGATGTTTATATCGATCGTTCCCTCGATCAAGGAGGCATTCGTTCCTCAAAATCAGGTGGGGCTGGAGGTAACTCTAAATCCCCTCTTCTCCTACCTCATAAATTTCAAGATCTTCCCGAGGAAGACTCTATCATGGGATTTCCAAAGTAGGAAGAAGAATGTGGGATAAGGAAAAATCAACCTTGTGATGAGCAAGATGTAATTCCACATAGGTGTTTAGATATCCAAGAGTTGCTTCATCACTATCAACGTGGTCTAAGATGATAGAATCGTTCTCGGCTTCTAGGTATGTCAACATTGGGGTTATCGGTATTTTGCGAACCGATATCGTGAAGTGTGTATCTTCCAACTCGTTGTTTGGAGTGAAGTGGAAAGTAAAAGTTACTAAAGATTCTGTGAGAAGGTTTTGTTCTTGTGGAATTGATTTGATAGATATAAAGTCGAACCCCTTTGTTAGATTAAACACTACTATTTTGTAGAGTTAGATGCTCGACTCTAGTCTCGTACACCTCAGACACTTGATTTGCGACCAATTGTGAATCACCTAACACTCTAATATTACCAGCACCCATCCTTTTGGCTACAATGAGGCCAAGAAGGAGGGCTTCATATTCAGCCCCGTTATTTGTACATTCGAAGTTTAACTTGAAGGCAAACGACATAACCCTTCCCTCGGGAGAGGTAAGGATCACATCGTCCCGACACCAAAAGCGACATCGGCTCCATCGAAATGGAGAGTCCAGATTACTCGGAAAAATGGATGTTGGACCATTCTTCGTATCTTCTTTCTTTGCCTCGTTATTTCCACCATACAAACTTTGTTTTGCGGGAAGAGAGCAGAGTCCTAGGGTATGTCCCATACCCATAGAATCAAATAGAAAGATAATAGGTATATCCTTCTCTAACAACTTGACAATATTTGTTGTGGTTCCTAATGACACTGTCTCTATGATGACGGTTTCATCCTTGACCGTCGAAATGCCCCTCGATCAAGCTTGTGACTTCTAACTCTGTTGTGGGCACTAGTTTTACTTCTAGTTTTGAACCAACTGGTTTGTTAAGTTGATTTGATGGGAGCTCAAACTCATAATGGACTCCTGGTCTCTTCTTCAAAATTTCTAGGTGTATATCGAAAGGTTTTGGGTCAGCTTGCGCCATGAAGACCTTCCCTAAGTGTAGGAATCTTACTTCCTAAAAAAATGTAGAGGGGATTGCCTTCTTACAATGTATCCATGGGCGGATGAGAATAATATTATAGTTTGTTTTCCGATCTATAATACAAAATTCAGTGAGAACCGTCTTGGGTCCTAAGGTCACTGGTAACACTATGGTCCCTATCAAAGTTGCCTTAAGGCTATCATAAACCCTTAACGTATTTCATGTTGAGGAACAATTTGTTTCTCAATATCCTAGTTTTTGAAGGAAAGTGAAGGGGACTATGTTAACTACTGCCCCATTATCAACCATCACACGTTTGACGTAGTTATTGTAGATCCATACCTGGAAATGCAAGGTTGGGTCACCTCTGTGTGTAATTTTGGCATTCGTTGGCATTTTGCCTATGTCGAACACAAACCCGGTATCCCTCTCTAGTTGCCCATGAGGGTAGACATCAAGGTCAACATGGTTTACTTGCACTTTGTGAGGAGGAGTAATATTGATCAAATGACCAACACCCAATGCTTTTAACAAAGAAACTCTATGAGCAGGAGAGTTCTTCAGCAAATCTAAGAAGGAAATGTGAGAAAAGGTCTTCGTCAAGTCATTGATTAAATCGTATACTTCAACTAATTTGGAAAGCATTTGTTGGATGTCCTCTGCTATTGGTGGATAAATGGGTATCGACTGTGATGAATAATCCTTAGTTCTTGTGGCAATGTTAATATGAGGTTCGGTGTCTAATTCCACCAACCCCACAATTTTTGTTTGTTGGCGACCATCCAAGGGAGGTGCCACTTATGGGTTTGACGAAGTTGAGGCTTCATGATCGTTGGCTCCTATCACAATCCCTTTGTTTGAACCATTGGGATCTATTCTACCGTCTTTTGGGCGCGTAGGGAGAGGATCATTAAATATCCTCAGTGGTGTGTTTTGAGGAGAAACCGGTCCTGCATAAGTGTTTTGCATTGGTGTTGTTGAATTTTCCAAAAACATGTCTATAAAGAGTTGTCTCTGATCTTCGGGAAAACGTTGTAGGAATTTGTTACAATCACGACATGTTCTAGTGTCATGCTCGCAGACCCTGTGAAAACCACAATACAAATTAAGATTGTAGTCCCGAGGTCTTTGGTTCGTGTTTTGTTGTGATCTAAAATTCGATCATTGTTCATTTGCTGATTGTTATAATTAAAATTTGGGAACCCCTGCCCTTGATTTTGGAATTGGTTTGGATACCCTCCTAGGTACTGACTAGGGCCTTGGGTCTACACTTGTCTTGATTGTTGTTGTTGTTGTTGCTATTGAGGATGATTAAAATCCACAACGTTAATTGAAGGTAAAAAGTTATTGTTTCTTTGATTATTGCCATTCATATTATTTTTGTTGTTGGTAGTGTTTGTATTGGGAGAGATGACAACATTAGGTTTCTTTGGCTGATTGGTAACACCATTAGTCATAACCCCACGATTCTTGTTAAGGACCTTTGGTCCCTGATTATTGTTCGCGTTATTGGGGTAACCGGAGTTACCTTGGTTAGGAGTGACTAACCTCCCATTTGTTTCGTAGGTCTTACGACCACTGTCTATGGCTGCTTGATCAATTCGAGAGAGCACCCTCTAGTACCTCTTCATAGCTCCTTAGCGGGAACTTTTGGACTTCTTCCTTTGTCTCTCTATTGAGGGAGTGGAGGAACAAATCAAAAAGCTCCATATGATCCATGTTTGGAGCACTTGCAGAGGAATAGAGGACCTATCGCCACCTTTGAATAAAATGGGCAGCGGACTCGTTGTGCTCTTGTTTGATATGAAGGAATTCTTTGATTCATATTCTTAGAAGTTTGTTCATATCAAAATCCTTAATAAACTCGATACAAGTTGCTTGAATGGATGTATTGAAGCCTTTGGTATCTTGTAATACCAATTGAGAGCGATAACTTCTAATGTCTTAGGGAAAATATTTGTAATATTTGCATCCCAAGGAGCAACTCTCGTATGTGTGTTACGTAAGCTTTGATATGTGCATTAGGATCTCCCTCCCCTTTGAACTTTGGAAGATCAAGCAAGGGTCTTGGGAGCGTGGCGATCCGTATGGAGAAGTCTAGAGGCTCCTTAAGATATTTGGATTACGTTCCCATTGTGTATGTTTCAACCATTGAAGATATTTGTTGGGGATGTGGATGTTGTATGTTGTTGAAATGGTGTAGCGTATGCATTTGTTGGGGCATAGGGCATCCCCCGGCTTACGATATAGACACAGGTAAGTGTCTGTATCCCCTTGTGGTGATTTAGAATACATATGCATGTAAGGGGGTTGACTATTTTGATATGGAGTTGAAGGCACAAAGCTAGGGAACGTTGCATTTCCAGATGGTATGGCATTTGAGAACGCACTTCTAACTGGTGCATGTTGTGGATATTCATATGTGGCGGGGGCATACCCAAGGTGCCCGTCCCATTAGCAAATCTCCGGGCTTGGAACGTGCTATTCCCTAAACCTATTGCTTGTATTAGGATATGAGTAGCCAACTTGTGGCTTACCATATCATTTTATTATATCATTTATACTTTCTCATGCTTAGTAGGTCGACCTTGGTGATGACCATAACATATGAATAGTATATATAAGGGATTGTAGGTAGTATTTCATCATCATTTGGAGCATTTTGAGTCTTATTTTATGGTTTGGAGGTTGCCCCCTTGAAGTGGCGAAGCTATTCTAATTGCATATTGAGATAATTATTTTGAAATATTGTGTTATTTGATGTTTTAATTCTTCTAATAATCTGAATTATATAAGTAACTTCATTACAAGTGGTATCGAGGTGTCGATCCGAGCCAAATTAGGGCAAAAACTCTATTTTTTTGGTTTCCGCTCTATCTTGTGAACCACATCGAATTTGTGGGCGATTTTTTCACCGAGTAGCGAATAATAATTTCAAGTAAAAATCTCTGAAAATTTCATACCTTTTTGATATCTTTTGCAAAAGTTATTGAAAATTTAGGTTTTTTTGATAAAAATGCTTTCTAGACCAAAATTTGTGGAGTTTTTCAGAGTTCTTTACATTTTCAGAAATCTCTAAAAAAATAGTATTAGTATCTTCTCTGTGTTTTTTCCTGTTTGGTCAAACTTGTATCGAAATCCTAAACCCTAAGGTTTTGACATCATGACAGGGCCTTCCACAAGAGCCAAAAAGAATCCGGTCACTCGGGTAAAACCCCAGATAAATATGGGGTAGTGATTGAAGAGTTGGAGTTAGAAGGGGTAAATACAAATTCCTCAACACTAGGGTTTATCTCAGTTGATCATATGGTGAGCCAACTCGAGTATGAGCTGCGAAATGTACAATCTGAGATGACCTCTAAAGAAGACAAACCAAATCAATCAGTAGTTGGATGATATCATGTAACATATAAAGGGTAAACAACATGGCCCAAATAAGCCCCATATCAACCAAGGAGGATCTTTAGTTCAAAATAATGGACAAAATAACCATGTTGGATCACTTTTCTAGCCCAATCAGAATCCAACTTATTCAAAACCACGGAACATGATGCCGAAAGTGGATATGCACAAATTTGATGGGAAGGATCCACTGAATTCGATAAATCAAATGGATAACTTCTTTGAGTTACATCAAACACCATCGAACAAAAGGTGACATTGGCATCCCCGTATCTTGGACTAGACCAATTCGTTTAGCATCGATGGTTATATGCTCGATGCAAAGGAGGCCGAGGAACCAAGAGTAGAAGATGAAGTAGAGGATCACCAACGTATAATTTATTGCCATGCGTTGTCAGGTATTAGTACTTCTCAAACACTCAAGGTTATTAACTATCTCAAAAAACAGAAGGTGACGGTGTTGATTGACTTAGGGAGTACTCATAACTTCATAAATAGTAAGTTAGTTGCTCGCCTCAATTGTTTTATTTACCCAACTCCAGAAATGCAAGTTGTGATTGTGGATTGTGGGACGAGTCAAGTGCACAAGAAAGTGCCATAATATTAAGCTTTCCATGGGAGACTACATGTTAGACTCACCTATGTTTGCTATTTCTATGGGAGGGGCATATATTGTTTTGGGTGTCCAATGGCTCACAACCTTGGGTACTATAGAGATGAACTTCCAAGAATTGTTCATGTGTTTTCATTCATATGGAAGGGAAATGCAATTGAAAGAGATGGTAGCTAAGTCTCCACAGATTATTAGCTTTCATCGATACGAAGGTTCTTAGAAAATGAATAGATGGATTTATAACAAAGTTATTTTCCATAGAAGTACAGAATACATAGTCTTCAATGCCACCCGATCTTGAGAAGATTAATGATGCTCACTCATCTATTTTTGATGCAATTCCAAAGGGACTACCACCGGTTTGGGATCATGATCATGCCATTTCGATTTATTCCAGAGAGCCAAACACCTAACATCAGACCATACATATACCCATATTTCTAGAAAAGTGAGATTGAGAAAATGGTATAGGAAATGTTGAAGGCAGGTATCATCGTGCATAGCCAGAGTGTATATTCTTCACTAGTGGTCATGGTACATAAAAAGGATGGAACATGGAGGATGTGTCAAGATTGCCGAGAACTCAACAAGTACACCATCAAAGATAAGTTTCCTATTCCACTAATTGATGAATTGCATGGTGCTATTTATTTCACAAAATTAGTTATTCGTTCGGGGTACCATCAAATTAGAATAAGAGAGGACGATGTTAATAAAATGGCTTTCAAGGACTCATTAGGGCCATTATGAGTTTTGGTAATGCCTTTTGGTCTTACAAATGCTCCCTCAACCTTTCAAAGCTTGATGAACACTGTTTTTAGGCCATTTTAAAGGAAATTTGTATTAGTTTTCTTTGATGACGTTGATTTACAATAAGACATGGAAAGAACACTTACAACATGTAAATAAAGTGTTGGAGGTTTTGGAGAAACACAATCTCTATGTAAAGCCATCCAAATGTTATTTTGGTGTACAACGAGGTAGAGTACTTGGGTCACATTATATCCCATGAAGGTGTCAAAGTTGATCCTCAGAAGATCAAAGCTATGGTGGAATGGCCAAGGCCCAAAACTCTCAAAAATCTTTGTGGGTTCCTAGGACTAACAAGGTACTATAAAAGATTTGTGAGGGATATGGTAGAATAACAACCCCACTCACTACATTGCTAAAGAAGGATGCCTTCCATTGGACAGATGTAGCCACTAAATCCTTTGAGCAACTGAAGGAAGCCATGTGCAACACCCCAATTTTGGCTACTCCCAACTTCTCAAAAACCTTCATTGTTGAATGTGACGCTTCAGGATCAAGATTGGGAGCAGTTCTAATGCAGGAAGGAAGACCAATTGCATTTGAGAGTCGCTAATTCAAAGGAAAAGATCTGCTCAAACTGTCTATGAGAAAGAAATGATGGCTATTCTTCATGTGGTCAAGCAATGGAGGCCCTATCTCATGGGTAGACACTTCAAGGTAAAAACTGATCATGATAGTCTCAAATAATTTTTGGAGCAAAGGTTATCATCTGAGGAACAACAAAAGTGGGTAACAAAAATGTTGGGTTATGATTTTGAAATCATATACAAAAAGGGTAAAGAAAATGTAGTAGCTGATGCGTTGTCCAAAAGGGATACATCTGCATATGCCTTACTATGTGGAATGTCCATGTTGAAAGCCGATTGAGTGGATGAAGCAAGATTGGAATGGGATCAGGGCAAGGATACACAATCTCTAATACAAAATATCAAGCAGGATCTATAACATCTAACAAATTTGAGTGGAAAGGTAATGCGTTATGGTAAAAGGACAAGTTATTCTTGAGTAAAGATTTTGAGTTGAAGCATAAGATTTTTACAGAGCTACATGCATCACCTATTGGAGGACACTCTGGGTTTTTGAAGATATATCATAGAATAAAAAGAGAATTCTTTTGGGAAGTACTCAAGGGGATGTACAAAATTTTGTATCAAAATGTTTGGTGTGCTAACATAACAAAGGGGAAACAATTAAGACACCAGGTTTGTTGTAACCCTTACTAATTCCTAGCTAGAGATGGGAGGAGGTCTCCATGGATTTCATCACATGATTGCCTTGTTTAGAGGGTAAGAATATTATTTTGGTGATTGTGGATAGACTCACAAAATATGCCCATTTTTTGCCCTATCACATCCATTTGCAGCCAATATAGTCGCAACTATTTTTTTGGAGACAATTCAAAGGCTACATGGAACCCCAAAGATAATTATAAGTGATCGTGATCCTATTTTCACAAGTAATTTTTGGACGGAATTATTTTCATGTTTGGGTACTCAGCTAGCTCACAATTCATCTTATCATCCTCAAACTGATGGGAAAACGGAAGTGGTCAACAAATGCTTTGAGGGGTATCTACGTTGTTTTGTATCAGATAAGTAGGAAAGGTGGATTAAATGGCTACCAATTGCAGAATGGTGGTATAACACATCTTTTCATACCTCTTCTCAAATAACCCCATTTTTAGCATTATATGGTTACCATCCACCTTCTATCACTTCTTCCTTGAGGGTGCAAACTAAGGTCAGAGATGTTGAGGAACACATTAAACATCAACAACATGTTTTGGCTAGTTTGAAGGAGAATTTAGCATTGGCACAAAACATGATGAAATAACAAGCAGATCAACACCGTAGTGAAAGACATTTTGAAATTGGTGACCGAGATTTTGTACATGTCCAACCTTATAAAGCAAATGTCCCTAAAGCAATCGAAAAGGACAACAAACTTGCTCCTAAATATTATGGCCCTTATCAGGTTCTACAGAAAATTGGCATTGTTGCTTATAAACTAGAGTTGCCTCAATCTTCACGCATACACCCAATATTCCATGTTTCCTACCTAAAGAAGGTTATTGGACAAAAATTTGAAGCCCAGAAAGAGTTACTAGAACTTGATGAGGAAGGAAGAATCATTTTGGAGCCAAAGAAGATTCTGCAAACACGTACTAAGAGGCCGAGAACTAGAGACATTAAGGAATATCTCGATCAAGTGGAAGAATCGAGCATAGAAGATGTGGCCTAGGAGGATGAGACTTTTTGCAAGCAACATTCAAGATTATTCAACGTTGAGGATAATGTTGGTTTGAAGGGGAAGGGCATGTTACAACCTTAACCTATTGTTTGTATTAGGATATGAGTAGCCGACTTGTGGCTTACCATATCATTTTATTATATCATTTATACTTTCTCATGCTTAGTAGGTCGGCTTTGGTGATGGCCATAACATATGAATAGTATATATAAGGGATTGTAGGTAGTAGTTCATCATCATTTGGAGCATTTTGAGTCTTATTTTATGGTTTGGAGGTTGCCCCTCGAAGTGGCGAAGCTATTTTAATTGCATATTGAGATCATTATTACGAAATATTGTGTTATTTGGTGTTTTATTTGCTTATAATCTGAATTATACAAGTAATTTCATTACAGAGCACTCATATAAAATGGAGGAGTTTGTGCGGTAGGTATTTGTCCATAGCTTTGTGGATAGTTAGAAACTATTGCTTTCCTAGTATATGAATTTTGGGTGTTTTGGGAAAGCTCCAATTCTTTGACTTTGTCTACTAACGCGAGATGTTGTCACACGTTGATAAAGTTCTTTTTGTTGTTTTGGTGCTTGTTGAACTTTTGGAGGTTGTTGAGGAGTGTGATATCCTACTATGAATTGTTTGTTTTTAAAGCCACCCCTTGTTGCCAATGTTTTTTGTTACGAGAGGGGTAATGTTATTTTTTGAAAGGAAGACGTTCAACATGTCCTTTTAATCCTCAAAACCCCGATTTATATTCCAAGGAAGCATTGTCCACTTTTGGAGTACGCGCTAAGTAATCCTCATATAGGGTGGAACTTGGTCCGACTCCATGCTAATGGTTAGCTAAAAAAACCCAAGGAGATGAACCTACCTCTCCAGTGAAAGTCATGTTGTTAGAGCTTGATTGCTTAGGAGGATGTGTCTATGTGATTTGGTTAAGTTCCTTAATCCGTATGGAGGAACCAACATTGACTCCTTGAGGAAGAGGATTTTGCGCCTAAGCAATTGAATAGTTATCTGCCCATGTAGAGAGTGAAGGTGATTGTTGTTGAAAATTCGTTTGCATCAGTACACACGAAACCCAAGAGAGGTCGATGTATTCATCGTAGACATATTCTGGGGTATAAGAATACCCGTAGAATAATGGGAGAGAGGAAGATGGATGAAGAAAGTGGAAACATTTAGAGACTAGCTCTTCACATCGGGTTCACCAATTTTTACGAAAGAAAATCAACACGTGATCTTTTTGCAAGAACCGACCTCCCGAGGTAGTGTAGGAGACATCGATGTAGAATGGAAATGGGTGTGTGTATGTGTGTGGTAGTGATGAACAAGCTAATGAGGAAACCTTATGTCTTCAACATGAAATATCGGGATCTGCGAGTCCAAGGAAAAGAAAGTTGTCCTAACCTAAAGTGGTGTAATGGAATGGTCGGATAAAATGGCTACTCGGAGGCTCCAGTCGATATCGAGATTTGCCGATATGTGTCTACGGTGTTGTGGAACATGCAGAAAGTTATCTAAGACACCTCGTATGAATTTCCGTTAAGATAAGGTCATGAAAGTGAGAACGAGAGGCATGATGGAACCAAAAGCTCTATTTTTTGGTCTAGCAATCTATAAGCCTTATTACGATCGAAATTGCTATTTTCAACACGGAAAGTTGTACATAATGTATGATGGAAATGACAATGATCTAAATACTAATGCACATAAACTAGTGTTAACTTTAATTGGACCAATCACAAGTCCGTTGGGTTTTGGGACCTAGTGATCACAACCATGGACTCGTGGAGGCTGTGGTCTTTGTATGGCCATATGCGTAATCAAGGAGTCTTGCCGTGAGGAGCATCCCATAATTGACTAGGCTTGATGTGCTGCGATGTTTATTGTGTTTAATTGTTCTATCTTCTTAGAATACCTAAAAGGTATATATAAGACTAACAAGTGTAAACCCGTATCAATATGCAACCTTCAACCGCACAACAACTCGGGCCCGTTGGGTTGTGGGATCAGGATGGATCACAATCTGGAAAGTTTTCTCTTAGCCGAGTTGTGGACCTTTGATGGTCATGCGGAATAAATTGAATATGATCTTGATAAAACAAACTTTCAAAGGAAATTTAAACTAAATTTTAGGTATTTTCACAATATATCTGATCAAAACAATGAAAAACAACCTAATCTAGCAAAAGTAAATATTTTTGATCTTTTCTAGGATTTTAAACAATGCTTCTAATCTAATAACTGAAATTAAATACAAGTAATCAACTAGTTGTAGTTAATTACTTGTGTAAGTATGTGAATCTAGATCTAAAACAACTGAACTAATTTAATCAAAACCCTTTTAACCCTACCTCAGAGGTAGAGAACAAATCATAACTCTAGAAGAGCTATTATTCCCACAAATTCCCGGTAATGTCAAAGAGCAAGCTTTCTAATGATTTGATCTATTTGTAATTGCTTGATTAACTGAAATGAAACAATTTTGCTACTCTATTTGATATGGATTTGAAATGAATAACTCAAAATTGATAACTTGAACAAATGAAGCAAACAAACAAATAATTCCAACCTAGATAAGCAAGAGCTTTGGCAAATCTGGTTGTATTTGTTCTTGTCCCCTCAATTTATCCTTTCTTTCTCTGTGTGTCCATATGAGTCCAAGGAATTTAGGAATGCAGAGGCAACAATAGGAGAAAGTGCTTAAGCAATGAAAACTTGAAGGCAGTTTGGTTGCAGTACAAGTAGAAGAGAGATAACAGAAGAGATTTGAGCTTGGCTATGTAATTTCTAGTAGGATTGTGGTAGAAATACTATGCAAGATACACAAAATTCTCAGGCCATTTGCTTGAATACAAGCATTGAATATATATGAATTGGCTGGGATGTGCCTTCATGCACAAGGCATCCTTGGAGTGCCAAATCATTGGGTGAAGAGGCAGTTCAAACTAATTAAATCTATTTAAAAATAGAAGAGGGAGGGAATACCATGCAAACAAGACTATTTTTAGGCAATTTGGTTCACAAACACACCCTAGAAGTCAAGTTAAGTGAAATCATGCATGTTAAAATTGCGCATGAACAATTACTGAAAAAATCGCATGCAGACCGCCGCCTTGCTCTTGGCGGGGTCACAAAGCAGAAGGCGCCTGCCTAGGTAGTGGTCCCGATTCACCTCCTAGGCAAGGGCGGTTCTAACACTAAAGGTCAAAACATGCACATAATCGAAGCGGAAGTCTGAAAAGCGTGGAAAAAAAAGTTCAAGAAACTAGGCGATAAATATATAGTGCGGATGAGCTTAGGAACTCGAACACCTTATGAGAGGACATGAATCATCACTGGGGACTTTTGTAACCGTTTTCTGACAATGTAGCACATGCAAAATCGGGTGCGTACAAGAACCTACGTCACACAAAAATATTTTGAGTAATTAGGTAAATATTTATATAATACCGTGCCACTCCTAAGAAAGCCACAAAAAAGTCTCATTGCCTTATTCATTTTTCCAAATCTGCAAAAGCATGTCCAAAGCTGCATAATACTATGAATGAAACACAAACTTACCCAAGCTTCACAATACTATGAATTCCATACAACACTATGAATTTCGTTCAAGCTTACCCAAACCACCCAACACTATGTATGTTGCACAAGCTTTCCCAATACCATGATACATTGTGGAAAGTGACAAACACTATCAATGTTATGGAATGCCACCTTGAAGGACCATTCCCATTAGCTCCAATGATGTGATCTCGCGTCATACATGATCACATATTTACATCAATACTATTAGAAACTAATACACGTGGTTCTTCATTGGTATATTTCAACCACGGACCAACAAAATGATATGATTAAGATCAATCTAATGAAGAGAAGATTTGGGAGATTATCGGTGGCCTTGAGAAGTGACCTAATGAATATTCTATAAGAGAATATTTTATCGCGAATGCATATTGTTCTTCTACTAGAGTTTTGTTAATTCTATAAATAGAAGGAAGCCGTAAACATGCAAGCGTTTGGGTCTTGGAGTCTTAGATTGAAGGAACAAGAGAAAGACCAAATTTCAAGATAAGGAATTGAGCAAATGTCCTTGTGAGTATGAGCCAAGTGTAGTTTTACATAAGCTTCATAGAGTTTGGAAGCATGGGTTAGGTGTACTTTGCTAGATCTTAGATTAATTCTTATAGAGTCTTGTCATAACATTGTAATTGGAGTGTTAAGTCATAGCAAAACATTATTGTTTTCTTGTTAATAGATGTGTTCGAGATCTTTCTTTGGTGAGTGGGGAAGGGTTTGAATGAAGCGAGAAGATAACGACGAGGTCGTGTGGAGTTTGAATGTGCATATGACAAGGATGGAGTTGGAGGGCTCAAAGATGGAGGGGAGCGGGAGATGAGTTGGCACGAAGGTTGGGAGTTGGGAGTTTAGGAAGCGGGAGAGATGGGTGGAGAGTTGAATTGAGGGTGGGAAATGAGAGAGAATAGGTCCATGTGGAGGGGGACAAGGAAGGGTTGTATGGGGATATAAGTGATAGAAGGGTTTCGTGGAGAATGGGAGACAAGATGAGGAAATGGGTGGAGGGGTATGCGAGGAAGGCGAGGTGTGATAGGTGGGTGGGGAGAGTTGGTCGAGTCGAGCCGAGGAAGGGAGATGTGAGATGAGTTGGATGCACATGGTTGAAGGGAGGGACGTGGGTGTAGGTAGTCGAGGTGAGAGGAGAGGATCACTTACCTTGGCCGAGCTGGCCGAGCTAGTAGGGTGGAAAGGGGGGAGGGTAGATAGGTTAGGATAGGGTTTACAATTTTTTTTTGATTTTGATGTAATTTATTTAATAATTTTTTTGTGTGTTTTGTTTGAAGGTTAATATAAAGAATAACAAACTAAATTAATATAAACCAACAAATGAGAAAGAATACCAAATCTAGACAATCGGTATGACTATGAGTACGATTAGTATGTACTACAAACTTTGACTATTAAACCAAATTAAATAGAGACAATCTTGAAAATAATTTTTCGGACCGACTTCCCATGACAGTAGAATTCAAAGTGTGATTTTTAAAAATCAAGATCTATATTGGTTAAAAAATGATGACAAATGTGCTTTTTTAAAGCCAAAAATTGGAGACCAAATGTAAAGTAACCTCTTTAAGGCATCATTAGACTATGAATATTTGTTTTTTTGTGACGATCCATGAGTATCCAAATCTAGTGATGAATGTTCTGCTGCTAAATACCTTGCACCGGGGCGGTCAAAGATGTGACGAGCATCATAGTGTCATTGTTACTATAACTTGCATACACACCACAAGATACCACACAACAGAAGCACTTCCCATAGCATGAAGGTTAACCAAAGAAGGCCATAAGACATAGAAAAGGAAATAATAACGAACAATAATAAACAAAGAATGGATAAAACCACTAATTGAGAAATCAATGGTAACAAATCAAAAGTAATAGGACGTGCTAGAATGCGAGCTATGAAAAATGCATTGGTAACAAGAAAATAAAACACTAACAATAATACCTTCTCCTTCGTAATTTCGTAGCAAACATCAGAAATGGCAAGGAAACATGGATGAGCCCTGAGATTGTGATATGTATGTGCTTTTCTCGAAACAGAGTAAGGCCTTCCTGCAACAAGATCTACTTAGTTTGCACCAAATGGAGAAAATGATTATGGATTTGGGGTGCTTCAAGATGAGACTATTTGGGCATTAGGACGAGGTGGAGGGATGTTCTTTGCTCAAAGGATGCAAGAACTCAGATAGGGCATTCAAACTTATTCTCCGTATCTTAGAGGGGAGGGGTAAGACTGTATTTATAGCTTGGGGAAGTGATTAACTTAGAGTAATTTAAGTAATCATGGTTTGAAAATGTGGGCAAGATTAGGTGAGTGGGGACCACGAAGAATGAGTGAGGATTTGAATTGGATTTTTAATTCATAAGTGGATGATTTAGGTGAGTGGGGACCATGAAGAGTGGGTGAGGATTTGATTTTAAATTTTTAATTCAATAGTAGAAAAACATGGAGAATAATGACATGTGGTAAGGATTAGGTTATTTTTAGATTTGAAAGGGATAATTAATCAAATTATATTTGATTAATTTGAAGTGTATTTTTGTGGGAAATGAGGTAGGGGAATTAATTGATTTAAGGCAGATGTGAAATTGATTTTAGATTGAATCACAAAAATGGAGAAATGCTTTTAGTACGAAGGTATGAAAGATAACAAGAAGTTGAGATTTATGAGTAACAAGCTGAAGGGACATGCATCTTTGTGGTGGGATCATGTGCAAATTGAGAAAGCTCAAAGAGGAAAAGATAAGCTTAAGAAGTCACAAATGGCATCAAATGGTGAAAACATTGAAGGCTAAGTTTATATTGGTGGATTACCAATCCCATTTTTAAGAATTTGCAAAGTTTTTGTTAGAAGGACTTGAGTGCAAAGAAGTATCTTGAGGAGTTCTATCGACTCAACATCGAGCTAGACATGTGGATGATGACGTAAAAAAGATCTCAAGATATGTTAATTTCCATTCAAGATCAATTCAATATGGTTAGGATGATATCTATAAAGGAATCTTAATAGTTCACGTTGAAGGAAAAGAATAAGTTATCCTAAAGGCAACATAGAAACTCCCAGGAAAGGGAAAATTCATGCCTGAGAGGTGGAATTTTGTGCGGTGATGTAAAAATCATTTGTGTGAAGTAGAAAAATGTATCTATGCGGAAGTAGATCTTCATCTAGATGAAGAGGATGTGAAAGAGGAAGAGGATTTAGAGAAAGTTGTTTTCATTGAGAGAGATTGTACTTCCTACTTTTGAGTGTCCAAAATCTACCCAAAATAGTGGCAATAGGAGAAATGATGCTATAAATCATGTTTCTTAGCATGCATACCCAAAAAACCATACATCGACGAGCATTGCGAGAAGAACCAAAATGTGGAGAAGTTATCATGATGAAGAGTGTATTGCTAAAGCCCACAAAGGAAGAGAATGTGCATGTGCAAAGAACGAATACGTTCAAAACCATTTGCAAGTTTGGAGGTAAGTGTTGTAATGTATTTGTTGATAGTTGTAACATTAATAATATTGTTTCTAATGAGATGGTTAAGAAACTTGGTTGAAGAGAATTACACACTCAAACCCATATAAGGTATCGTGGTTGTTGAAAGGGCATTAATTGCTTGTAAATGAGAAATATAAATTGCATATGAAGATAAAGTATGGTATGATATAACGCCCATGGATATATGTCATGTATTGTTTAGGAGACCTTGGTATTATGATGGACAAATAGTTCATGATGGCTGCACAAATACCTACAAATTGGTGAAAGATGAATGTAAGTACACTGAAGTCGTTGAAGGTATCAATCATTAAATGGACTTGATACTGGGGTTATTTTACCAAACAAGGTCATACATAGGTTAACAACTCGTGGAGAATGAGGAGATGAGGAAGCAAGTGCATGAATTTCACGACAAGGGTTTGATCATAGAATCTTTGAGCTCCTATGCAATACCCACAACATCGGCACTAAAGAAAGGATGAGAGTGGAAAATGCACACTAAATATAGAGCCAACAATAAGAACAACAACATCATCTACGGGTGATTATAGATGGCCAATAGGAACACATTCATCTATTTTTACAAAATAATAATACATAAAAAATTCATAATATAATTTTAAATTTTTGTTAATTTTAAGATGTACAAATTATTTAAAGCCATGTCTCACCCAAAAATTTAGTGTTTATCAATCTCTTTCAAGTTTTAAATCTATACAACTAACATTTGCTAATATAGATATATATCTAATATAAACATAAATATATATTCAAATGTGTTTAAACAAAATAAAGGTTCTTTATTTTTTGTAGTATTGTAAAAGGAGTGCTCTTGTCCAAAATTTGAAGGGCAATACTAAAAACTATCAACATTCAAAAAATGTTTGAAATCCATAAACAACCATCTAATTTAAATCTTAATTTAGTGGATAAAATTATATAAAATATTAAAATATGAACCTAAATTTTTATAAAATAATATGCTAATAAATGAATTAGGATTGTTACTAAAAAAGTGAAAACATCCACCAATATTACAACCCCGAAATTGAGTGTAGAGTTATGAGATAAAGGTTTTTTTCGCTCTGCTAGGGTTTAGGCTCAACGAGTTATTTTTGTAGTGAATGCTCGGCCTTGCCATACGCCGCCATCGCGTCACACCACCGATCTACAGATCTAGGCGGGATTATCTGCATTAATTTTGTATTGATCGCCAGTCCGCCCTTTGGGCGGTGGCTTATAAAATGACCACCTCCTTGGGCCATGCATCTATTGATGCTGGTCTTATCGTAGGAGCTCTAGACAATGGCGCCAAAACGAGCGAGGAAATTCATCCCGAAAGTATTCGACGAGGTAAGGATACTGATACTCCTTCCCCGGATATTGTTCTTGATTTACCAACTTTTGACAAAGCTTGCAACTGGTTTGAATCTTTTTCTCTTGTTGCTTATTTTGTGGGCCGAGTTCCCCTGAAGGTATCCTCCGCCAATGGATTCATAATCATTGGCAACCCCATGGAGTCAAGGTCGAGGGAGTCCAAAACATGACCAAGGGTTTTTTCTGTTCCGCTTTACCAATGCTGAACACTGCAAAGCCATTGTTAACCATGGTCCCTGGTTTATTTGCAATACCCTTGTGGTTTTCTCCCACTGGACTCGAGATTTTCAAGTCTCTGAGCAAGCCAAGCTCAAAATTCCTGTTTGGGTCGAATTTCCAGGCCTCCCTTTGCCTCTGTGGGGTTTCGTTGACCAACTTATCAAACCCTTGGGACGCCTCATATGCCATGAGCAAAGTAAGTTTTACTTGGCTCGACCCCAAAAATGGGTCTGTGTAGAAATTGATCTCTCAAAAGACCTCAAAGATACCCTTGATATCCAGGTTGGAGACATGCGCTTTTCACAGAAAGTTCTATACATCAATCTGCCCAACACTTGTTTTCGGTGCCAATCTGCTGACCATATGATCAAGGATTGTCCTCTTATGAACCCAAGCCCACCGCCCATTTCAAGAAAGCCCCGATCGACCCTAAATCTAGGACTCCCTCCTCTGATGGATGGACTCACATCACAATGACAGAAAACCTTTTGCCTTGACCGAAATAAGCACCAACAGGCTACTTACAAACAGTGGCCACCCCTACTTCTACTCCTTTGAAGCCATCTGCTGTGATCCCTCCCAAGCCCATGCCCGCCATTTCTCGGTCTCCGCAAGTTGCTGTTGTCATCAGCCCTCACCCCTTAGCTCTTTCACACCCCTCATTGTCTGAGACCTCAAGCTTTCTAGATCTCACGGCCGGTGGTTCGGCTCTGCAGATAGATAGAAACGTTGCCTTATGCCGTTCAAGTCCTTCCCCTCCTTCCGAGGAAGATTTCTCACAGAGACCTCGCCGACAGTTCGAACTCGGTGATTTTATTCATGGGAATGCACAGCAAGTCGCTTTCTCTAACCGCTTTGGAGCGTTAGCCAACCTCGAGGAGGAAACCATGCACCTTGATAGTTCTCCATGTTAGTCTACTCATGGAATGTCATGGGGCTTACTGATCTGACTCGCAGATATCTTGTCAGAGACAGTTGCAAGCATTTTGCAAAATTTTAGGTATTGTGTTTGTAGGAAGTCAAAATCTTTGGCTTCCATCTTTCTGCTGCTATGCGTACCATCTGGCTTGGTTCTCTCTGCCATATGTCAGCTCACGATAACGGTCGAGGGGGTGTTGTCACTCTTTTAAGCCCCGACCTCAACTCCAATATTATATCTTGGGGCTCTGACCCCACTCATCGGGTGGTGTGGACCCTTTTTGATTTTGATGGCCACATTCTTGGGTTGGCCAATATTTATGCTTCTAATGATGCCTCTGAATGATCTTCTTTTTGGCGGTGGTTGGCTGATCATCTGCCCTCTGCTACCTGGCTTCTTTGCGGAGATTTTAACATGGTCGAATCCCCCGATGACAAGTTGGGCCGGCTTCCAATGCGATGGTGTACTGGCGAACATGAAGCCTGGTTCTATTTGCACAATAAGCTTTGTCTTTTTTATCCCAACCACCGCAAGCACTCTTCTAGCACGCCACTCCTTGGTTCACCTGGTCTAATTTTAGAGCTGGCAATGACAGAGTCTATAAGTGTCTCGACAGAGCTTTGCTTTCAGAGCAGCATTGGTTTTCCTTTGATTCTTCATACAGCCTCCCGGTCTCGGTGGTGGACAATGCTTTGGTTTCTGACCATAAGCCTATTTTCTTTGGGATTCAATGGAGCTCCCAGTGCCCCAAGCCCAAGTCCACCCAATTCTATTTAAATACGTCCCACCTTTCTCATCCCAAGACATTGGATTATATAAGACGTATTTGGAATCTTGATCCGAGACCTGTTGATGGGATTGGCTGGATTGACTGGTGGTCTCACGCCATCGCTCGTACCACTTCTTTCCTTCGGCTTTATGGGAAACAAGTTGCTCTATTTCGCAAGAATGCTCATGAAGCCTCCCATGTTGAATATTCAAGGGCTATTCAAGAGCTTAATCTGTCTCCTTTCAATGCCCACCTGCAAGTGCAAGCTACTCATTGGAAGCATAAGCTTCAAATTGAGGAGCACTATAAGGCTAGTGTTTTCGCATGAATGTTTCAGCTTTTTGGGATAGAGTTGCTTCTATCCTTTCATTCCTTTGAGAAACAGATAAGGGTTAGGGCTAGGAGGAATACCTGTTGAATGTCGAGAGGGTGTGCGCGTACAGTAGAGAAAGATCAGATCGACTGCGAAGAACTCCTTTTTGTCTTGGAAGGACTACCTGCAAGTAAGAATACAAGACCACCAGATTTTAATTAGACAATAAATGAGGGAGCTGCCTTAGGCCCAGGAAATATAAAACTTCCTTTCGAAGGTGGTCAGTTCCCCTGCTAATATGAATTAACACAAATGATTGTAAAATCACAATTTAATTGCCTCGTTGAAACAAGTAGAGGAAAGGCTGGTTTTGGTTTTGAATCACGGTGACCGACGCCGGTCAGTGTCACCAGTACTGGTTGATGATAACCGATATCGGTAGGGGTAGTGATTTAAGGGGTTGGGTGAAGGTTGGCTATAAGATGGCTATATGATGGCTATGGTGTTTATAAGGTTGGTAAAATGACTGGGGATAGGTAATGAGGTGATGGGGAAGACTCAGAGAGTATGGGGGCTATTCTTGGGGCAAATTAGGGGTAGAGGAATGTAAGTTAGGTGGAGAGTGTTACTGGGTAGTGGATCTGGGGGTAGACTTGTAATTACTGTGATTCAGAAATCCAAGAAATATTATTAAAAGAACGTATAAGACTTACTAGTTCCTGATGGAAAATGCAGGTTCTGGGACTGTGATGACGAAGACAGGGCTCAAGTAGGATGATCTGACAATCCAAGATGAGCTATCTCCTCTCTTGATGCTCGGATGAGTGTCACTGGGCTCTGGTTATTCAGTTGCAGTCTTGGGCTTGATGTCCTTCTCTGCAAACTTCTCTCTTTCCTTCACTTGTCTCTGCTCAGCCAAGTCAATTTCAGATCCTTCCAATGACTTCTCCTTTTTTGATCAAATGAAAATCCCCCTTTGTTTTTGGTTGGGAGAGGTCATTTACAGGGAACCGATGGCGGTTACGTAACCGACGGCGGTCGAGTAGGAACCGGTATCGGTCAAGTCAAAGTGGGCTATTTTTAGTAAAATAGCCAACTTTCCCTCCTTTTCTCCCGAGGGATTAGTTGTGGGCTTGGTCAAGTCATTATGAGGTCGGTTTTGGGTGCGGGTGAGGAGTAATTAGTCATAGGTGTGGATGTAGACCAAGTTATAGGTCTTAATTAGGTTAGTTTAGGGTTAGGACTAAGTCATGATGAGGTGGCGAAATGAGGTGGCAGGTTTGGAGATGTGGATTTATTAATTGTAAGGTAATTAATAAATAATTGTGTAAGGTTTAGGTGATGAGGTTAGGTTGCGAAATGAGATGCGGGGCACGGGGTTGTCAGACACAAATTTGGTGTCTACATTAGCCCCTTGTTGTCGTGTAGCTTGTCTTGTAAAGTCGCACGGACAATAATAAGAAGTGGTTACGCATGTTAAGGGTATAAGTAATCCCCCTCAAATCTATCACAGATTGAGATAACGTGAAATCGGGGATAGGGTTGATAAAGGGTAAATGGTGTTGAGATGATGGTAAAATGGTGGGGTAGGTCCAAGGAAGCGACGCACGTTGAAATGATAGTGCGACGAGTGGTACATGATTTGAGCAAACAAGCAATTCATAGGCAAATGTCGATAGTTTATCCAAACAAGGGTGATATAATCCTGGTATCCAAGGCATAGGAAGTAGCTCTGGGGGATATAACGGGTAAGGCACAGAACGTTTAGGCATGTCCGCAGATGCAAATGGTTGGTTTGGTTGAGATAAACCCTAAAACATAAACCCCACATTAAACATAGCTAAACATAGCTTCTGCGCCAAAGAAGCCATGTTTAGTTAAAACCCATTATCAAAACCCCTTGGCTAAACCAAACCCGAAATCCACATTCACACGATTCAAAGGTATTGCTTTCGTAAATGAACGGGGTTAGAAACTATTACAATGAAAGAAGCACAATGGAAAGGAAATGAGAGAAACGTATTTTCTTTCGAGTAAACGCAGAGCACGAAATAATCATACGAGCTTTAGATCATAAATATAATGTCTGAGATGATTAGAAACAATAAGATGCTATGCAAAGAATAGCTTAAGATCATGAACGTAAGAACAATGTCTTAAGAAAGATATATCCCACAACACAAAGTTTGCGAAATAATATCAACTCCTATTCTTGAAATGATTGAACGAAAACACAAAGTTTTTCTTCTTTCCAATAGCTCCGAATATTACAAAAATCTCGACCCTTTGGAATGCATAAGCATCCCTTATTTATAATAAAAGGGAACGAGAGAAAATAGGATAAATCCTAGAAAATAGTGTTCTTTAAAAAGAGTTCTATTTTGCTTGACTCTCACGCAGGAGACCAAGTCAAAATTTGCTTCCTATATGACGAAACAGAAATGAAAAAGACATGTCGATTTCAAGATTGAAATGACATGAAACATCAAGAATTAATCTGAATCATCATCTTTCGCTCCTTCATCTTTCTCTTCCTCCAGCTGCACCTGTTTGTTCCGAAATTCTTGGAACCTTCGAATTATGCCTTGCATTTCGTTTTCGTCAGGTGCAGTAGAATGATCATTCCAAATTTCGCAGGTTTCATGGATATCACTAGCACCGCCGGGAAGCTTTTTCAATCTTTTGCTGAGCTTTCTCAAGGCCTCAAAAGAATGTTCAATTCTTACAAATCGATCAATGATCTCAATACCAAATCCGTGCGTTGGTTCATGCTGAACAGACTCTTGGACTTGTTTGAAAAGATCATCTGCTGATAGGACACCTGAGTTTCCAACTGGTACCTTTGGTCCCTCGACTCCTAATAATAATGGCCCCATCCCGCGGTACACCTGTGGCGTGTGCTCGTGGCGTGATATATCTCGTGCTTTGTGGTGTCTTTGGTGGTGGTGGTGGTACCCGTGTTTGTACACAGAGTGTGCCTGCACTGTGGCGTAGCCGTGCCTCAGGCTAACCGCCCCGTAATACCCCCGATCTGTGCCTGTGCAGCAGCAAGCTGCCCCTGTAATAGCTGCACCTGTCCTAGGAGGCGGTCCCTCTCTGCTCGTAATGCAAACGCTGGTTGTGCGGGCGGGTGCTTATCCTCACGCTGCTCTCTGACCAGCCCACCAAACTAAGAATGAACATGTACATCCGGCGTCATCCATTGTATCATCCTGGCCGGCCTCTCTGCTACCCAATCTGGGTCATCGGGCTGCACGGTGCAAGCAGTGGGGCCTCTACATCATCCCTCCGGTACTAAGGGAAGGGAGGTGGCTCATCCTGTCGTAGCCCCAATGCCCGTACAATGCTTCTTCAACTTTTTAGGGTGCGGCCTTGGGTCGAGCAATGGAGTAAAAAAAAGGCTATTTAGCAAAGGAGGGTATAGGCGATGTGGTGAAAAAGGGAGAATAGTAAATAAGGGTAGAAATTGGGGAAAAGGTAGGATTTAACCGATATCGATTCTCTATGACCGGTATCGGTTAGATGACCGATACCGGTTCCTTAGGGCATAATATAACCGGTATCGGTTATAGGTCAAAAACCTATAAAAAGAAAAATACGGCTGGTCATTGTCACATTGTCAATTTGAAAACCAATTTTAGTTATCTGAGGTGTATTAGTGAGATTGTTGAATTTGTTGAGGTGGCACTATTTGAGTGGAGAAGTGAGTGGTTGGTAGGCCCTAGCGAGTAGGAGGCAACATTTGATTGGTGGAGGACCCAGCAGAGGAGATTTATAGCCATGGCACAGCCAGGAGGAGCAGGAGGTGTTGGACCAGTTAGACCACCACCACCTATCCCACCACGACGACGTGTCATCGTACCGGTAGGTTCGAAACCTCTCATTATGTGAATTTAATGTTTTTAAAGTTGGATTTGGATTTTGGGTAGAATCCATGTTTTTAATAAAATAATGAATAAATGGAAGTTGTTTGGAAAATGGAGAGGGTAGGTAGATTAGTTAGGCTAAAACGGTATGGTGGGTAGGTTTTAGGGTTTTTAATGGGTAAAAGGGGAGTAATATGCCAAAATGGGTTTGGGGGCGCGTGGGTTCGGCTCCGCTATTTTACTGATGACCGATGTCGATCACTAAGTGACCGCATCGGTCACGAAGTTTTGCGCAGGTGGGTTTGTGGTTGACCGGTGTCGGGTCGTGTCTGTCGACCGACGCCGGTGGAGAGGGGACCGGTGGCGGGTTGGTGACCGAGTACCGGTCTGAGTTAGGATTATTTATTTTGTTGGGTTGGTTTTGTTGTGGTTTTGGGTGTTTGGTTGGTGTTTGGGTGTTGTGTTTATTGTTTGGGTTGTTGTTTGAGTGTTTTGTTATTAGTGGCTTGGGTTTTGTGTTTATTGTTGGGTCTTGTGTTTTGGGGGTGAAGAGGGAAGGGGTAGAGGTTGATAGGAAGGGTGATTAGTGAGTGGGGGAAATGGGGCGATTGTGTGGTTGGTGTGGTTAGGATAGATTAGGTGTTGGGCATGAATGGGGAGGTGTTAAATGGGTAGCCGGGCATAGGTAAATGGCGAGAGGAGATCCGGGTGATTGGTAGGGTGCGAGATAGGGCAAGGGGATATCGTAAAGGTTTTATGGTAAAATAGGTGGGTGTAGGTGTGTGTTATAGAGTCAGGGTGTGGTCGGGTGGGTAAAAGGGGGTATAGAAGGTTAAAGTAGTTGTTTGAAAGGGTAGGTCTAATGAAGTGGGTGATTTGTGCAGCACGTCGCAAGAATCGACTATGCGGGATAGGATGCCCCCGCTGTTGAGACGGATGCGGCCACATGTGTCCGCAGCTTGTAGCAGTGGGCCATTATGCGCGAGGTGGGACTCGGCGGAGTCCAGCGATATAGGGCTATAGATAAGGATCACAGTCTTATGGTTGCCCTCATCGAGAGATGGGATCCGACGACTAATGTTTTCCATCTCCGACTGGGAGATGACTATTACCCCGGAGGATGTATATCACATCCCGAGACCGCCGATCATAGGAGAGGCGTGATTCAGAAGTAGATGCAGAGACGGCTATGGACAACATTCTTCATGTATTTGGGGACGGCCGCGTTATTGACCTACCACACATGAGTATTGCTTATGGCGATATGTATCGCGCCCACGAGACATGAGACACGGCTTGCCGTGTTGATGATGATAGCATCACATTCTTCGCCTCCCGGACTCGAGAGGGAGGCCGCTTTCCACAGGTGTTGATGGGGGTGCTTTGCACGAGATGGTGGAGGAGCATACGTGTTATACTTGGGCACCAGTATACAGTGCGGCTATCAAGAAGCTGCGGGGTTATCGCCAGATGAGGCGATTCGGGATTTGTTCCACATTTGTTACATTCATTGGGCATATGAGCATATCATATGTATTCGACAAAGAGGGCTGCCCAGCAGCCTAGGGCCACATGTGATATACGAGGTATGGCTTTCGAGAGGTGGTTGGGGGTCGTGGGCCACCACGAGTGGTGATCGCGGGGACGAGATGTAGCTACACTCACCTGTCATATCTTTAGAGGGCGACCGCGTTAGATATTGTATGGAGGCCTTACAGAGGCCATCAGCCCCGAGGAGGAGCCCGATCACAGATGCGCTGGATCCAGTATACATTCTGGATAGCAGGACGGAGGCCGGGAGAGTATGAGCGGATACCCCTAGAGAGGGTACGACGGCAGTTGGGGCTACGACAGATGAGCCACCTCCCTTCCTCGGCACTGCAGAGGGATGATGTAGAGGCCCCACTGCCTGCACCGCAGCCCGTTGACCCAGATTGGGTAGCAGAGAGGCTAGCAGATGATACTGATGGATGCGCCGGATGTACAGTTCATTCTTAGTTTGGTGGGTCAGGTCGAGAGAGCGGCGAGGATAACACACACCGCACAGCCAGATTTTGTTTATTGCATACAGAGAGGGACCGCCTCTAGGACAAAGTGCAGCAATTTATTACAGGCAGGGTAGCTGCTTCACGCGACAGCACGATCGGGGGTATTACGGGCGGTTAGCCGTGCACTGTGTACCGCCACAGTATGCAGTGTACAGGCACACACTCAGTGTACACCACATGTGTACAACCGCAGTACCACCACCGGCACCAAAGACAGCCACAGTGCATTGGCACACTATCACATGTGCACCGGTATGAGGGTGTAAGCGGGACGGGGCCATTATTATTAAGAGTCGGGGACCAGCCCCAAGAATTATGGTGGCACGAGCCCGTTATATGGAGGCGAGAGTGGAGGCCCAGACTTATCGGGATGTCCTTGATGGTACCGAGGCGACTATCGCCATATGCGGTGCGAGTCGAGACCTCGCAGAGCCGAGATCCTGTGGGGTGCAGCCACGGTGGGTGGGTCCGGTTACGAGGAGGAGGCGAGCGGCACAGGGACCAGCGAGGGGAGATAGGTCGAGGCGGTGGAGAGAGCCGAGGTATCCGGGCAGAGGAGATAGTTTGTGTTTTTGGATATTAGATAGAGGCCTTTGGTTTGTCAGGAACCGGTTATGTATAGAGAGGCTGCGTGCCCACATATGATTCTTTCATTCATTTATTCATCTTGTTGTATATACTGGCCTGCGAGCCGAGTACGGGTCAGTATAGTTGATATCTTTGGTTTATGAAAGTGAGTATATTTTTGATATGAGAGACCGGCTGTGAGCCGAGTCGATATTTTGGCGATTATCATGCGGCTTGCGTGTCGGCTTTGTATTATCTTGAGATCACAGAGGCCCCTATGCAGGGCAAGTTGTATATTTGAAACCTTTGATATATATATATATATATATGATGATTTTGACCCACATGGTGTATATGAAATGTTTTATGTGTTTTGTCGATGGTTTGTGAAATTTAATATATGATGAGTTTAATCCACATGGTGTATATGAAATGGTGTATGTGTTTTGTCGATGGTTTGTTTTATTGTAGATAGATGATGTTGATGAAATAGCGATAATATATTGAGGTGATTTTGATGACAAATATTGGTAATGGTGTTGTGATGCAGGAAAAAGAGACGGGCGCCACAAAAATTTGCAAAAATGAAGAAACGGCCGAGGTTTAAGCAAAACGGGGCACATGACCGATATCGGTTATGTAACCGATGTCGGTAGCTATATGACCGATAGCGGTTATGTAACCGATATCGGTTATGCCAAAATTATTTTTCCTAAAAATAGAACTGCTTGGTTGGCAACTTAAGTTCTTATTTTTAGAGTCATGCAACAAGTTAAATACGTGAATGCGATTACTGTTTGATTTGATCTGATACTGAGTAATTGCATGAAAGAATTTGAGTGATAAGGAGGAAAGAGACAGGTGAAGTGAGTGTGGGCTGAGATTCAGAAGGCAGAAAGACAAGGTATATTTGAAGAGGGTGGTGAACATGGCTGAACGAGGAGAAGCATCCAGCAGGCAGGGACGAGGGGGAAGACAAGTTCCACCCCAAGCTGCTGCATCCCGAGAGGTAAACTGTTTGGTTGTAATTTGATTCTTGCATTTTTTTTTTTGAATAGGATGAGAGAGAGTAAGTGGGTAAAGATGAGAAAGAAAAGGTGATAGGCAAGGGTTTGGGATATGGTGAGTGCTTTATGGGGTAGGTAAGCAGGGTGTTCACGTATGTTTTTAGGTATAGATAGGAGTAAACGGGCAAAATAATTATCGTAGGTGTATGTTTTTAAGCAGGGTGTATATTTTTGACAGTGACCGGTATCGTTTAGAGATAACCGGTATCGGTTAGCAAACCGGTATCGGTTATCTATAACCGATATCGGTTACTGTAGGAGTTTCCAGAATTTGAGAAAAAAACCCGTGGAGATTTGTTTTATTGAATAATTATGTGTCGTTTTGATGTACGCAGCGAAGCGAGGTTAAGGATGAATGATATCATGCAGCGTTGTTATCACGAATCCGAAGCGGATGTAACACCATTTGAATGGGCATTGATAAATCGTTTGGGGTTAAGTGGAATCATTATTATTCACGAATCACACGTAACCATGTTATGTTACAGGTGTTGATTGAGAGATGGAATCGAGAAAGAATACCTTTTATCTACCAACGGGGAGATGACAGTGACGTTGGAAGATGTGTTTAGGATTCTGAGGCTCCCAATGATAGGAAAAACAGTGTATCAGGCGTTGCTAAGACGGGGCGGGCAGCGATAACAACAATGATTTGGTTCATTTGCACGAGATTTGACACAACGAGGTTTGACATTTACGTATGGTACAATGTATGCAACACACACCCGAGGAAACAAGGTTGGCGGTGGTATTAATGATAGTGGTAGGGTATTATGCATTACCGAGGTTGGAGGGTGGAAGATTTCCAAAAGCATTGATGAGTGTTATTTGGGAAATGATAGAAATGAGCGTGACTTTCGCATGGGCACCGCATATCTCGCGAGAGTTATACAGGGGTTTATGAGCTGCAAGTAAAACACAGAGACGACCTTTGGATTGTTCGTACTTATTACATTATTGGGCCTATGAGCACATTGTGTGTGCGCCGATAGGCCAACCCATCAGTCGGGAGAGACAGGAGTGCAGAGGTTGGGCTTGGGACGATGGGTCCAGACGAGACAAGAGGTGAGGTCCCGAGGCCATGATAGATGATATCGAGTATTAGGCAGCGGAGTATGGGAGATGGTGACGATTGCGGATATTTGTTGGAGGCCATACGGGAACTATATGGTGACAGAGAATATAGCTGAGGAGTTAAGGGGTGTAGAGCGATTGAGGTGGATCGCAGGGCACAGGCCGGGTGAGTATGAGAGGATTCCTCTAGATCGCGTGTGGCGACAATTTGGGTTCGTTCAGGATATACCTATGACATATAGACCATACATGAGGATCGACGCCGAGGCAGCATTCTCACCTCCCCGGCCGACACCTCCAGAAGGGCCAGAAGAGATAGCAGCCGATCGTAGGGTAATGGATGTGGGAACGACAGAGGCCTATAGAGTATGGTGGGTAGCAGAGCTGCGAGGTGCACGTGAGCGCCCTGACATAGCTGTGATTACAGTGGAGAGAGATCGTCTGCAGGATTTGGTTCACCAGCTTCAAACACAGGTGAATGAGACAACGAGATTGTTAGAGGTTTCACAGTTACGAGTGGAGAGACTAGAGGCAAGATTCCTCCATGTGAGAGGACGTATTCGTATGTTACAGGAGATGTTGGCAGATCAGTGGGAGGAACCAATAGCAGTGGCACCTTTGAGGATGGAGAGGCCAAGTGAGGGGCATCGACGATCACGATCACCACCTGATTCGGGAGGAGGCGCAAGGGTCTAAGTGAATTTCATAGGAATATAAGAATAAATAAGGATGCCGACCTATGAGTCGATGATAGAGAAGATGTATTTGTTTAACATCTAAAATAAAACTAAATATGTATGTTGTTTTGAGTGATGATAATAATAAGAATGGTTGTGTTTTGAATGTTGTTTTTGTTTGTTTTGAAAAAGGATAAAGATGAATGTTGTCAAATAGAAATACACAAAAATATTTATATTTACAACACATGATAGGGTATGGTAGGGGATGGTCGAGCTAACCTTGGGAGACCCCATGTCTCCTAAGTGTTGCCTACATAGCCCATTGCACAAAGCAAGGAGGGGCCTCAGACCGATGTAGTTCTCCCTTAGAACCAGGGAGAGGTGAATTCAGGCAATTTGGTTGTGGTTAGGCAATTTGTTGGTTGGTAAAAATTTGATGTTGGTAGGGTAATGTTGTTGGTCTTGGTAAGGTATTGACGATGTTGATGTAGGTATAGGTGAAGCGAAAGTTAGCTTACCCAAGTAGTAGGGAATCGTGTCCTTATTAAGGTCAACACACAATCCTAGAGTCGAGAAAAAGAGGCAAAAGTGTCCCGTAGTTGAGAAGAGCTAAACAAACCACATATTAATGTCGGATGAGCTTGAATCCCTAAGTACCTTGCATATGCGAGAAGTCGATAGGTGAAAAGAGTTGTATAATCACAATATATCGGATATACGTCACATCCCTTGAGTTTTGTTGCTTTGACAAATGGTGAGGTGAGGTGGTTGATATAGGCGGGGTGTTGAGAACTTGTTATAAGGTGATTATTCTGACGAAAGAGAACCAAACCTAAATAGACAAGTCCATGACTCAAAAGTGCTTTTGAATACTACTTTTTACTTTTTGGATATAGACTGATCGATGCGGGAAGTCTACATGGGATATGTATTTTGTTGTTCTTGAGGTCTTCACGAAGGTGATCAATGTGAGAAGCTTCGATAAAGGCCGACTTTGTATAATTGTCCTTGAGGAGCGGTTTATTTATAGTAAGCGAGATGTGGTTTTGCACATAGCTGTCCTTCGAGGGAGTAGTCTATGTATAACTTAGAGGTCTAGATGTCCGTTTGGCATGAAGCATCTAGTTTTGTAGGAAGTTTGACTCAAGAATATCCCATAAGTGTACAATTAAGAACATGTTATTTTGATACTTTTAAGTCATGGACCAGACTAAAAAGGGGAAGGCATCTTTAAGAGGAGGTAATGACCAAACCACGTGAGTTTGATTCTATTTTGAGATGCATGGAACAAAAGTGTATGAGGTAGTAAATGAGCTCAAGGGGACGAGCACGAGGTAGATAAGAATTGATATAACACTAATTTCAACAAAGAGAATGGTCGAAGATGCAAGGCATTAAGGGGTTCAGGCTCAAGTTTACCATTAAGCGAAGCTAAACGGTAAGTGCCTGATCCGTAAATATGAGTGATAATGTAAGGCCCAATCCAATTAGGAGCAAATTTTCCACGTTTGCTCTTTTCTAGTTTGGTTACATGTTGATTCTCTTTGAGGACAAGATCACCAACCTTAAAGGTACGCTCATGAAGTCGCTTATCATAAGCACGCTTGATGCGTTTTTGATAGATTTGAAGGTGGTCAAGAGCCGTAAGACGACGCTCGTCAAGAAGCTCTCATTGGGCTAACCGCTCTTGGCGGAAATCATCGTTGGTGAGAATATCCTGAAGAGATATTCTGAGGGAGGGTATTTGTATTTCAAGAGGCAAGACAGCCTCGGTACCATATACCAAAGAAAATGGTGTGGCATTAGTGGAGGTACGAATGCTAGTACGATAAGCCCAAAGGGCAAAGGGGATGTGATCATGCCAATTTCTTCCAGAGTCGTTAACAACTTTCATGAGGATTTTGGTTAGGGTTTTATTGGAGGATTCGGCTTGACCATTGGCTTGTGGATAGTAAGGTGATGAGAAGCTAAGTTTGATGCCAAATTTGTCACAAAGGTCTTGTAACAACTTATTTTTGAAAGATTTACCATTATCTGTTATCAGGCGATGAGGAATACCAAAACGACAGATAATGTGATGGTTAATGAATTCGACGATTTTTTCTTTTTTGGTTGAAATGAGTGGAATGGCTTCCACCCATTTAGTGTAATATTCGGTTGCTGTGATTATCCAACGGTGACGTTGCGAAGAGGGCGGGTGAATCTCACCAATAAGGTCTAAACCCCATTGTGAGAAAGGCCAAAGATCTCGTGCGACCTATAGCGGATGGCTAGGAGTATGTTGAAGGTTGGCATGTTGTTGACACATAACACAACGCTTAACATATTCGTAGTAGTCATTATTAAGAGTAGGCCAATAATAGCCTAGGCAAAGGATCCGTTTGGCCACGGCCAGGCCACTAAAATTTCGCCACAAATACCGTCGTGGATTTGTTGGATGGTATAGGTGACCTCCGCACCGGTTAGACATCGAAGGAGGATGCCATCAAAGCCACGTTTATAGAGGAGTCCCCCCATGACGACATAACGAGAAACACTTTTAAGAAAAGCACATTTGCCGTTACTAGTAAGGTCAGGTGGGAGAACAGAGGTTGTAAGGTAGTCGTGAAATTGGTGATACCAGGTATCCTGTGAATTAGCAGACACATTATTTATCATACAAACAATAGGAAATTTGAGTAAGATGGGGCAAAGAGTTGTTGGACCAAGACGAATATGTCAGAGTCAGTTGGTGAGGCAGGAATTTGTGAGGCTAAGCAAGCCATAGTATCTCGCAAATTTGTTAGTGGAGCAGGAATGGTTTGGATAGAATAACGAGTAAAGAAGGTCAAAAGTGAATCCACGTAATGTTTGTAATTTTGAAGTTCCTCATTTTTATATTGGTAGATTTCCATAACTTGATTGACTACCAATTGAGAGTCACCGAAAATATTAATAGATTTGACACCTAAGTGTAACGCACTGGAGACCCAAAACAAGGGCCTCATATTCCATTTGTATTATTAGTGCGGGAAATCGAGCCGGAATGAAAGAGGCATAGGCTCAATCAAGAGGAATTGTTTTAGGGTTTATGTTTTAGGGTTTATGTTTTAGGGCTTAATCTGTCTCCTTTCAATGCCCACCTGCAAGTGCAAGCTACTCATTGGAAGCATAAGCTTCAAATTGAGGAGCACTATAAGGCTAGAGGAGCCCAAGTTCGAGCCCGTCTACACTGGCTCCACATTGGTGACAGAGTTTCTAAGGAGTTTTTTGCTTCCCTTAAAACTAATCAAAATCTCACCAAAATTAAAGCAATCAAGGATGGCAATTAAAGAATTACTCTCTGACTTGACATTCTGCAAGCTTTTGTGCATCACTATCATGTTGTGTTTACTACTCAACCTGCTACCTCGGCTTGTGAGGCTACTCTCCTCCAATGCATTGACGTTGTTCCTTGCAAGCTCTCTGAAATTCAGCGGCATCACCTGTGATAGACCTCTCACTCTTGATGACTTGAAGGAAGTCTGTTATGCAGATGGCCTCTGATAAAGCCCCCGGTGTTGATGGTTTTCCTTGTGAGTTCTACCAGTCTCTATGGACGACTGTTGGTCCAGATCTGCATCAAGTCTATCGAAGCGATGTCCTCCAACACCTTGGGCGATCTGATCAACCAAGGAAACATCAAATTCATTCCCAAGTCTGGGGATCCCGAGCTTATCACCAGTTGGCGGCCAATAACTCTGCTCAATGTCTCATACAAAATTATTGCCAAAGCCCTTGCTATCAGGCTCACTAATCTCCCCTGATCATCAGAAGTGAGCAAACCGGCTTTATCAAGAACAAATACATTTTGGACAACATTATTGCAGTTTGGGAGGGCATGGAATATGCTTGTCAGACTTCTCAACCAACTTTGTTTGTTAAAATTGATTTTGAAAAATCCTATGGTAGAGCTGAGTGGCCTTTCATACTGGCCATGCTGCAGGCTATTGGTTTTGGACCCAGATTCATTCGCTCTGTCAATATGCTCTTCCAAAATGCAGGTGCTTGTATTACTATCAATGGTCAGCAGTTTGAGAGATTCTCTCTTCATCATTCTATCTGGAAAGGTTGCCCCCTTGCTCCTTCTCTTTATGTCATTGTTGCTGAAGGTCTGAGCTACTTACTTGCTAATGCTGCCAATGCTGGTCTTGTTAAAGGTATTCAACTACCCTCCTCTCCCAAGTAGTTGATTAATGGGCACTTTGCTGATGATTCTTTTCTCACTTTGGCTGAAACGGAGGCCTCTGTCACTAATGCCATGAAATGCCTTGATATTTTTGTCTTGCCTCTGGTTCTACTATCCAATGGAAGAAAACCCAATGTTACAGAGATAGGTGATGGGTCCCAAACCTCCTTGGCTAGAGGGATTCCAATGGCTTTGGATTGAACCTGGTGTTCAATTCAAATTTTTAGGCATCCCTTTGCCTTTATGGCATCCCCTATTGATCTGTGGAATTATGTGATTCAACGAGTTGAGCAAAAAAATCTCTTTTTGGGTTACCAAGCATCTGTCTCTTGCTGGAAAATTCCAAGTCTGCTCCAAGGTTACGCCGCCACTCATGTCTATTATTCATCATGTTGGGCACCTTCTAAAGCTGCTTATCATAGGCTGGAGAAAATTTTGCATGATTTCCTATGGGCCAACTCTGAAGGGAACCATGGTTTTCACAGAGTTGCTTGGGACATATGTTGTACGCCCAAGGACATTGGTGGACTTGGCCTAATCAACATTCATATGCAAGGGTTTGCTCTCACTGCCAAATGGATTATTCGCAGCCTTGAAGGTGAGGAATCTTGGAAAATTCTTCTCAGAAACTGTATATCTCAAGGGTCTCCGCTTAATCGAAGGGCATGACAGGGTTTGAATTACTACTCCTTACTTCTATGCCCTACTACTGTTAAAATAGGTGGCTCTTTTGTGGCAAAAAGCATATGGAAAGCTTGGGAGCTTCTCAAACCCCATCTGCTCTGGCAGGGTGGCGAGTTTCTAGAACGAGCTCTCTCTTAATTCTCTTAATTTGTGGTGGAATCGGTGCTTCAATTTCATGACAAACCACTTGCTCTTTCCTTGCAGCTCAAGGGTTTGCATCTTTTCAAAAAAGGGATTCAGTATACTCGGGACCTTTTTGTCCCATCACCAGGGATTGGCTTCCATGGGATAGCCTAAAAGCTAAATTTGTTCTACATGACAATGACAAACAAGCCATTTCTATCATTCAAGATCTCATACCTGGTGATTGTTTGCATAAAATTGGTGTTACTACGCAGCGCCCGTGGTGGTTTGATTGGCACTGGCCCTCCGCCACCCCCTTCAGAAATTATAAACCTCGGTTGGGTTACAAGCTTCTCACCCAGAAGCATCTTCCTCTCCAAAAGTTAAATGCTCGATGGAGCCTGCATTCCACCCGTTTTGGGTGGAAGCAACACTTCAAAGTTGTTTGGGCCATTCCTATAGAGCCCAAAGTTGCACATTTTCTCTGGAGCATTCTTCATCAAGGGCTTCTTGTGGGCAAGTGCCTTGTTCTGCTGGGAGCTCCCCTCATCGCGCTGCCCGTTCTGCAACCATCTTGAGACTCTTCTTCATCTCTTTTGGTTTTGCCCTCATGCGTAGTCTGCCTGGCGCTGGATTCATACCCTTTTTCAACCTTTTTTGCCCACCTTTACATGGAAAATGGTTCTTCTGGGGGAGCCGACTTTTATTCCTGCAAAATTTTACAACATTTGGCATTGTTTCAGAGCGGTTATTTTATATCACATCTGGAAATCTAAAAATGCTGTTATTTTTAATAAAGAGACAGTGGATAGATTTTTTTCTATTCCTAACAAGCTTGCTATCTTCTCCAATGTTTCGCAGATCCAGGTTCAGGTAGAGAAAGTCCGCATTGAAGTTGAACACTGCAAACACTCTTTGGACCATTGGGAGTGCCCTTGTGAGGTTAGTCATGTCCACCGATCCCCTCGCCGCGCTCCCACTCGCAAGGTCGCCGCTCATCCCATGGGTGGCGCGCAACTCCGACTGTGGTTCGGCGCGTGGCGGTGTAGTGCCTCCCCACCGGCGGGTCTCTCCACCTCCATCTTGGACTCCGACCGCTCCCGAGGTGTTTGGTTGGCAAGTTATGGCGGTGGTGGCTCAGGAGGTAGGCGCCGATCACCAAAGTTTCCACGGCTTTCTCTTGCTATCTCGCCTTCCCAGCGGGGAAACGAGGAGGAACAACAACAAACTGATGGCTGGGAGCAACCTGATGAAGCCCCGATACTACTCTTGGTGGTTGGGGTGATTGTCCAAAAAGCCCTCCGCCTCCACCACCTTCCTCCATGTTTGTTGCTGCTGCCTAGCTCCATGTTTGGAGTTTCTTTGGTTCTCTACTTTTTGTTTTAAGCTTTTTGATTGAAAATGCGTCTGTTGACATGACACTTTGCTACTCATAGCCTTTATGGCTACTTTGATCCTGCTTATGGGGTGTGATCTTTTCCACCCGATTTTGTATGATTAGCATTGTACTTCATTATTTTTAATATATGGTTATGCTTTTCAATCAAAAAATATCACAACCCCAATCCCTATATTTTCCACCAAATCTGAAAAATTCCTCTACGAGGACAAGGGGATGATGCCTTGAATCTTGTTTAGCCCCACCTAGAAAGAAAAATACCCAACATAAACACCATGTTTTTGTCCAATGATTCCAAATAATTTAACTTTATTAACATTTTTTTATGGGTTGGTATAGGAAATCAAAGACTATCCCATGAAATTGACATAATGTATGCGCAGAACCATGCTTGGTTTAAAGTGAATTGTGCAATGCATCATGAGGCATTTGGTGAACATGTTGATCGTAGCTATCGATTTTCGATAGCCTTATTCTTGGATCTTTGTTTTTGCAAAACGATTAACATCATGTAGAAATACTTAGGGTCCGCAACAATCCCAAGGATGCTAGTTCGGAATTCTAATTCCAATTTTGGGGGATTCAAAATGTATTATGATAAATCAATTTAAACTTGTTGCACAAGCGTAAAGGGGCCTTAGTTTTCAACCAAATTGAAACAAAGTTTCTAGAGTGAACCCTACCGTCTTATGGCATCTTCATATAACAATAACAATATAAGATATTTTAGTGTAGAGAACACATCCGATTCAATATTATACCATTCTTTTCCTACAATTATATATAATTACAAAAATGAATCCTATTTTTTGAATAACTAAATAAATGAATTTGAGATGACTATTATAAACTCTAAGCATGTTATACATAAGTTATGTGGTGTGGCATAGAATGTTTGATTGTTTTGTCCAATTTATGCTAGGAAATTGTTTATATTGTTCTCTAAACATAAAATCAAACTTGTATTTTGTAATGACAAAATTATAACAAGTGAATGATCCACATTTTTTCCAATTGCACAAATAATAGCAAAATATTTAGGTTGGTAAGCATTAGCAAAAATAAATCCTTAGAAAATAACATAAAATAAAAGCACGGATAAAGCTTCAACTAGAATTATTGAATTTTTAGGATAATCTTAAACGTGAGTTACATTTTTATTATTGTCTATGGATTTAAAAGGAACAAGAAACCAATTGAGATTTAATGGCTTTTTTCAATGTCAATTATGTCAAATTCATTTCCCATGAGAGTTTTTGATATTATCAATATTCCACTATCTAAACCGAAGTCTATGCAAGCACCGTCTTGTGAAGACAAAGTGTGTGTATGACATTCTAAGTAGAACTTAGTTCAACATGACTACAATTTTAACTCCCATCTCCACATTTTCTTTTAAAAGAAGATTTACATTTGATACGTCATTACACATAACAATATATAAAATGTTTTCTCCACCAATATCTCTCTCAAATAAAAATATGCTAAAAATGAATTAAGCATGGGAAATACAACATTTAACACAATCCATCCCAATAACATCTTTGCGAGAATGTTGCATTAAAATTTCCAATGTGTAGAATGATTACATAATTCTTTTTGGTGCGTCAACCTTATCTCAAAATGAGTTTGACTATGACATCTACCCTTAACCTATAACACCCCATTTGACAACATACAAAATAATAGATTGGGACTTTTCATATAATATCTAAAAAGGGTAGAGATTGAAGGACGGGCCAAAATATTTAGTATCTCTATATGGTATGAAAATAAAGACACAAATTTACTGATAAACACCTTGTCTCTACTTGGCTGATTGGTAAAGTTTGGGCATTTACTAGGAGAAGTTTCAAGGTTCAAACCCCATTGGCATGTCTCGAGCATAAGGAGTAACCCGACTAGAGTCCCCGCGTCTTTGTCAAGTAGTTCGACCAACATCCTCGAGTGTGCGCCAATTGTACGAAGGCAGTGTGAAACTTGTGCACCTAGTGATTCCTTCCTCATGTCAGGACAAAGTTTACCAAGGCTGGGAGACTGAGCTTAAGAATGTAAAATGTAATGATTCCTCATAATAAAAAAATATAAACACCTTGTCTCCAAGAAATTAGATTGATTGAATGTCAAATAAGCATTGATATTTGAAAAAGTGTTAGATGTTCTAAAAAAAATTGCTTTTCGCTCTAATTTTCAAACCTCTTGTTTTCTAAATGAGCCAAAATCCCCTCACATTTTCCTCAAGTGTTTAAAGAACAAATATTGAAAAATGAGGATTTCTCGTATAATTTCGGAGAAGTTTCACTTATTCTTTCAAAATTCTCCAAAAGCACGAGAAGTCCCCCTTACAAAAAGTGTGTATTGCATTTATGTGAGATGATTACACGTATATTAAAAGGACTTGATGGTGTGGAAGATGTGCGATGTAATGATGAAAGTAAAAGAGAAATGGAGGGTTTGTAAAGGCATTGAGAGTGGAGGTTGGATGAATTGCATAAAGAAATCGTGAGATAAAGTCCGTAATAGCAGAACTTGTAGCCGATCTAACTTATAGTGAGACGTGCTTTGAAGGAGACAAAGTTATAGAAATGAAGATGACAAGTCTTAGGTAACGTGTCCATTTTTCCAAATTAACTTTCAGATTGAAAAATATTCGATTATATAACAATTCCAGTGTGTGATATAATGGAAGGAGCGAAAACCTTGGACAAAACATGAGCATCATCATGTGGCCTAAGAGTTTTGTAGAAGAGCCTCAACTTTTGAATCCTCCATCCTAATGCATGACACTATAAGGTCACCTTATAAATTAAATATACACAGACTATTCTTCTTCCGCCTATCACCCTTTCCACCACTTATTTATTCTTTTAAAGTGCTCTTTGTATCACTTTTGTGTTCTTTGGTAGCTTTAAAGGTGGAGATGAAAATAAAAAATAAAAATAAAAATAAAAATATTAAGAGACGACCAAGATAACGGTTTTCAAGAAAGTTAACTTAATAAAGGCCTATTGGCCAATTACTATCAAGTATCGATTTCCATTTCCGCATTAGATGATTTGTTGGATTATATGAGTCAAGTGACATACTTCACAAAGAATGATTTGAAGAGTGGGTATCACGATATCAAAATCAAGGAAAGATATGAGTGCAAAATCGCTTTCAAAATATATGATGGATTACATGAGTGGTTCATCTTGCCATTTGCGAAGTAACCAACACATCGAGTACATTCATGTGGTTAATGAACAAAGTGTCGAAGCCATTCTAGGTAATTTTTTTCACTATTTATCTAGATAACATTATGATTTTAAGAAAAAATGCAAGAAGGTCACTTAATCCATTTACACAAGAGTGTTAGAGAATTTGTGAGAGAAGGTGGTAGGAAATTTGAAGAAATGTAGTTTCATGTATAAGGAGTTAGTATACTTGGGATTTGTAATATCTCATTAAGGGTTGAAGATGAATCCCGAGAAGGTACAAACTAGAGTGGATTGACCATCACCCAAAAATGTCATCGAGGCCCAAATCTTCCATGAACTTTCAAGATTCCACAAGAAGTTCATCGAGGATTTAATGAGATTTATGCACTCGATCATGAAGGTGATGCATAAGACAAAGAGTTTTTGTGGACCACATATGCAAAGTAAGAATTACGTGAAGTTAAAGGAGAAGGTCACACAATATCCAAAAGATTGGCCTTTCATGATTTCAATAAGTATTTGAGGTTGATTACTATGCCAATGGATTATCCATGGAGATATATTAAGTCAACACAAAAGTGTTTACACCCTAAAATATTATAAGTAGGAAGTAAGACGTGTTACATGTTGAATATTCTAAATATATTAATCCACATTAATTATACAATCCAAAATAAAGTGTTTTAATACAATGAATGATTATAAAACGATAGAACGATGACTTAAAAACATGAAGGGATAAAGACTTAGTTATGTAGAGAGGTACACAAGTGTTATGGGTGTACAAACAAGCTAGAAGAGGTGACGGGAACTCGAAACTACTCCTATATGGAACCATACAAATCCTGCTAGGATGGATGTAGAATGGTCTAGTCCCTCTTTATATGATTTTAGACTTATAAATGGTGGAGCTTTGTAATGCCTTCCTATCACTAGTATGGAAATGGTTTTGTTTATCGCTAGTGCTCACACATCTTTGGCACCACTTGTAATGACCTACAACAAATAGAAATCCTAGAAACCCGTGAAAAAAATTGTGTAATGATTAGATAACAAAAGGAGAAATATGTATGTGAGTGAGGCTAGATTGAACATAATGGTCAACCCTTGCAGAACCAATCGAGGTGTTGCACTAGATCTTCTTGAAAAGGAAGAAACCTTATGTAGCTATCTTAGTGTTGGTGCAAGTGGTGTATATAATCTAAGCCAAGGTTCTTATGTTTTCCCTTGTGTCTCTTCACACAAAGATAAAAGGTGTAACTATAGATCTTAGATTAGAAATGTGTAACTAACATGATAGTACTATGTTGTGGTATGCTTTAGATGCTAAGACTGATCCTCTTTATCCGTTAAGACCTTTGACAATCCGTAGAGTGATTTTATGTTGCTAAAACATGGCTCTAGGACATTTGTATGCTTGGTAATATAGGAAGCTAGAATCTTGAACTTGGTTTGAGTGCTTCAAATCTATGTGGTGGTTTATCTAAAGAATGTTGATTTGCTTTAGAAATATTTAAGGGAGCATTGAGTGCTTTAGTGCTGATATTTGCAATGTATACTTATGAGAATGTCAGGTGAGTTATGAAGTGCATTTGACTTGCTTATATAGGCTTCTAAAGGTTAGATATTCACATTATGAACACCTTATGGAAGATGAAATGATGCACATAAGATTTTCCAATTAAAAGAATATCTGTTAGAGAGAGGGTATATGACCGTGCATGTGTCAACCCAAGTTGTAGTATGACTTGGCCTTGTTATGTATGGTCCCATATAGAGATTTAGTAATGAAAGAACAAGATTCGAGAATGATGCATAAGGATAGATTACTACTTTGGATAATTAATATTGCATAGATGAATGACATAACAATGTGTAGAGATTAATAAGTCGTGTGAGATAAAACAATAATATGTTAATTTGTAGCTTAGAATGTGAGCATTTGTATTAGTAAGGAACAAAGTCAAGTTTGTTATTGCTAAAGGAAAATTTACCAAATTTGAGTGTTTACATTCCCCCCCTTTTGTGCATAATTAAAGGAAAAACATACTTGTGTGTGCACACACACTTTTCATTTTCTCGATTGTTGTTTTCCTTTGCATTGGCATTGGCACGTCCCTGGTGAAATCTACAACATCGAGTGTAGTTAATGTCTATTAAAGAAAATTGAATTGTAACTCAAATTCAAAAACATAAATTGAATTTGTGCTTACTAAAGTAAAGAGATGCAAATCATGGAAGGAATACATTTGTTTTCTTTATAGATGGAGGAGCTCCCATTCTTGTTGTACATATTAATTATGATTTGTGTGGAGATGCCACAGGATTTGGGGTGATCAATACCTAATTTATTTCCAAAGGAAAATGAAGAAGGAGAGGAGTCGAGTGCACTTGACCCAACATCAAGACGAGGTACAATATGACGTTTGTCCCAAAGAACCCCATAAAGAGGGAAGAGTAGTGTACATAGCATCTAGCTACCATGATATCTTCCCACATAAACAAAGAGAGAGAAAGGACAAGATACAATTTTTTTGTCACCTTGATATCTTTTAACCCCACGAACCACATCATTGCAATGGATTTGGGCCTAATTTTTTTAAAAACAAAAATTCAAAAGGGAATAGATGGCTCATGTCCCCACAACTTGTTGTAATAAATGAGTTTGGCTATGCGAATTTTGCATGATGCAAAGGAGAAGAAGGTCCATTCCCCATACATTGTATTTGGATGATGTAGTGAAGAAGGAATGGAGTATTCATGCCCCATGTATTATTCTCTAATATGTGTCTTATCTATCCATATTTGTGCCGAGAAGTTTGTAAATACTTATAAGAGTATGGGAATGTTTTTTTTTGTGAATTTGACCGCAAGATAAAAACATCCAATTTAAGTGATAACGTACTATGGTTTAGTCCCTTAGTGGACAATTTTGTCCCAATGTGGATTTTATCCCAATTATGCATTTGTTCCCATTTCTAAGGATTTGTGCTCTATGTAAACCTATATTTGAGTCCTATAAATTATCCGTATCATCCACATATGTATAATATACCCCAATGAATGCTTCCTCTTTTGAGGTTCGTGAGATATGACAATATAGCACACAACTCATAATAAATGATGTGTACCCATGTCGGATAAATATAATAATCTACGTTGGATCAGATGGAGAGTTGTCATAGTGGCCACTATTAGGACCTCGTTCCTTAAAAAATGTTGTGCATGATGGGGACCATGGAACACAAGGAAAACAACATGTAATGAGAAATAATAGCAATAACAATTATGTGTTAGAGAAACAAAGTATTGAAGAAAATTAGTATAAGTAGACTAACAATGGTATATCCTTCATCTATTTTGGCATTGCCCTTCCTCCTCTCAACTCTAGTCTACCCTCCGTTCTAGAAAATTTTCCTCACTATTTCAATTAAAAACCACTTTGTTTTGCGTTCTCTCCCCCTCCAACCTCATTGTCATTTGGAACACTTGTCACCGAGTATCCTCTTTCATATTTTGAAAAATGCCAACAACTATACGTTGGGAATGGTACTTTTCAACTATTCAACAAACTCAAATGTTGTGCTCTCCATGTTCACAAATGTATCGACTCAGTAGTAAAGATCCATAGATATGTGATGCGATCGACAAGATAAATGATCACATTTGAGCGCTCTTGTCTAATAGTGTTTCACAATCATAATTATAACCACTAATCTTTTATGATTTTTTGTATAATGATTATATTGTATATATTTTTTTGTATAATGATTATATTGTATACATTTTTTTATTTGTCGGTAGATGTCCACCTTTGAAGATGCCCTTGCTGGAAAGTGTCAAAATTTGGCATCTCCATTGTTGTCTTAACTTTATAGGTTGCCAGATTTTAGATACTTAAGCGGAATAATGTAAATTGTCTTGAATATTTATTTTGTGATGCAATTTTTGTAATGAAAAAGTGTCAAGAATTAATTCATTTGGTGAAACATGAATGCAAAAGTAATATCTGCTTTTAGCCGCCTCCCTCAACTGCCTTCCACTGTAACAGAGACCACATTTATAAATAAACCATTCGAGGATATGAAAGATGTGTGTGAGAGAGGACACATTCCACTACAATGTGAGTAAATTTCACCCTGTTTACTAAATATTCTTATGTATTTTAGCTATTTTTGTAGAGACAAATTAGACCCAGAGAAAAAAGATTTCATATTATGTCATGATAAAAATGTAATTGGCATAATTATTACATGAGTTGTTGATGGCAGGTAGTGACACCACTGCTGTGACAATGAAATGGGCGATGGTAGAACTCATCCACTTCCCTCACATAGTGAAACCGGTGCAAATAGAACTGGACTAGATAATAGGTCGGAGCAGGAGGGTGGAAAAAAACTACATAGACCGCTCCGCTTTACCTCCATGCGGTGGTGAAAGAAGTGTTGTGATTACATCCAGCTGGTCCTTTGATGATCCCTCACATAGCTGAAAACTCATGTGAAGTCGCCGGATTTGGGATCCCCAAACGCACCTCCGTGTGGGTCAATGTTTGGGTAATTGAAAGGGACCCTCGCTATCTAGAAAGAGTCCTTAAAATTAATGTTGTAAAGATTTTTGGAGGGTGAGACAAGTAAGATGGAGTTTAAGGGACATGATTTTGAGTTTATACCATTTGGAGGAGGAATAAGAATATGTTTGGGGGTTTGTCTGGCTGATAAAGATGGTTCACTTGATTTTGGCTTGATTTGGTGCATTCATTTGGTGAACTCTTCCGGTGGAATGAGTGGGGAAGAAATGGACATGAGCGACCTGTTTGGAGTGGTTTTTAAAATACGTACACACTTGGAAGCAATCTCCACACCATGTTTTCCACACACCATATACCAATCCTTGGTTTAAAGGTCTTTGGACTTTATCATCAAAATTCAACCATTCTTGTCATGGAAATGAGTGAGTAATAATATAAGTTACTGTTGGATTATTGGTATTACTCTCTAGAACAATATAAGTTACTATTGGAGATGGGTGAGTAGTAATGAAAATGGAAGTCTAATGAGTTAAATGGATCCTACCTCCCATTTTGGGATGGGAAAAAAATATTAAAACGAGATCCTTTATTAATTTAGGACTCTCTAGGAGGAGGATGGCGATGAAGGGAAAAAATTTGAGGATCGAATTAGTGAGCAGATCTAACGAGAGAGGAGCACAAATCTAATGGGGAGCATGCTCGGAAAGAAGGCACAACTAATGGGGGGATTCAGTTTACTGTTGAATGACAATGTAGAACACGGGGAAAGGATAAATCCGTGCCCTAACCCGCACCCTCGACAATGAAAACTCATATCAGCGAATGGGCTTGCTACGAGGGGTTTCAAGTGAAATGACCACAAGAAATAGAAGGGGCAGAGCTTAGAGAAGTGGGGATTTTAAGCATAGGGTTTCATTCAAAGATGCCCTAGGTAAAACCAATGGAAATAATCCAGAAAATCAACGTGTTTGGTTGATTTAGCAGAGGAAATCCCATCGCTAACCATTGAAGTTCAAGAAGTGGAGGAATACTATCAAAATCTATCTCGGGATGCCATAATAGGCCGATTCAATGGCTTATGGCCTTCCTCTACGGCTTTATATCAGTGGATTTTTCAAAATTGGACAAATAAATGTGAAATTTTCCTCTGCTCCAGAGGTTTTTTTGTGGTTCACTTTAGAGAAGCGGAGGATTACCAACGGTGCATGGTTGATGGGCCATGGTTCTGGGGTAATGTGGGCCTATTTTTGACTCCTTGGTTCCCAGAATTTGATCCCAATACTCTTTCGATTTCCAAAACCCGGTTTGGGTGAGACTTCCTCTACACCTTTGGTATGCACTGGAAGATATCAGTAATGTTTTGGGTAGGTTTTTAAAAGAAGACCTGGATCGAACTCATGTGGGATTGTGCTCTTTCACTCGGATATGTGTGGAAGTCGACTTGAGCAAAGGATTGCGGATCGAATTAATTTAAAATTCGGAAAGTTTCAGCATTCTCAACCTTTAGATTACGAAAATACAACATTCCGGTGTAGAAATTGTAGAAACCCTAGTCATCTGCAAGCATCATGTCCTGTGAATAAGAAACCAACAAAAAAGAGCGGCTCTGCCCCAACCGACAGAGGTTGGGGATATTTGGATCCGGAATTGGTGGATATGGTGACATTTAAGGAAGAGCCTTGCAATTCCAGTTCTGAAAACAAGGCAGAGGAAAAAGTAGAAAAAGAAAAGTCAGATACAGTCCAAGATCCTCAGGGGACTATGGTGGTTAGCGAACGAAAAGGGGGCACTCTCCTGCCAAATCGGATTCGGATCAGGAATCCTGTCGGAGAATCGGATGGCTTTAACGAACCCTGGTGATCTTTCGTTGGCAATTACATCAGGGAATGGTAAGTGGCAAGAAGTAAAGAATAGGAAAAATAAAAAAGGTCGAACTGGTAATATTGAGGATTTTTTTCCATCCCTGGTTGGGAAATAGTTCGTTTTTAGTAGTTTGGTTAAGGTAAATTTTGTAGGTTTGTAACCTGGGGTTTTAGGCCCGTGGTGTTTGAATATTTATGGGGTATTTCTCCTCTATTTTTAATGGGAACGGGTCCCATCAACCCGCCTTATCAATCAATTTTTTAGGACTCTCTAGAATTTCTATTTTGGGATGGGAACAAAATATTAAAGAGTGAGTCTATTTGGACAAAGATTGAAATCTATTTTTTGCATGGAAAATCATTTTCCTTGCAATTCACCTCCTCATGAATTTGAAATTATAAATCATAGGTTTAGTTTTTTTCAACAATTTAAAATACTATCACATGGTCCTTAGTTCATTGGTGAAGTTGATAGGCTAATGGTGGAATGAGTGATTGAAAACATGTAATGCATTATGTAGACAAGGAGGAAAACACAATGATCCTTTGCCACCATACCATGGTGACATGCAAAACATAATAAAACTAAACAATATTATTGAATAAGAGAATTCCATTTACATCTCATCCGGCGTAACTTACAACTCATGTGCAATTACTAGTATAATGATCATGTTGTGAATTGTCCCTTGCTAAAACTTATTTGGTCATTCTTATCTAAAATTTTGACTTGGGTATTTCGTTTATTATTATTACCTAATAAAAGCATTTTCAATGAAAATCCAAGAACACTTGCAAAGCATTTCAAAAGAAGATGGAAAGCGTGGGTGAAGAGGAAAAAATGTGCTAGTGTCTATTGGTTCTATTATTGATTCTTTGTACCTACACCTGCCGATTTAACGCATCCCCTACCCGCGACTTTTAAAGGTAATAACGCTAGGGCACGAGTTAAATCGCTCAGTTAAACTCAACCCATCCGGAAAACTCGCTCAGTTCCTCTACCGTGGGTATAGCTGCGTTTTCAGATGGGTTTTCCTTCAGTCATATGTACAGATGGGTCTGCACTGATACCTCTACTTACACAGGTGACGATACATATTCCTCTAACTTGAATCGGGTTATCCCTGATCTGGTTCGTAATACGCCTCAAAGTTCAGGATTCAACACTTCTTCGCACGGTCAATCTCCCAATCATGTCTATGGCCTCCTCCACTGCATTGGGAACATATCCACGGAGCTTACCTCTGTCGAATGCGAATGATCTCCCATTCAATTTGGAGGCTAGTTACATGTCTATTGGGACTTTGCAAATAAGGGACAGGATCGGCTTACTATTCCTCTTCTGATAAGGTGTACGGTCGAGTTCAGTGTTAGGGAGATTTGTCTGTTAATTAGTTGACGGATAAATCTCTCCAACACTGAACTCGAAGAAGAGTCGGTCACCTCGAAATAACTATTGAAACGGTGTTGTTCCTCAAATCAAGGAGCTCAAGCTGTGTTTGGAAGCTGCTCTGTAAGATTTGAGATATACCCATTTGTCGGCTGTACATCGCCGCCCTCTTCATCGAGTTAATGAAACTTTTCGAGGGAAATGAAAGAGTAAGCACATCCACTTCATTTTGTTTTCAGTTATGCTCTTTATGTGTTTATTTGTTTTCTTAACAGATTTTCATTCGAGTGCCCCCAATTCCTATAAATAACGGTAAAGACCTGCTTTGCAAAGAAGTCCTCAAAAACATTACCCTTAGTATTAGGGCTTGTGGGAGGCATCATTCTAGCGTTAGTTATTCTTCTGATTGAAATGAAAAAGAGTAAAAGCTGCCATTTTTGGGAGGCCGATAACCCTAGCTACCCACAATGAAGGTGCTTCTGCAGTTTTCTCCTCTTCTGGTTTTACTGTAACATATATTTAATCCTCTAAGCTTACCCACATTTCTAATTCTACATAGAAGCGTGAATTCTCCCCTGAATCCAGGTTACATATGCAGGAGCAACATTTTATCTCCAGCTTAGAGGAGCTGGCAGAAGCCACAGAAAATTTTGATGACAAGAACAAGCTGGGAGAGGGAGGTTTTTGGTGCGTTATACAGGGCGTAACTTTGATGACCTGGATTTTAATTGTATACATGGAACAGGAATTCTGTTTAAATAGACATTGAGAGCTCCATGTCTGTTTCGATGTTTCAGGGAACAACTAGAGACGGAAGGGGTATAGCGATGAAAAAACTGTGTGAGAGATCTGCACAAGGCAAGAAAGAGTTTATGAACGAAGTGCAGCTGGACGAGCACGTCAGCAACATGCTGGAAGAATTACTACATTTTTTATTTCAGGATTAGTGGGACCCTCCAGCAAAGTGGTGTGCTAGCTAAGGTGAGCCGTAACATCGATGCTAAATAAGGAGCCAGGATTTTAAAGATAATTATCTATTTTTTTAATAAGAAACTAATATTAATTAGCCGATAGGTTATATTATGAGGATTGAACCCTTCCAGTTCCCCCAAAAAATGTCGGAAAAATACCATCACACTTAAAAATAATAGGTTGGTGGCAATAAAAATACGGCCTTACGCGGGTAAGGAATGGATTATAGAAACATTTATTTAACAAGCCATAATTTGAAGGGCTAGTCTAAATTTTAATGTGAAGGGCATATATTTAACAAGCCCTTCCATGATGAAAAGTAATATAAATATTTACATTTCGCATGACAAGAGTAAACCTACTACATAAGTCATAAAAGTTATGAACATTTTTTTCTTAAATGAGTGATTACATTAGAGAACACAATAGTTTGGGTGAGGGTATTGTGACTGGAGCTAATTCTAGGACACATTTTATATGAAGTCCCAAAACACCTCTAAAATATTTTAAGTGTCTTCCATGCTAAGAGAGTTAATAATAAATATACTAGTTTACATCAAACATGTTTAAGATGAGTAACTCCACTCAAAATGTAGTAAAGTCTATTTCCATCAATTATGTAACAAAAGAGATATGTTAAAAATGTATTGATTGATATATATGTATACACACATTCATTTATGGGTGAAGGCCTAACGAAAAGCTCAAAATTAAATCCCCTTATTAGCATTGGAGTTGCATTGTACAAATTTTTAAAAGGTTACAATTTAACAAACTACAAATTTAATAATGATAATTTTATTTTATACATATATGTGTTTACAAGAAAGACTAGATTAATTAAGTTGTGTAAGTTTTATATTCTAGTGATGTACACTACCAAATCCATTCAAAGTAGACATTTTAAAGATAAAATTTTAATCATTAAATTACAATAATTTTATTTTGTCCATGAAGCTCTTATGTCTTATTGAATAGCCACAAGATATAAACTCCAAAATTTCTCCAATTAAAGGCCATCAAGAAAACGAAGAGGAAAACCAATTCTCTTTCCCCCAAACTCTCCCACCTTTTTCCAAATTATACAACATTTTTCTCTTGAAAGGAGAGATAAACCGAGGGACTAAATTATGACACCATTCCAAGATGTAGAAAGATGGATACATTTGAATATAAAAATTCAATGATGCTAAACTTTATAGAGTTTCCAATGCCTTGTTTTTTTCCAAAAAATTTCATCAACAATGTATAGCCCGTACCATGAACTACATTCATCACATGCAATCCATGGTGTGTGGGGAAATGGAGGAAATACATTACAATTCAAGTTTCAATTGAGATTAGGACAAGGTTAAACAATAACTAGTTTATATTTGTTTGGTTCTCTGGTCGAATTGACAAGATATTTTGGGCAGTTTTGACAAATAAATTGATATACAAAATATTTATTGAGTCATATCGTAAACATATTTGAAAATGGAAAAGTCAAGATAAACGGTGGGAAGTGAGAAGTCACATAATTGAAACTTGACAAATGGAAGTCAAAAGTTTAGGCAATAGTCGAAGTGCAAATTGGTTGTTGATTAACTTATTATCTACGTA